>OZ025297.1:120075056-120675056 GCA_964019185.1 Maratus speculifer | reverse complement strand
TGCTTATATAAATGTATTAAAAATGTGTAAATTAGACAAGTTGAGAATATTGCTTTGAACGCATTTTCCTCAATTGTGGTTTAAATCTTGATTTTATTTTACTATGTCTTTCTGTAATATTAATTTTAGAACATAAATAATAATAATAATTAAAAAAACACATATCATTCGAATGGATTTTTTCACTTCGTACTCTATTAATAAAACAAGTAGAAAATACTGGTTTTAAAAAATATATTTTGCGATACCAAAATGTTAAATAATAATGCTTATATTTAGGAAATAACAATTAACACACTGAGAAGTTTTGTCTGATTTTAAGGCTCTAAATGTCTTAAAATTACTTACATATCTCTGTAAATTATTTCATTGTCTAGAAGTCTTACATTATCATTAAGAGCTAATAAAGAGTGCAATGCATTTGTTTTGGTATTATTAATTAGTATCTCAAAAACTCTACGGGAATTAATTAAATGAAGTGTTTATTTAAGCTTGTATATTACAACAATGCATAAAATAGTAATGCTTTTCGAAAAGTAATAAAACATAAAAGACATAATTTCTTTTGTGCTAATTTAATGAAGGGGTGTTTTTAATGGAGAAAGCGAATCATATTTAACAGTTATTTTGCATCAGAAAAAATTGTCTTATATTATATTATACAGAAAAAAAGATTTTTATAAATTAAATGTGTTATTTAAATAGTTATTTTGCGTTAGATAGACAAGTGCAATGCCGAATATGGGTGACATTACCAAGGCAAATTGACACAGATACTATTAAAGTAAGAATGTTTAAAATGTTTTAAAAAAATATTTTCTTTTATCTTTACATGAAGAAATTATTGTATTCGTAAAAAAATTGCGAATTTCGCTTTCTGACATATTTCCTCGTTTTAGGAGCCAGAGATGCCGAAAATTATGCCATTATAAAATGTCTGTCTATATTTGACATAAACAATTTTGGGTGCTCTATTTGAAGAAGTAATGCAGATTTTAATAAAAATTCATATTCAGATAGTCTTTGATATAAACTAGATATGATTTGTTTTTGTTGTGTATCCCCAACAGGTGGCATTGCTACCCTGCCTTTTTTACGATTCCTAAAAAAGCTATATCTCCAGAAGTAATAGACGGATTTGCATAAAACCTTATATTCCGTTAGTCCTTGTTGTAATATGGTTCTGATTACGTTTTGTTATAAATCGCCTGACAGATGGTGCTGTTATGCCGCATTATTCATGATTATCGCTATAGCTCTATCTCAGGGACCAATGCACGAATTTTCATCAAACTCAGGTATAAGTTATTATTTAGTTAGTATTATTAAGTTTTGGGATCAAATCGTTCGATAAATCAATTTGTGAGTACTCGTGTTAACTAATTGCGAGTTTTAAGCACTTAATTTTCAAACCTGAACATTTAATGCTAAACCTCAATGGCCAATATCAATTACTTGACAATCTAATCATATATACGGTAGTTAGAGCGCTGTAAGATCGACAAACAAATGTAGTACATAGAAACTTTTGAACAAAGACTTAGAAAAATTTAAAAATTAAAACTTACTACGCAAACATTGAGAAAAAATGTTACTTTCAAATCTGAGGAAATCGATATTTTGATTTTGTTATGATTTTTTTAAAAATATGACGAATATGATGTTTTCAAATCTGAAATAGCAGAATTTCAAACAAAATTATTTTTTATTCGTTAAATATAGTAATTTTTACCAGATTAGTTGGATTTATTAATATTATTTCATTTGTTATGATTTCATATTATGAAATGCTCATTTTAGCAATATTTTTAAACATGAAATGTGGCAAACTGCATTTTCATTTTTTGGTGCGGAGAAATTGTTTAAAACCATCGGAATGTATTCGCAGAAGCATAGAATTCGTTTTCATTATTTGAAACCGATAAATAGATGAATCAATAAAAGAATGACTTAACAGGTGGAATTTGACAGTCATCAACAATATATACATATGCAAACATCATAAATAAAGAGTCATGTGCTCATATTTGAGTATGTCCATGTTTTCAGAAATGAGTGCATACCACCAGTATCAAACTAGAGTAGTTTTGACTAAGCGATGTACTCACATGGAAGATCTCCATAAGAACATACTCCAAAAAATCTGAAAAAAAATGTTCTTATGGGGATATATACGTTTATGATAAAAAAATTTTGGCGGAACCTCCATACAGCGTACGTAAAAATTAAGGAATATTTCGTTATTTGGCGATTTATCATTACATAGCGATAGATTATAGGTTAAAAAAAAAAATACTTTTTTAGGTCAAATACGTTTTAAGCGAAAAAAGTTTCATGTTGAACTTGTTTAGGTGTATTTAATTTAAACAACTTTACTTTTGTCAGTTTTATTTTGTTTTAAGTATAATTTTGTTATATCGATATTAATATGTACTTACATTCCAATTTTTAAATCAAAATTTGCAATTTAAAACGAAATTCGTAATTTAAATTAATTAATATTGTTTCAAGCACAAATTCCAATTGAGCATTGCCAATTCAATTTCGTTGCTATGTAAAAATCTGGCTTTTAATTTTGAATACGCTTAACTATATAAAAATATTTTTTTTTCAATGTGAATTTTTTATATATGAAAATATTTTTTTCCAGTGATAAAATAAAAACTATAGCAACAAGCAATATACATGTAATATAAGATGTATATATATTTATGTATATAATATATTAAACCCTTTCTTCGTTTATGTTTAAAATCATTAAATACCATTTACACGCATTCTAATTATCCAGCATTAAATCGCTTGCTATTGGCGAGGAAAAGTGCTGCTCAGCAAATCGCGTGATGCTTTTGTCTTTTCACGCCAAATATGTAAAAGAATTTTTTTTTTTTTTTTACATACTTTCAACTGATTCTGCTGTTTAATTTGACTGATCCTTTATTACGTACATAAGTAGTTTACTAAGTATTTTTTTCCAAAATTTTTTAGTATGCCCAGTATAGAGACATTCCTTTTTAGATTTGAGTATTTTTTGCTCAGTTTTGAAAATATAGATTTTAGCATGAACAAATGACGTTAAATAAAATAAATAAATAAATAAAAAGGTATCACAATTTGCATTAACTGAAAATAAAGCGACTATTGACAAATTTCCTTCGTGAAATAAATTATTTCTAACCCGTTAAAGTAATAAAGTTTTCGAAATAAGAACAAGAATTTTTCCATCGTAAATTTATATTTTATCTTTCTAAAAAATCTTAGAGATACATTTGTTACTTGTTATATCGCATTTAATATCGTTATTTTTGTAATTGGTTCCAGAAATAATAGATATTCTTAACTTATAGGAGTAATTTTTTGTTCAGATTTTTTCTCTCTTTTTATGCGAATAGTTTATTGGAAAACAATTAGGGACTGAAATTGAATTTTGATGCCAAATTTTGCGCAAAAATTTTATTTATTTTATAAGCAATATACTTTATTTCATGCTATCCGAAATTTTCTTGAGAATAAAAAATAGTACGGTATTTCTGAAATTAAATTTTTCTACACTTAATTTGACGAATTTGCGAGTAAAAAAATTAACACAATTACTAAACTTGTTTTTCCCTTTTTATAAAAGCTAAATATTTTTATATGTTCTAATGATTTCGTAAAGAGGAACTTACGATACAATGGGAGTGTCGGGCAATTTGCAGTATTTCGATATCCTTCGCATATTGTGTTGCAATGAAGTGGAAATCCGACATATAATTTTCTAGTACTCCCAGAAGACACTGCTCAGCGTCAATTTTTATACCTAATGTAGAAATAGTGAGATGAAATATAATCTTATTCTCAATTTATGCAGTCTTTTGCAGGTAAATTTTTCAAGGTGTTATAAAATTAGAAATAATGCTAACATTTAATTGTCAACTTTGTTTACCGAGTTCCGTGGTACCTTTCTTTTTTTCTTTTATACGTTTTCTGATTGGTCCATGTTTAATGACAAAAAATGGAATACTTCTCTTTTTTTATTTTTTTCGTTTTATGAATGGTCCATGTTTGATATCCAAAAATGGAATACTTTTGTTGCCACGATGACAAAAAAGTAATAAAAATTGATTAGAAATAATTATTAGAAAACAAATTGTGTTAAAGATTTCAAAAAAGTTCATTTAAGAGTGCATCTTTTTTCTCTACACAATAGTGTAAAAATTAAAAATGTGCAATGTTAGAAGTTTAAAAATTTGCAGTTCCGAAAATTGTAAAACGGAATTTTCACTTAGGTCCCAGAATATTACTGATTAATCCATGTCGTACTTAATATGAGGAATTCAGAAGTCAGTCTGATTAATTCTATCAAATGAACATACACATTTTATAGAGTTAAAGTTGTATATGTTTGAACTACTGTTTTTCATCTTTGATCTAGGAATATTAATGTTTAATGCATGGCATACGTAATATATGACTCGTTATGGTCATCCTAAAAATGATGTTTATTATTATTAATTTAAATATAGAGTTTATTTATAAGCCTTTAAAATTTTGTCTTTGAAAATATCATTTTCCACATAGTAGTTGTAATTTGTTAAATTATTAATATTAATAATTTCTGTAAAAAAAGAAATACTTTTTTGTAGTAATTCATAAGAATACTAATTATAGTTAATATTATGTAATTTAATAGCTTATTACATAAAAAAATCTGTAAAACCTATAATTATACATATTTAATTATTATAAATACTATTAATGTTTCCCTGTTTAATATATCTACACTTTATGATAGAATATTCTTTTTTAGTTCATTTTAAAGCATTTTAAAGTGATTTTATCAAAAAATTGAATGAACAAAAATTTATAAATAGTTTAAGCTAATAAATGCAATTAAATGTTATCTGTAAGAGCGTAAACTTTGTGACAAAGGTCTAATTTTTCAAATTTAATCATACGCGTATGTAAAAGTAACTATTTTACTTTTTCAAATTTCATACTTTGTTCTAATATTTACAAATATATTCACCCTGTGAATGGTTCTTTAAAACTCTTGAGGGTTTTGCATGAAAAAGTCTTTTAAAATGAAATAAGGAAATTGGAATATCAAATCCTATTTTCTTTAATGGCGCAAGAACATTTAGTCTCAGCTACAAAGAAATAATAAACGACTTAAATGACTTTAAACCGCTTTTATTAAAGAACACGGGTATCTCAAATTATTCTATTGTTTAAAACCTTTTATAAACAATATAATCCGTAACGTTTCATTCTTTGTTAGAGTACAATGTGGTTAATTAACAATAATTTTGTTTGTGTATTTGTGAATAAAAATTTAATTAAAGCTTTCACAATGAAACAATTGCTTAAATAGATTACAGAAATACTTTAGAGACACGAATTATAAAGCAATACAAAATATCTCTAAGTGTAAGTTCTAACGCTTTATTTTTTTACTTTTACAGATATGTATATGTAACAAAATAATTACAGCAAATAGGTAAGTAAAGAGTGTCATTCACATAGCTGCAAACATTCTGTTTTTTAATTTTTAGATTTGAAATCTGAACCATACTTAACCATAAATTCTATTTAATAAATACTAAAATCTTTTACTATCCATTTATACTTGATTTTTTATTTTCTCAAATTTCTTGGATAAACTATTTTAAAATGCCGCAAAATTAACTGCAAAAATACGAAAAAAATGTGCTAAAATATTTTTATATGTATTTAATAAAATGCCAACATGCTAAATATGGAAATATACATAATATTTATAATAATACAATAGACATATTTATGTGATTTGATTAAATTTTTATAAGTAAGCTTTTTAAATGAATATTATATACTAGAATTTGTATTTTTATGAACTTCTAAAAAAATTATTAGACTGTAGAATTATTGAATATTTTCTTTACAGAGACTAATTTTATTACAAATATTATTGTTAACAAAATAAGAATTATCGTCTTTGAAGCTTAAAAGCAATTTATTTCATAAGCATCTCGGAAAGGAATTCATATAAATAACTGTCCCGTAAATTTCTAATAAATGCATTTACCCAAAAGTATACCTCAAATATTTCTAGAACATTATTGATCAAAAAGTTATAAAAATTCATCAAGCATTAGTGAAGCTCTATTAACCTTACTCCCCCTGAAATATGTACTAAATTTTACAATATTTCCATGATATTCGTAATAATTTAATTGTTTCTTTTAAATACACGTTAAAACATTCTGTATTTTTTAATTCTGAATAAAACTTTAATTTTAATTTTAATTCAAAAACCACCCAATAAGACCAGGTAGTATAAGGCGTCGTCGTATTCTACCATCCTTATTTAATTTTTATCGTAAATTATTATTCTAAATGTTAATTTACAAAGTTTATGTTTCAATATTTATTGACAGTCATGAAATTTATAAAGTATATGACGGAATGAAATTTTCGCCTTGCTTTTAACACAAAGTATATATATCATATGAACTTTAAAATGGTCAGGTTTACTTAAAAGGCAATTAAAATAATCAAATATAGATGTTAATAGTTAATAGTTTAAATAAAATTAACTATTAACATCTAGGGTATTTGTACCCAATATGGACAGTGCTCTCAATATGGACACCCCTAATATTTTTAAAAGTAACAATTTTTATAGCGAGATCGCTCTACATGTCCATGAAGAAAAGGAGTTGAAAAGATAATTAAGGCAGCGAAGTACAAAAAAGCGCGCTGTAAGCCATTTAGAAGGAAACTTATTGTTTCGTGGTGCGCTGATAGTAATTACAGGTAAGTTTAAATTTTTATTAGATATTGTAAAATTACTTTAAATATTGAAAAGTGGGGTGTTTTAGAAAGCTTTTAAAACATAATTTCGATTGCTATCGCATATAGTGCTTAAAAACGTTTTCTTTATTTATTTATTGCAAGAAATGATTAAACTATTCCCGATTCCCAATATGGACACCTTATATCCACATTGGAAGTACACCAAGTGAATCTTCAGATTCACAAAAATAGAAAGATAAGCAAAATCAGCTACATTATTTCATAATATTTTGTAGTAACTGAGGCGCTTTGCATCAGTCTTCGAAGAGCCAAAACCGAAAATGACCCCCGTTCTAAAGTGCATGTACTTAAGATTTTTACTGTCCCTACCCTCCTCCGCAATACTTTAAGATATATTTTTTATCCCCTCTCCTCTAAAATTCCATAGAAGAGTGGCTCTTTCATACACCCTGTGTAGTAGATCAATAAGAAGCCACCTGTCCATAGCAGGGACAGGTAGTACCTTACATGGAAATTTTTAAAATTTTTTTATCATTTAAATTAAACCATAATAGTTACAAGGTCGCTAATTTTAATAATGATAGTCAACAGTCCAGGGATCCTGGTCATATATTTTTGGAGACCTATCGCACATGGGGGTGAAAAAAATAAATTTTCCTTAGGGTGTCCATATTAGGCACAGGTACCTTATATTTAATTATTTTAATCGACTTTTAAGTAAACCTGAACATTTTAAAGTTCATATTATACATACCATGAAATTTATCAAAGCTCGGATGAACATATTTCAATGGAGTGAAGTTTAAATATAAAGGGTCGAAGGATCATGTTTGTAAATAGGTAAACACCACGGGGTATTGTTTTACAAGGAAAGTTTCTAATGTTTTTTTCTATTTTGATATAATTTTTCACAATAAAATATGTGTTAATTAAAGTTAAATCATCTATTTAGAAAAATATAGCTTTATTTAAAACAAATAGTCGCAATAAAGCCTCTTTACAGTTTCTTTTGATTTGAAAACTCAAGAATACAATTAAACTGCGACAGGAGTATGCATGAAGAAATGTTATAAAAATATGCATACATATTACACCCAACAACATTTAAAATGTTAAATATAACTTAGTTTATTATGATATGACGCCTTAATGTGTTTTCATTACTGGTGCCTTTTTATACTTTAGTTGCTTATGAAACATTTGTCTTTCCTATAGTATATATAAAAATTCTGGTTCTAAGTTGAAAAAAATCTTTTATCAGAGTGTTAGATATTAGATAGGACAAAGATGCGACAAAGATTAGAGGATTTCACATAGCTTCTTCGTTATATTATTAAAATTTCGATGTTTGAGAGAAATGTACATTATCGGGTTTTAACAAACTAAAATAAACTTGAAGCTTATTGACCAACCTCTTTATTTAAAGTGAACTTAGATTTTTTCATGTGTATTTTTTTAATGTTAAATGTAAAATATTTCTTTTTTATAAATATTATTTATTATATAAATCAAACATTTTAGAAGGAAAAAAAATGTCGGGTTTTAACAAACTAAAATAAACTTGAAGCTTATTGACCAACCTCTTTATTTAGAGTGAACTTAGATTTTTTCATGTGTATTTTCTTTTAATGTTAAATGTAAAATATTTCCTTTTCATAAATATTATTTATTATAAAAATCAAACATTTTAGAAGGAAAAAAATGTCCTAACGTATTCATGGGTTTCTTCCACTTTATTTCTGAATTTTAAGAGGAACATCTTTAACTTTTTAAGAGCTGTTAAAATACAAAATTAAAGATTCTGTGTTAATTAAAGATTCTAAGCTATAGTAACATTCAGAGGCTGTAGTAGTAAGCTACAGTGAAGTAGTAAGTTAGATTACATATTTGGCTAATTCCCTGAAAACTTGTCATGTTTGTCACATACAACGATTTTTCGCTACCAGTATTTGAGAACAGAAAAAGGTAATTTGTTTTATCGGAAATATCACATCAGTTGAATAGGACGTAGCAACTTTTCGAAAATAACGGTGGCCAACAAGCACAGCGAATATTAGCTGTGTGACAGACATGACAAGTTCACATGGAAATAACCATTTGTTAAATTTTTGATTTATTTATATTATACTACTTATATATTTTGTTTTTAAAGATCTAATTATGTGGCAAAATATTAAATGGAGACAAATTCTGGACTATTTATATTGTATTATATGAAACCTTGTTAATCTTCTGTAATCGTGTAGCATGTGACAAATGTAGGTTCAAATTAAATCATTCTTTAAATAATTTAAAGATCATATACAAATGCACATATCATATAATCATATAAATTAGATACAGATTTCAAATAATTTGATTTTTTTTCTTATCAACGATTTAGAAATGAAAACTCTACAATATTTAAAAGTACGAAAAAAAATGCAAAATGGTAGATGTTTATTTGTCCAATATTTGCGCAATCAATATGATAACAATTTTACTGACAACATACGTGAAACATAAAAAACAAATCGTGAAACATATTCTACTAATTTATCTAAATTATTTTTATTAATTTAATGTAAAATTAATTTTATCGTATTATTTTAATAACATATATTTTGTATATTTATGTTTTGTTATACTAAATCATTAAAAGAAAAAATAATGCATAACAATAATGAGTATCAATATGAAAAATGAAAGTATACAATTGAATTTAAGAAGTTGTTACTATAGTTTACTGATAATAAGCGGCTTTACTTAGAGTGAACATTAAGTTTTTTTAATGCATATTTTCTTTTAATCTTATAACATATTTTCTTTTTTTATAAATGTTTGTATTCAATCATTTTAGTAAAAAAAAAAGATCTAACGGATTTATGGGTTTCGTGCACTTCAATTCTGAATTTTAAGAGAAACTATCTCTCAAAAAATAAACAGATGGATAAATTAAAGACTTAAATTGAATTTAATAAAACTTCAATTGAATATATTTTCATTTTAGTTACATATTTACTAGAATACCTGCCTCGTCATAATAATGGAAAATATTTCAACTTTTGGCTGATATTAATCTTAACAAACAAAAATTGTTGGATTGCAAACACGCACGAAATATATTTCAAATTTGACTTTATTTTGAAATTTATGAACTTAAATGCAGACAAATATTTTGAAAAATACACTTTTCTTTTATTTTCAGCGGAAATCATATGTAAATTGAATCCAGTAAATTATGATTGAGAAAATGAAAAAAGGGAGAAGAAATTTACTGGAAGAATTTTCTTTCCAGTTTTCTTCGTAATACATTTCATTTGAATATTCATGTATATAAATGCGTTTTACTAAGCATAAATAATACTACTATTCCCTTCCTTTTTTAAATAGTCCATAGCCTCTGCAGACTTGCGCTTAAAATAACTCTATATATTTATGGCTTTTGTCTAATCGAAATTACTCTATACGACAGAAAGAGTTATTTTTATGAAACCAGTACTTTAAGGGACTGATAATTTAGATTACAAATATGGACATAAAAGTACTAATCCCCTTAAAACAACCTTTTAACTACCAGTAATATAAATTTACACAATAGCAAAATTAAGGTTTTTAAACAAGCAAATGATCAACAAATTTTCGATTTTTTTTAATTTTTTTTTATTGTAAAGCATTTTAGTTAAATAATCATGAATATTTCTTACTTTTTTGGCCACAATATCTTGAAGATATTTTCGAAACTCGGATGAAAATAATATTTATTTTATGAGGTAATATTCATCGGTTCTGACATTTATTGGTGACATTTATTTAATGCAAAAAAAATGAACAGTTTAGTTTTATTAGGAAAAGAATGGAGGTACATATTTGTATACCTCAGATCTGAAGAAATTATATTCAAATTTATTTTGCTTTAAAAAAAGTTTAAAAAAACGAGCAAACAATACGCAAAAGGAACAAAACAGCTGTTTCGAATCCACAAGCGGGATTCTTTTTCAGTGTAAGATAAATCGTGATAAAAGACGCAAGGTTGGGCTAAGTGCATTTGTAAATTTTTAACCTTTTTTACTTTTTTTTACTTTTTTTTTACTTTTTTTTTACTTTTTTGATTTTTTTTATTTTTTTTTCGCTTTTTGTTTATTATTCACATTTTCTTGATATGTAAGCGATTTTATTTCTCTTGTTTAAATTTCTTCTTTCGTATTTTGTTTTTCAGATGTCTCTTTATATTTGTTTAAATAATTACAAAATTAAAATGTTCATTAAGTGTAATCAAAATTTAACTTCATCATGTATAAAAAATTTAATAAATGTTTTACGAATTCTTTTAAAATAAAATTCACGTTAAATTGTTTTACGATGTGTAATTTTGTCCTTTAGGAAAACTTGTCTTTGAGTAAAAGTGGCATCACATTGATTGTGCCAACATTTGGCAAATAAATGTCTTTGCATTTGATTTTATCTCTAAACATTGTGGAATTTTTATTTTTAAATCGTCGAATAGAAAACAAAACATTTTTTTTTCAAATGCAAATTGTTAGTAATCTATGTCTAATTTATGTGATTGTGTGATGTAGGCATTTGTATATAGTTTTTGAATTATTTCAAGAATTATTTTATTTTAACCTACTTTAATCGCGTGCCACACGATTACAGAAAATTTGCACTAAACACAATATAACAAGTACACAATTTGTCTCCAGTTAATATTCTACCGCATAATTAAGAAGAATACAAAGTAAAATACAACTAAATCATAAATTTAACAAACATATAAGCTAACTACAAAATCAAACCGATGAGACAATACAAAAGAGCGCTAGAATATATAAAAAATACATAAACGGACACGGTGGATGTAACAAAATCATACATCCCGAATTTTGAGCTGCAAAAATATCGTATTTAGTATATTGCTTTCTAGAAAATTTGAAATTCATCTGTATTATCATCTTAAAGCAATTAAACTTTTCGCATGTCAGAAAAACAGTAGAAGAGAAAAACGATTATCAGGACAATATGTTGTAAGAATAATCATATAAATTTACAATGATATTTATTTCTTTCAAAATCTTCAAATAAATGTCAAGAATAAGTAGCAGATTTTAAGGTTTAATTTTCAATTTCCCATAAAGGCATTAACACCTAATCTCATTTCGTTCTTAAGTCTTGGTCTTAATCACCTAATGCAACAAAAAAGGCATTTTAAAAAATATTACGAAGTTTTGTGTGGTATAAAATATAAGGTCAATAGCATCTTGGTTGCAAATGTTAGATTATTGAGTTTTAAGAAAAAGACACGAAACTACCTTTTATTTAAACCTTAATATATCTGCCTATGGTTTATTATTATTATTATTATTATTATTATTATTATTATTATTCAATAAATATTTGAAAAAAATAATTCGACTTTGGAAAAAAAAAAGGCAGTTGCATTTGCATATCAAAATGAATTCCGTGATTCAACTTCTCGCACATTTTCTGGTGTTCGACATTTTATAGCAAAATTCTTCTCATAGGAGATATGGAATTCATTTCATACTATGCCCTCCTTTTTTCTCATTACTGGCTGAGTAATAATGTGCGTTTCATTGAGTGGTTTCTTCCTGATCGTTACATTCCAATCCGTCTTCCTACGCAAACATAACGAATTCAGCTGGAATAAAATTGAAGATCAGAACTATCTTTTTGTTACAGTAATTCAAAATTTCCATCCCTTGTTCTGTACGTTCTGCAGTGTTCAATTTCGTTTTAAGATTTCTCGCAGGCAGTACCTATTCAAGCTCTTTTCTGGGACTTTTACAAAATTTCGTTATGAATGAACTGTCTTTTATGTCAGTGTGTTGATGAAAAGTCCTTCACTGCGTCAACTCTCTAAGTTTTTCTCGAGCAAATCATTAAAATAATCATTATTTGCCCTGCGATATTTAAACTGTAAACATTGAATTAGTGATGCGATTGTAAAAACAAGTACTTGTGTTTTCAATTAGAGTTAGATCTCAGTCATAACCAATAATTTTATGTGAGTTGACTAGACTTGTAGATTTAAAATATAATACGAGCTTATATTAGTATTTTATGAATTTACTTCATCGATCTATAGTCCTTTTATTATTTTGACTACAAGTTTTTACAACTATAACACACACACACACACATATATATATATATATATATATGCCAGTATTTTATGAATTTACTGCATCGATCTAGAGTCCTTTTACTATTTTGACTACAAGTTTTTACAACTATAGCACACAGACACACACACACACACACACACACACACATATATATATATATATATATATATATATACAATTGGACCCGCCTAATGCTCTCAAAATTAATATGCAATCCTGAGTAATACACTTATAGTTAACATACAATATAGCTTAATACGCTTATGGTTAGTATGTACCCGCTTAATACGCGAATATTTTCCTGAGTATTAAGCATTTTCCACAGAACTACAAATATATATCACGTTTAATGCACGAACGGTTATTGCTTACGATAGCGCTTAATAGATGACTGATATTAAGTCCATTGAGAGAAAAAGTCACAATCGTAGATCTAGATGTAGTTTCCTTTTTTGTTCTCAAAAATGCCAAGTTTGCGGATAGTTTTAGACTACTATTTCTAGAAAGTAATATTTGATTCATTAAATAACATATTTATTGAGACAAAAATTACTGAACTGTAATAGTGATTGATATTTGAATTATGACAGTTAAATTAGTAATATCACAATTCTATTTTGATCCCGCGTCATAACTTTCATTGTATCTCGTTTCGTGTATATTTTAACGCAAGACAGAGAGAAAAATTCATTATGCTCAGATATTCCATAAATATTGTTATAGTTGGAGATGTTGCGTTAATGAGGTTTTAAATGTACGTTTATATCACCATTCTGTTTTATAATGCAAAATATGGGTAAAAAGGAAAATGAAACTCGAGATGAATAAAAAAATACATTTGCAATAATATGTAATTCTTTTCTATTTCAATGTTTCTTTTATATTTTATATTCTTTTATATTTTATTTATTCTTTTATATTTTAACGTTTATTACTTACCCATCATACGTAGTATAGGGTAAGTCTTGCAATCGTTTTGAAAATCGAAAAAATTTTTTTGACGGATTTACACGTTTTAGATAGTGGAGATTCCGAAAAACATATTTTTAGAAAAAAAAATTTGCCGTCCGTCTGTCTGTCTGTCTGTCTGTCTGTCTGTCTGTCTGTCTGTCTGTCTGTCTGTCTGTAAACGCTCTATCTCCCGAACAAATTGAGATAGAGACTTGAAATTTTGTATGTTGTTAGTATGTAAGAATGGGACGAACCCTATTTAATATCAGCAACCTTGATTATCCGGAACTATTTTTTTCGGACTCCCGAAAAATTCGTTCTGATGAAAGGTATATAAAAATTTTCGAATTTTTTTGGTCTAAGGAATGGATGTAAAAGGCAATAAAATAACACACATTTTGCATATAAAACGAAGTCGATCGGATTATTAGTTGCCGAGATATTTGTAACCATGTTTTCCACATTCTTCGATTTTTCATGACCCTGTATTTCATTCAAATTTCAATTCAGAAGTATATTTTAATTGGAAATGAGACGCTTAATCCGACGTAGTTAATGGTTAGTTAATAAAATTATTATTTTTGGAGTTATAAGGATGTTTCTTTTACGCAGTTCGGTACTACTTGAGTAGTTTGGCGTTTTATATAATTTGTCGAAATTGGTACGTCAGCAGTTCTTTAATATAGCATTACTATATATATTAACAATATTTAAATTTTGTTTATGAATTGCAATGCATTGTATAAATAGTTTCACATGATTTATTTTCATATACATATCCGTGATGGGTAAGTATTACGGTGGCCCCCAACGACTAGTTTTTTGTATGTTATCAGTGATTTTTACTTGAAGATAAATAAGAATATTTCTTTTCGTATTATATTATTATTGAAGGTCATAATATAACTGCACACATTATCAAAACCCCATACATGATTTTAATAACTGGGTTTCGCTTCAAAGTTTTAATTTGTTTTTTATTTGTGTTAAAAAAATAATAAAAAAAAAAACAAAAGTTCAGCAAGGAAAATGATATTTTTGTTTTCTTTTTCATTGTAACATATTGATTGACAACAAAGCTGTGTTTGATTCAACATTTATTTTCAGGTATTTTTTCAGTCGAAAATATATATATATGTATATAAATCCATCAAAATTATATGCTGTAAAATTTAAATCTACATATACAATAAAATTAACAATTTTCGGCCGTAAACATATAAATGAAATCTCCAAAGTTCACTCTAACGCTTAGATTTTAAATTAGCCCAATTTCAGCAGCGTTTTAATGTGTGATTCCGCTTAGTAACACGACTTTTGTAACCCCCCCCCCCCAACCCTTGAAACGCGTTTTAACCGAGTTCCACTATATTTTATTATGCATATATATATATATATGTGTGTATTTCAATGCAATATTCTCCAATTTGTGATTATAATTTTATTTTTTCTTTTACTTTTATTTTTCAATTAAAATGTTACTTAACAATTAAATAAAAAAAAAATCTCGTCTTCGAATGAGCATAACATTATAGTTGAAATAAAGTTAATTAATGTTAATGTAAAAACATTGTCCCTCAAATAAAGAATTAATCTTGAGTAATTTGCATAATTAATATTGAGTAACATTAAACAAATAGCCAAAAGCTTAATTCCTATTAATTTTATTTCGATACGGATGTAATGATAGTTAAAACCAATGAATTTTAAATCACAAATTTTAATTACGTTTTTTTTATCATTATTCCACTACTTATAAGTGCTTTATGCATGTAAAACATTTTTTAAAATTAAGGTTCTATTTTCAAACTTAAATTAAATACAATTGTTTAAAAATGAATATTGATAACGGAATGATCACAATCGTATTTTATTAAATAAAAACGAGTACCTTATTTAGAAAATTGTCTATATGGTATACATTTTATTATTACAAATTTATTTTGTTATACGTATGGTTGTTTTTTTCTTAGTTTACTAACAAGGGATCCACTTTTGGTGACGTTCGTACCTATCATTGAGGTATGGTGCATTTTAAAGCTTTACATTAGAATGCTCGAGAATCGATAAAATATTTCTATTGAAATCATAATTTCTGGTTTTACAAAAACAACACTTATTGAATACAATAAAATCCAATAAAAATGCAATTAAAATCAATGAAAACTACTTTTCATACAATTCATTTAGAAAATCATCTAAAAATACAAATCAGACAACAAAAAGTATAAAATATTGAAAAAAAGAATCTTTCAAGAACATGAAAATTTGATTTTCAAAAATTACAACATTATACTGACAATTTTTACGAGAAAACTTTGGCTTTTTTTCGTACAAAAATGTATTTTCTAACAACATTAACCATAAGTCATAACTACTTGTTGCGTGGGATCAATTGTTTGAACTTCCCTAGAAACCGAAATGACCGACCTAATTAGGCGCATTTTTTTTTCTAAATTGTATAAAAAGAGTAATTTACTTTAGAATTATTTTTACCAAAAGACCCTGCATTTAATACAAAATATTTCATTTTAAGCATTCGGAACTTTATTCCATTTGACAAAATATTTTCTTATTTTTCATTCCAGACACAAAAAAATGTTTGTAATGATTTTAAAATCGTTTCACGGAAATATTTTTACTATTTATGCATTTATTGCCCGCATGCAAAAAAATCTAATTCTTGTCTCTTATGCCATCAATTATCAAACAAATAGAATCTGATGTAATTCGAATGTGTATTCCCATATACTACAGGGATAAAGTGGGAGAAATATGTACCATCATATTTTTCTACTTAATGCATTATTGGCGTGAAATGAAAAAATAAGCATTCAATAATAATAAATTAAAAGTATAAAATAATCTTAAAATGAGATTTTAACACAGAAATTTGATCTAATCTTTAAATTTTATGCATAGGGCTACAAAAGTGCACCCGGTCTCGGTGCAAGTTGCGCGAAAAAAACAAAAGTGGTTCCCTTGTAAGTATGTTACCTGTTTGAGTGAATAATAAATGTTGTGTAAATTTGAAGGGAAAGTAAATGCGTATATTTGTAGTTAAATGCCATATGGATTTTTGAATAGTTAGAAGAAAAAATTATTGATTTATATGATTATTTCAGGATCAGGGTCATCGTCGAAGTAAAATTTAGGACTATTAAGTTAGAAGATTATAAGACTCCTTTTTTTCAGAATAGAACTGATTTTATATTGCCGTCACTTACTACGTGACCATGCTTTAATATCCAAGGTGCATTCAAACAAAACAAAAACGACTTTGAATATCAACTGATATCTATCAAATTGATGCCGATATAAATCAAACTTTTGTTAAAAATATTAAATGTCAATTAATGTTATTGATTCATCCAAAAGTGAGCATATTGAACCGCTTTTAAAATCCCCTGTTGCTTATTCACTTTCGCCCTGTACATATATGCACATGAAAGTCTAGGTACAAATCCATGTCGAAGTGTTCCTTTTTATTGTGATATTTTTATCTTTCCTACTTTTTGTTGCCCCATCAGTGGCCGCGACGTTCTAACCTCCCAACAGGTAGACAGCAGGTGCTGGGTTCGAACTCAATCGCGGCCGTCGACCTAATCAATCGGAGTTTTCCGTGGTTTTCTTCGAACTTTGGATTTTCTTCGGTGAATACGGATTAGGTTCCCTTAGAAAGACCCCCCGGAGTGCACCCATCCCCCTTAAGGGCCTATATCGCTCGTGTAGATAATCGACCGACATAAAATAAACCAAACCAAACCAATCTTTTGTTCTAATTTTTTCAATAACACTTTATGCTAATGTTATTTTTCCCTGTCTTTTCACTTTTACCTCACAGTCTTGGCATTGATTCAATTATACTTGTGACCTAGGGAGAGAAGCAATCCCTTAGTTCTTGAAAGTTGCCCCTTTTGGAATGTGATTCTTAACTTTCCTATTTTCTTCTATCTTTTACTATCATTTTTTGTTCATTTTTATGTTTATCACGTTCATCTGAAATAGCCTTCATAAGGGATCTTCAATTCTGATTAGCGGTAGAGAAATTTATTGTCACTTTTTTAGCCCTTAGCTGAGAAACTCTCTTGGGGTTTCATCGAAAAATGATGCGACGTAACGATGATTAAATCTGGAAGTATTCCACCCAATCTTCTAAAAAAATTTCTTAGCCGGTTTCTATTGACATACTGAGAAAATGGTGATCGCCTAACTAGTACAGGCACATTAAATTTTGCATTCATACTTTTAAAATTTTCTATAAACATAATTGTTCATAGACATGAAATTTACATTTCTTTCTTTTATCATTCATAGTACTCTGTCAATGCAACAATGTATGACCAATGAAGCGAGTTTTAGTATTATATATATATTTTTCTTTTTATCTAAAACCCTGATATAACTGTATACGTGCACAGCTTTCTGATAAATCTCAACATGTTATATGACAGAAGACTATGAACAACTCACATATTCACTTTTTCATATAGGAACCTTTCTTTCTGAAAAAAAAAATATATTTTAAAATTTTTCATTTTTTTCTATTATTTTATTGGTGCTTTATTTCATTTTTAGTAAAATAGCTTTCAAATAAACATATTAAAATTATTAAATATATATATATATATATATATATGTATAAATTATTTTATTTTTTATTTATTTATTTACTTTTTTTAATTCGTAGTATTTAGTTAACCTTTAAAGAACCCTTTTTGTGCAAAATATCTCTTTACTTGGACCAAAAATGTTCAAAGAGGCTTTTTTCATTTTTTAGGATTAATCATCAATTACAGTGTATAAAAAATTACAAAAATATTCTTATTTCTAAATGCATTCAGAGTACACATAAAGTAATAACTATAATTTTTTTATTGTTATTCTTTTATTTTTACAGAAAAAGACATTCAATTAAATTAAATACTACTATTAAAATGTCAGTTTCATTGATTTTTTTCCCCAAATCATATTTAAAAATTTCTTGTCTAAATTAATAAAGGTAAATGAAAAAGAAAATTAAACTTTTTTTTAGCAAGCTAAAGATAAACAGATTCAATTTTCAAGCTTAAAATGTGAGTTTTTTAACTTAAAAATAGCAACAGAATTCTAATTAAAATAAAAATATACGAAAAAAATAGTTTTAACCAAGAAAATATAATTAGAAGATTTCTTCTTTTACAATGGAAACACAAAATTAACGTACCGAATAAAAAACGTTTTATTTGAAGAAGAAATAGACAGTACTAAAATAAACAGGTAATTTCTATTCATTTTTCTTTAAAGATATCGCTGAACTATCTATGTTTTTTTTTAATTATTATTTAAAAAACTCATGCAATGAGTTATTTTGTAAAAATGGTTGTTTTCAAATTCTATCTATATCAAACAATCTTCATTAAAAAGAAAAAAAATATCTTACCAAATAATTTATGTTGTTCACAAATCTGTATTTAATGCAAAAATATATCATAATTTTTATATAATTTAAACGATAAAGAAAATAACTTGAAAGAAAAGATATTACAAAAGGAAGAAATTTAAGTTAAAATTGATATCGAAATAAACAAGGCAAACATATTCTTTAATACTACTTAATAAATAATTATTTTCTGCCAAAGTGAATGCTTTTGAAAATACTCTATAATATAAAAAATTAAAAATAAAATATAAATAAAAAACATGTAGTTATTAAAATTCGAAGAAGATGTATTAGATGAAGGTTAATGAAAATTTCTTTTAATGTATTTTGATTTAAAAAAATATCTTGCTGAATCGTTATTAATTTTTTTAATAATTCGATTTTTAAATAAGAACGTATGTTAAAGTTGATTTCATTAATTATTTATAAGCTAATGATATTTTTAAGATGAAATAGGCAGACTGATATCTTGATCTATGCATTGAGACCGCGATCTATTCTAAGCTTTGGAGGACGAAGATGAAAATGAGATGCTTTCTTTAAAATTCTAGAATATGAAGCTAAAACTTCTTGACTGTGCCAATATTAAACTTTTTTTTAAATCTCATATATGTTGATACTTCAATAAATAAATAAATAAATACATTAAAAGTGCAGTAATCGGGTTTTGTTTCAACTTCCCAAGTTTGTGACAGACTTACGGGTTTTAGTGTAGAAATCCCGAAAAACATGTTCATGCAAAATGTCTGTCCCTCCATATGTCTGTTTTGTTCCATCGGAAAGAATATGACATTTTTTGGGGAATTTTTTGCAAAGATCAACAGGTCCACCTTGATACGGAAATATTCCGCCGGAAGGGAACTATGTAATAGATATGTAGTTACATTTAAAATATTGGATTATCGATAAGCGTGGGAAGTTATGCAGATAATTGAACCAAATGTCAAGCATATGGTTTTGGTTATAGTCAACATGCGCAATATGAATTTTGAAAGAATACGGAGAAAGGGAGGGGGGTGTAATAGATTTTTTTTTCAATTTTTCATAGTTCTGTTCTACCTCGGCCCCTCTCGCAGCAACAAGGAATTTGTATGCAACTATTCAGATATTCTCAAGTAAGCGATTTAGTACTGAATGACGGGAAATATTGATTTGTATTAATAATATGTCTGAGATTAACTCTTTTTATTCCGATTAGTAAAGAGCAGCAAAAGCATAAAATTCTATAATTAAGTCATAGTTGATGTAATATTGAAGTAGTAACACTGAAGAATTAACAAGTGTACCAACTTTTTGATATATTAACATGTAAAAGAATTAAATTCAAACTTAACTTCATTATTAATTTCAAACACATTTCTATGTAAATATTGGATGATCGAAAATTGCTTGAATTTATGCAGATAATTGAACTAAATTTCCTGCGCATATGTTTCCCTATAGATGCATTTCCCTACCTTAATTTGAAAACAAGCCTGGGGAAAATGGCACTGTACACCGTTAAAAATGGTGTCATATTTTGAACTAAATTTTGGTGCTCGGTAGCTGCCACCATCAGATGGTAGAAAAACTAACAAGTGTAACAGCTTTTTGATATAATAGCATATAAAATAAAGAAGAAAGTTTGAAATTGGTACATCCATTTAGTGAATTTTAAATTGTATTATAGCATTCATTGTTCTATTAATTCATTAAAAATAAAAATATAGTAATTCTAATTTTTCCGAATTTATAATTACAAAGATTAAAGTATTCTTATAGTTTGTTTCATATTCATTCTGAAAGCTAACTAATGTATTTCTACGAAATAAATATTAGCAATTGAGCGAAAAATTGCCCAGGAAGGAAATCGAACCCAGATATGCAATTTAATGTATTTCTGTTTCGGGAATTCAATGTATGGGGTGTTTCTAAATGAATATCTTGGATTTAAAGCTTGGTAGTATGTATTATATTTAACATAACATTATAATTAATACATAAAAAGAAAGAGCAACTCAAACAGTTTTACTTACAAGTTTACAAGTGTTCAATATGACTATCTTTCGTCACACGGCACATAATAAAATTGATAGGCATCTATGAAGTACATATGCACAATCTGTGGTGCAAAATAATAATAATAATAATAATAATAATAATAATAATAATAATAATAATAATAATAATAATAATAATAATAATAATAATTTGCAGAACATCACCAAAGCATTCCTTTGCATAATGGTATATAAAGAAATACTGTTTGGAAAATAATGTGCTTCACATTTTATGAAATTGATATATGTTGCTTATGTTTGCTACAAGTTACTTCTTGTATAATAGAAAACAGATGGTATTTGCAGGGACACACAAAAGATTTCGGGTACAATACTGTATGTGAACTGCTGTATAGTATTACACCAAATTTGAATATTTTAAAAACTTCGTTATAATACAAACGCATCTCATTTGCTACGTATGATGTGCAATTTCCGACTTTTTTTTCCTTCACGATTCTACATTAACAACCTATAAAATATTCGGGAAAGATTCCCAAATTTTATATGAAATATATATTATAGGATTAAAGAACAAAAAGTGGAGGTAGCAAGCGAGAAGACAGATGTACCATAAAAACATCTTAATGAAACAAGAGCAGTGACGCCTTCAGTTGAAAATGTCACCAACAAAATTTAATAATAAATTATGGAGTAAACACTTAACATTTACAAGTGGACATACTTAAGAAAGTTATAGATTTGTTCTCATAAACTCTTTCTTTTGAATTCGATTAAAATGATATTATTGGTTATTAAAAATTATTTTTAAATGCATTATTTATATGTGAGTCGTCCAAATATAAGTGGCACTGCTGTAATAATTCCTCTATTTTAAGATAAAGATGGCTGCATATACTACTACTAAGGGGAAACTAACAAGGAAGGTCTCCATACTGGGCATACCCAGAATTTTATGAAAATAATACTAATTAAAGTACATATGTATGTAATAAAGGATCAGTCAAAAGTAGCGGCGGAATCACATTAGATATTGTGTAAAAAATTAAAATATTTTCGAATATTTGACGTGAAAAGACTAAAGAGTCACTCGATTTGGCGAGCAGTCCTTTTCCTCGCCAAAAGCAAACGATTATAATGAAACTCAAAACTGTTGGTTTTTTAGTTTGCGTGTAGATGGCATTTAATGAGTTTAAAAGTAAACAATGAGAGACTTTAATATATTATTACATCTATATACATATTGTATTACATATATATATATATATTACTCGTTGAAATAGTTATTTAATTAATCGCTGGGAAAAAGGTTTTAAAAGCTAAAAAAAATCATATTGAGAAAAATTATCTTCATACATTTAAGCGTATTAAAAAATAAACGTCATATGTTTCCATAGCAACAAAATCTAATCGACAATTCTCAACAGGACTTTGAGCTTGAAACAAATTTAATTAAATTTAAATTATAAATTTCGTTTTGTCTCAAATTTTGATGATTAAATTTTAATATAAATACATATAAATTTCGATATAACAAAATTATACTTAAAACAAACTAAAACTTACAAAACTAAAGTTATTTAAATTAAATTTATCAAAACAAGTTCAACGTGAAACATTTTTTTTTCTTGAAGTGTATTTGACATAAAGTATTTTTTTGAAATTACATTCCATTGCCAACCGGCGATAAATCGCCAAATAACGAAATTTTCTATTTTTTTTTTTTTACGGTTACTGAATGGAGATTCCGCCGAAATTTTTTTTATAAACGTATATATCCACACGATAAGAACATTCTGTAATTTTTTCAGATTTTTCGGGGTATGCCCGTATGGAGACCTTCCTTGTAAGTGTTGGGAGTGTTAGTGATAGCGTTAGATCCCACAACATGCATGTCATAGTGGAGAAGCACGTTAATAGACATAGTTCATTTCATTGATGTCTCCAATTGAAAATTTTACCAGCCAAATTTAATAATAAAATGTGGAGTAACCATTTAAAATTTACAAGTGAACATACTTAAGAAAATTATAAATTTGTTCTTTTAATCTCCATTTTTTTAATACTTAGTTATTAAAAATTGTTTTTTAACTTTATTTATGCATGGGTAGGCTAAATGAAACTGGCATTGATGTAATAATTCCTCTATTTTAAAATAAATATGGCCGCGTTTATTACTATAGAGAGCACAGAGTGTTGGGAAATCAATCGATATCATCTGATCCAGTCAAATGCGTGTGTCATAGCGCGGGAGCACGTTAAGATGCCACTAGAGTCATTCAAAAAGGACCCGGATGATAATGTTAAGTCTATGAGAGAATCATTTTCAAATACCTCGCTCAAATTTTAATATTTTTACTTTTTTTTATTAATGCATTTTATAGCTGAGGACAATTTACAACCGGGCTAGTTTTTACCTTTTCGATTTCGGTTATATATTTTTTATAATATGATAGTTTCAATTTTAGAACCGGATCGAAATTTAAAGTAGTTTTTTTAAAAATAAAAATCTGAAATCAAAACCAAAAAGTGAAAACTAAAAAGGTTGTAGATCGTCCTCTTCTAGCCTATACAAAAAATCATGTAAAAATATAAAAATTTGAGCGAGATATTTGAAAATAACATCCACATAGACTTAGCATTATCATCCGGGTCTTTTTGAGTGACTAGTGTGAGCTCTTAACAGACATCGTTCCCATATTGGGTGCTTCTAAACGGTATCAAAGCGCGTTCATGCAATTTTTAACAGCGGGAAATGCGAGTGCCAGTGAAATCTATCGTCGAATGCAATATGGCACCGAGTGTATGTCACCACGTCTTCTGTCTGCTCAAGAAAGCTCTGAAGGGACGGCGATTTATCTGTAAATTTTCAACAGCAGCTTGGATCTTATTTTCGTCGGTTAATCACCGTGACTTCAGAGCTTTCACGGTTTTACCATAGACACTGAGAAAAAATATATTTCTATATATCTAGAATCTAAATTGTGGTTCTAGAAAAATAATTCCATGTCATCCTTATAAATTCTAGTTCCCTTTGCAAGAGAGTTCAAGAGTCTGTTAATAGAATTCAAGAGCGATTTCCTTTATTCTCGTTGTCAAACTTATTTAAAAGTCTCTGCAAATAAATGCAAATACAATGAGTATGTTTTAGTAACTATAATTCTAGTTTATGGAACAATACCCGGAATCAAACGATAATTTCTTGGTACTGAAAGAATTCAATATCTTTTCGTCACTTAGAAAGCAAGAGATTAGAAATTCTAGAACATTTTGCCTATTTAGCTTAGTTATTTACCTTTCTCGCATAGTTCGGTCATCTATATTTCTAGTTTAGGAATTAAAGAAGTGACTAACTATTTATTCTACGTGAAGGCGGCATATGTTTTTCTCAGTGAATGTGGTGACATTCATACTGTGCCATAAACATTTTGCATATGACAATAGACTTCACTGACTCTCACATTTTCTTCTGTTAAAAATTGCATGACCGCGCGTCAATACCGTTCGGAGGCATCAATCAGTCTCATGATGAATGCCTCCTAACCGATGCCTGTTAACGTACTCTCACGCTCTATCAAACTTCGTCTGGTGGGATCTAACGACATCAGATGCATTTCCAAAATTCCGCGTCCTCTACAAGAGAAAGCCCAGTTCTATTTCTCTTTTACCCCTTAGGGACGAGCGACACTTTTACGTGCCGAATAAAGCTAAATAATACTTGCTTATACCCACCAGTAAAATTTTACTGTTAAATTTAGCTTATTTAATCGGAGCATTTTCTCAGTTTAAGAAGGCACAAATTTCTGTTTTTAAAAACTGGTGACAAAACATTAACTATTTCGTAAAAGGCTCTCGTCGAGAAGGGTTTAAATGACGGAGTTATTATAGCATTGCCACTTTTATTTGGCGATCCTTATTACACTGTTAAAAATTTGACCCATTTGCTGCAGCATCACTCCACCGCTTTTATAGAAAACGGTTACTTTAAAGTGTTATGGAGCATTCTCATTGGTCAAAAAAGAGATATTCTATAAAAGCGGTGGAGTGACGCTGCAGCCAATGGGTCAAATTTTTAACAGTGTACGTAAATATTAATTTACTTTAACTACTATTATAAACAATTTACAACTGATAGTACTTATACAATTTATAAAGAAATGGAAAAAGTTGTAATAATTTACCAATTATTTAATAAAAGGGTAATCCATAATTCTTTATTTTTCTGAAAAAAATGACTAAACTGATTACAAAATAAAGACACTAATTAACAAAAAAAACCCCTTTACGATACGTTTTTTTAAAAATGTATTTTATGTAAAAAATATCTCTCCAAACGAATTTTTTTCGCTCTACAAAGATCATTATCATAAATTACACCAAACCATTTATTATTACATCATTATATTTTTATTAAAAAAAGCAGTTCATATATGTAAAAAGAAAATCTTATATGTTCTGTTGAGAAATTATTATCAGATAAAATGATTTATTCGCAATATAATTGACGCCTAAAGAGAGTTGTACTTTTTTCTTTCTTTCTTTCCTTTTTCTTTTTTTGCCACTAAATGGTCATTAAAAGCATGTATAAAAAGTACACAATGTATCACTTTGTAAGGCTATTCAAACAATTAACACAAAAATATTAAATTTTATTATTATATAAATGCGTAAGATACTTTTTTTTATTATTGGATTATTATTGGATAGATTATTTATGAATACTTTAACATACTTTCATTTTTTTGAGTGAGTTTGTGTGATTAATATTAATGAAGTCCTGACATTGAGTTTACATAAAAAAATGACTATAGTCCAACATTTATAAAAAAAATCATTTAGGAAACGGAACGTAAAATAAATTATTTTAAAAACTTTTGTTTACAGAAAATTAATAAAAAATAAATAATGTATTTTAAAATAAATTAAACTATTTAATAACTTTCAATTTACTGCCAGGTAAGGAGAGTCTATAAAAAACATTATGGCTTGTTATGGATGAGAACATGTAACTTTAAAAAAGATGATTTTATTTTTAACACTTTCCAACATAGTATAACAGTGTTTAATACTTCAATTTGTCTATACATCTGACCGTCTGTCTACGCTCTAACTCCCGTAAATATACCCAGATTTTTATTAAATTGTTACGTGTTATTTAGTGTCACTAAAACATGTTTTGTATTGTATGTGAAGTATGTAGTTTTAATAGTTCATTTACAGGGGCATTTAAACGAATTTAATTACATTATTATACATAAGGAGGGGAGGGGAATCGTTATCAGTGTATTTTAATGAAATTGTGCTATTTCAAATTTATTAGAATTGACATAAATCACTGAATTTCACACAAAGGAAATCTGTTACACTACTACTGTCTTTGAGTAATAATTGCTTGAGTGCATGCTTTAAAATGAAGTATGTGCTTTAAATTGTGCTTTTATTTAACTAATATTATGCATGTTATAAGTGATATGTAAATTATATACTCGTATACAGATATGCACAAAAGTATTATCATACCATTATCTTTGTAGAAAGAAAGGGCATTTTCAACTGAGGTATATGTATCTTTTAAGTTAACTAAATTTTGGCTTCTACCTAGTTAGTAGATAAAAATCTATTAATCATATACAAGACTGCTCAAAATATTCAAATAATTTTATAGTTGTAGACGGGAACAGTTGAAACTTGTTTTTCAAGTATGTTATACGTTTCCATATGGTTAAATTAGACTTACTATGTTCATTTTTTAAATGATGTAATTTTCATACATTATTCTGAATGTGTTGGGAAATGTTACATAATCTATGCTTGACGCATTTTTTTTGTAAGATTATCAACTGCATGCGTTACTGCTCCTATTTTATTAGGTTGCCACAATGGTACACAATGCCACAATCTTTTTTCCTGCTTAATTTCCTATAGAACTACGTGTGTTAGCGTTTTTACTTATCCTTCATAGGAATTATAGGGTAAATCTTACAATCGTTTTGAAAAGAAAATGGCGGATTAACACATTTAAGACACTGGAGATTCCGAAAAACATATTTTTAGAAAAAAATTTGCCGTCCATCTGTCTGTCTGTAAACACTCTATCACAAACAATAAGCTTGTAAAATATTTTTTTTTCTTTGCGAATTTTAATTAAATCCAAAGTATATATATTTTTAAATGTTAATGGTCATAACAATATTAAAAAAAATTAAACGAAATATTTTTATGACATTTTTTATGAATTTGCTTATAAAGCCGACGCTTAAATTAATTTATCATTTGTACAAAAAATGCGTTAATCTTTATAAAAAAAATTCTTTTTATCCGAAGATTATAAAAGAGCATTTTTGAAAACTAAAATCCTAAACTTTGTGTTAAACATATTACTATTTTTTTCCGCAACCATCACACAAAGTAAAGGAAAGTGTAAATATTAGATTTATGAGAAGCTATAAGATATAATAATAATAATAAAAAGCATAACAAAAACCTTAGATGTATACTTTTTATTGTTTTATATGTAAGCCTAATGTATAGCTCTTATAATTTTTTTCAAATACTAATAAAAATGACTAATAAAAACATGCGCTTAAACTAATCCCTCGCAAAATATTTTTGTAATTAAATATATATTAAGTATTCACTTTAAATGTAAATATTTTGTTAATAAAAATGTTTAATGTAAATTAATCATGGATTATAAAATCCTGCTCCTATGGCATATACGTAATGCTGCAATAAGCAAAAATAGATTGTAATGCTTGAAACATAGCATGAATTGAAAACAAAATCGTAATTTGCAGTACTTTGTAATGCAGTATGAGTATTTTACAGTTGCCATTTATTGCAAGAAAACTACTTTTTTAATAATTGAATAAAATGTTTTTTATCACCAAATAATTTACATTAATTCAGTATATAATCATTGTTTGGTCACACTGTAAAAAAAAAAAAGTGTCGATCTACTAAAACAAATTTAGTGATCCTTGTAATTACTAAAAAATTTTTAGTAATCTTACTCGGTTACAAGAAAATTTGAAAGAATTACTAGAAAAAAGCTAGCAACGAATAACAACTAGTTTTATACTTTTAATAGTTATTACTAAAACTCACTTGGTGTGTCCATGATAGCCTAGTGGTCATAGCACCGAACTCCAGGCTGAAAGGTTCCGGGTTCAATGCTGGACCGCACCGAATGTATGCAGTGTAAGTGTCCGTTAAATGAAGGGATTATGAAAATCCAGTCGGAGCAGGTAGCAATGTTTGGTGCTGCCATCTATTGCCTATCCCACTGGATTCAGCTCAAACGAAGCTCTTGTCCTTCGGGCACATGTAATGGCTATTTAAAATAATTTTGGAGCTATTACTAAAATTTTCTTGGTAGCTCATACTAAAAAGTTTTAAGTTAGCTATACAAAACATTTTTTGTTCAGTTTACAAAAGAAATGATTGTTTCACTTGAAAAAAAAAGTTTGTAATGGTTACTAAAAAATTCTGTGGAATACAAATTTTCTAAAAAAATTTTAGTAACCTCTTGAATTTCTTTTTACAGTGCAGTTAGATACAAAATAAATTCCCTTTTCTGTTGTTAAACCTACGGAAGAATGGAGAATGGTGCATTTTTAATTTTCAAAATATTAGATGATAGTAATTAGACTCCACGCTTTAGATGATAATAGTAAGATCTATGATTGTCTGAATGAAACGAAGGCTGTTACACAGCGCAATATTACATTCTGGAGCTTAACAGCTATTAAAGATATTATCAGTCAAGCATAAATCTTTCGTCAAGTCCTCAAAAAATATTTATCAGGTTTGGATTCGCATTATACTAGAAGGTATTTATGAGGGCAAACTATTGATTGCACCTACTAGGAAAAATTAGTTCCAAATTGTTTAAAAATTATATGAAAAAAAACTGCCAAAAACCTATAAAAAACAAAGCTTCCTAACTGAAGGACGAGCGAGACAAAATTCCATATGCAATTTTTCTTCAACTTGAGCTTGCAAGTTTTTCTGATAAAAAAAAGGTTCTAGTTTATAAATTACTTAAGATGACACTTTGACAGCTCAAAACTTATGCAGTCGAGATAGTTATATTTCGTGCCATATTTTACACTATCGCCATTGCCAGCTCCTTTTATTCAATCCGTGCAAAAGTGAAATACTGCTCAACCTGATGAGAATAGGTTTGAAAACAAACAAAACAGAATAAGCCAGGTGGCCAGGTTAATTACCCATTTAAATCCGATTGAGTGTATCTCGAACATACTCTGAACGACGCATTGCATTTCTTTCTTGAGGGTTTCAGAGTTTTGATAAATCGCTTTTTCAAGAGAGAATTCTTTTATCTCTTATCGAGAATCTCGTCGCATCCATAGTAAATATATTTAGATATTATATTATATATATATTAACTAATCGTAATAATTATTCCGTATAAACTAATTTAGAGGGCCGCACCCCCATATAAAAACATGCTGTTTTGCATCTTAAAAAATCATGCTTTCTAACATTTAAAGGTACTAAAATCGATACAGTTCTTGACATCTTGACGTTATTTAAAAAAAAAATGAAATTCCAGTATGGGAAATGCAAGTGCTTTATTTCCTATATGACTGTTAATGTATTATGTACTTTAATTTTATATGAATGCATGTCTGATTTCAATTGTTTGCTTTCCAATTTCTTTAACAGCGTATACGAATTTATGTATAATATTTTGATCCAATTTACTCATTTTCGTGATTTGAGTTTTTAGGAGATTATGGTCAAATAAAGATAGCATCTCATTTTGTTTAAAGGTTACAGGTTACTATTAAATCTATGTTCTTAGTAATATCGCTCAGACTAATCCCTCAAAGGGAAGTCCTAGTTTAATTTTGCGATTTTTTCGAGACGACAAGCCAACATCAAAATATGTATGTTGTTTTTTTAGTCGCAATAACTTTATCTGAATAAAATAAAAATTCAGTATTGAAAACAGTAGTACAAAAGCAAAAAAAATAAAATAGGTTACTTTGCAAATAGGTTACTTTGCAAATTGGTTACGATTTAAAACAAGTATCGTAATCGAAACTCGATATCTATAGCAAATAATAAACTTTAAAATTAGATCTCATTATAAAATCTTTTGTGATTATCCGGATATTCTAAAATTTTAAAAGAATTAAAATGCACTTTATTTCATTTTTGAAACACAGTTAATTTTTTTAAACATAACCAATTTTACTCAAACATACAAAGCTAAAGTTAGTAAATTTCGATTAGATAATTTTTAAAAAAAATCGTTATTTCTTGATTTTAATATTTTGCAGATTTTACTCAAATTTTAAGAAATTAAAATTCGACGAATACTGTAAAAAAATTTCTTGTATATTGAATTTGGAAGAGAATCGAGCCAATTTTGTAGCTGTAGTAAATTGGCATATTTTATGGTTGATCTAATTTCTGTCATTGAAATTGGCAATATTTCACCAAATTTATCCAGGCTATTCGAACATTTTAAGTCGTCAAATTTGACGATATTTTGCGAAGTCTTGACAAGCTCTGCGAGAATCGGAAGCTAACATTTATAATACTCATACAAATACCTGGTTTTCCTTTCATTGTTGTCTTGCTTCAAAATTTCAACCACCCTAGAATTTCAAACAGCTATATCTCAACCATTTCTTAAGTTAGAGACGAAACAAAACGAAACCCTGGAATCCTTGTATCAAGGAATAATGCTTGAATATAAAAAAATTTAGTTTTCTAAATTTTTGTGCAATTTTTTTAATATTTAAATGTCCGCCATTTTCAAAAACTGGACTGTGGGTGAAACTGTCCAACGAACTCGGTCGAGCAATTGGTATGTACTATACATACAATCAATCTCATACAAATCGATTTTATAAATACCAGAGTTATCGCATGACATAAATAATATATATGTATATGTATGTATGCATATATGTCAACATTTGGATGGAGAGTGGTATCGGGATTTGTGGGTCATGATTGGTGAAAATATACCGAAATTTTCCGGAAATGCACTCTTTCGGACGGCTGGAGTCAGTAGCATTTTACTCTTTACAATTAAATCTACCTAAAATTAGACTTCGTATATCCTAATGACGAATATATAAAAGAACCGGAGAGTGGATTTTTTTTATTTTTTTTTTAAATATGTTTATATAATAGTAACGTCTTATAAACTAATCATTGTATTTTACAATTATTAAGTTTTGACAATTATTCTGTATTTACATCATTATTGAATAGTTCATAATAGACTCAAATAATACTGTTTAATTAAATTTATATTTTAACGGAAAAGTTCTTTTTCTTTCTTTCTCATGTGAAATTTGGATATACAACAGTTGTCCGTTTTTTTATGATGCTGCAGTTTCCAAACAAATTAAAATCCATTTGAATACTGAAGTGCACTACAATATGCTTACCGTAGAATATTGTATGTATATCAATTACCTTCCTTTTACAGGGTTACACAAAAATCTCAGCTGCAGTATTGTCAAAGAGAAACAATTGCTGGATAAGCGTTTAAAATTATGAAATACATTTTTAAATTTTATTAAAATTTTCATTAATTCTAAATGCGTATAAAAGCTATAGTCACATAGAAAGTAGCATAAAATAATTTGGACGGAAGTCTGTTAATCCTTATTTAAACAATATTATGCTTTTCCTAGCTGAACTAAGTTTGTGCACATTTTGTACCTTATATACATATCTATAGAATATATAGAGGTTTGAACAAATGAATTCGGTTATTGCTCTGATGATAGATGGTAATTTCAACAATTGCCTTTCGCATTTATAAACAATGAAGTTTTGTTATAGTGGTCTGAATTTCTTTGAAAATGTTTTATGATCTATACTATAATAGAACGCAGAAACTTATTTTCTTGTTATTTTTAAATTAAATGTATAAATTGTGCAAATGTATATTTTAATAAATTGAAAATAAATTTATTCCAACATTAATAAACCCAGTTATTTGTAAACCAATACTAATAATGAAGTTTATTACAGTTCCTAAGAAACAAACTGGAAAAAAATAAAAAAGGAAAAAAAAAATTAAAAGAAACTAATTGGTTGAAATATTTTTTTAAAGAAACCACAAAAGAAAATCTTTTTTTTAGCTGTATATTTTCATGTAGTGAAGATTTTAATTAATTGTTTAGCCGGGAAAAAAAAGCAATAAAAATCCTATAATTATCTGAAATGATGAGAATAAAAAGATATTTTTATAACAGAGAAAACTCAATACTTAATACATTGTCATATTAATTTTCAAATGGCTGTACCATAAATGAAATAATTGCATACACTTTTGTATTAAAGTAACCAACAATTTAAGTTACCTGAAGTCATTTTACTTATGACTTTTTATTTGCTTCTATTATTAAAAAAACTCTATTTTTTAATTTATGAAAATTTAATCAATTAAAAATATTATCATACTAAGCTTACAACACTTTCTTTAAAAATATATGTATTTGGTAATCTATAATTATTATTATTTTAAAAATATTAGTCAGTTTAAATTAGCCTTTTTTTTTTCTCCGAATGCATTAACTTTATAATTTGATTGTATATCTCTACTAATAAAAATTTTTGCCAGTGTGTTTATCTGAGATTGATACCTAGTAAAATCTATCGTGAGAAAATTTCAGAAAATTTTAATGGAGGCAGTCCAAGTTTCGTTTTAATACATCTGCCACTGAGATTTCTAATTTTTACGTAATTAGACGGGATACTAATTACAAGCAGCAGTAAAATGTGATTACCTTCAAAACATCGAAAGGTGCATGATAGAAATATTCTTCCCGGTATCCAAAGGAGAAAAGTTCAGAAACTACACGATAACCCTTTTTTTATTTCTCCCTCGTTTTTTATAAGGCACTTTGGCTAGACCTAAAAATAGGTGAAGACATGGAAATGTAATGACTAAATCTTTACGTTTAGCAATTTGTCTCAAAATATATTTCGGTTAAACCTTTAAAAATGTTTAAAAAAATCGCTCAATTTTACGGTTTTTCCGCTGTTTTTAAAATTAGCATTACGCTTAAATTTAAAGATACGGCAAAGGAAACTCTGTTAACTTAATGCAAATGATTTGTTCTCTACGAATGCACAATTCTTTTTAAAAATACAAAAATTAACAATATGGAAAAAAAAATCTCAGTTCAAGTGACTTCGCACTTAACGAAAACATTCTTTAAAAATGTTATACGGAAGCATTCTTTTTAATGTTAAGAGTAACAAAAGTTTACACTATCTTTTCATAATTTTTTTGTACGACATTTATAGATCACCTATGAAAAGCTAGAAACATTCAAAGAAAAAAGTTTATATATATAAATATATATATACGTTGGTATTTTTTAACACTTTCCAACAAAGTTGAAAAGTGTTTATGCATTCGGTTTTTCCGTCCATCCGTCCGTCTGTCCGTCTGTTCGTCTGGCCAGATGGCCGTCTGTCCGCGCTCTAACTCCCGTAAATATACTCGGATTGCTATGAAAATTTTATACGTTGTTGATGTTTACACTAGCAGGAACCCTATTGGAAAAAAATTTTTTTACTATGATTAGTTTATTTACAGGGATAATCAAAAGTTTTCCGATACATTACGGCCTACGGGAAAAAATCGTTTCAAATGAATTTTAAAGGTGTTACAAAGGTGTGTCAAACATATTTAAATTTGCTTGAAATCACAAGGTGCACTAAAAAAAGCATAATAGTTACTATTCATTTACAGAGCCACTCAAAAGTATTCCATTACACGATAATAAAGGGAGCAATTGTTTGCGTCATATTTTAATTATGTTAAACGATTTCAAGTATCATAAAATTCATATACACCATTGAGACTTAATATTTAACGCATAATATGAAGGGCATAGCCTTTACAGGGACACACAAAATATTTCAAATCTTATATTCTTATCCGAAATACTGTATATTATCGATGATATCTAATGGATGAATGAAATTCATTTTCAAATATGATATGCGTTTTTAAGTTTTATTATATGTCTGCAAATTATATGGTGTGCATAAATGTTATAGTTGGTATACAGGGTTACACAAAAGAACTCATAAAGGTTACTGAATGTAATGGTAATTAACTTTAAGGTAGTTTTTAAATAAGTGATGCATATTTATGTTGAACTGCTTTCAGGTTACTAAGAAATGTTTCTAGAATAGAGATAAAATGATATACAGGGTCACGAAAAAACTTAGATACATGATTATACATAAATGATAATTTCTGGAAATGAGATTTAAAGAGTTTTAAGTGTGTTATCCTTTGAACTAAATTTTAACAAAATACTGGCATTTAACAAGGGTATTAGAAGCAACTTTTTTCCCTAAATAATAAAGTTTTCTTAAAGATTTCAGGAAATGTTGGAAAGTGTTTCATAATCTATGTTTAACGCATGATGTTTCTTACTTGTTAATAAATACTAACGCTTTTTTGCTAATTTAAATAGAGGTTCGTATTTTGTTTTATTTATTCCTCATGGTGTATTTAATAATTCTGTGCGTGGACTTAACATTCAAGTTTATAGCTATTTCTTTTAAAAATATTTATTTTGAAGTTTTATTGAATGTCCCTAATTTTTAGCACTTTCCAATAAAGTTGAAAAGTGCTTATGCATTCGGTTTGTCTGTCCGTCTGTCAATCTATCCGTCTGTCCGTCTGTCCGCGCTCTAACTCCTGTAAATATACTCGAATTGGCCTAAAATTTTTGTATGTTATTGACGTTTACCCTAGTAAGAACCCTGTTGAAAATAAAGTTTCTACCATGATTAGTTTATTTACAGGCAGAGTCAAAATATTTCCATTACATTATGTACTATGAGGAATAATCGTTTCAAAGGCATTTTAAAGATGTTACACGCTGTCAAACATATTAAAATTTACATGCATGCAAGAGGTGCACTAATATATCCGTTCTATAAAATATGCTGTGAAAATACAGCTATTATTCATTTACAGATGCACACAAAGGAATTCCATTGGTTGGTAAAGGGAGACAATGGTGTGCGACATTTAAAAAATATAATAAACTGTTTCATGTATAACAAAATTGATATATGTCACTGAGGCTTAATGTAAATTTTACGATACTGTTTTGCATTATATGAAGTACATTGCATTTACAGGGACATATAAACGTTTTCAAATAGTATATTCCTTCCGTACTACTGTATATGTATTCGATGATGGCTGATAGATGGATGTAGTACATTGTAATTATGGTATACGCATTTAAGTTTCACTAAATCATTGTGAATTATAAGGGCGTCTATAAATGTTATATTTTATATACAGAGCTACCCAAAAGAGCTCGACAACATTACTCAGCATGAGCATAAGTTACTTAAAAGTGTTTCATAAATAAGGTATACATTTTTACGGTGAACTGCATTCAATTTACAAAGAAAGGTTTGTAGAATATAGATAAAATCATATACAGGGTCATGCAAAGAATTGTATACCTGGACACCTAGGAATGATAATTTATAACAATGTGATTTCTGATTTTTAAAGAGTGATTTAGTTTTAAATGAATTTTAGCTTCTTACTGACGTGTAATAAAGGTACATGCAGACTACAGGGCTGAACAAAAGTTTTCAAGTATATTTCCCATTTATTAGTACAAATCGCTCAAAAAGAAATTTAAGCATTTTTCTTGCTGAACTAAATTTCCCCATTATATAATATGTATACCAACTGACAGATCAAATACAGGGCTGTTCAAAAGTATTGGAATACATATTTGGCTATATACTCTCATTTCCCTAATTAACGAAGTTTTGTTAAAGATTTCATACAGTGTACTAAAGTGATCATAATCTATGCTTAACGCATGATTTTTCTTACTTGTTTAAGATACACGAGAGATAAAAATCATATAAAATGTAAAATCCTATATAGCTGAAAATTCATGCACAGTTTTTTATAGTATGGATGAGGAAAAAATCGAAGCAAAAATATTCATATTTATAAAAGTAGTAGAATTTTTTTTAATTTAATTTTTGCTAAATAGGCTGTTTTACGAGTTTTTGTTTTAATTTAATTTAATTTTAAGCATTAATTTTTGTGCCACCACATATATTACAGTGTTATACAAAATTTTTAAAAAGTTTAAAAGATCTGTATCCCCTTAATGTTTTTGCTCAATATAATAAATTTATTAAACGACATTTTTAATTGTTATGGATGGTGTTATGAGATTTTCAAGAGTTTTTAATATGGATTTTAATATGGGATAACATAAATTTATTTTAATTTGTATAAGCATAAAAAATACTAATCATTCCATGACTTTTGCACGGCATAGGGCATAGTAACACTAGGTTCTTTTAATTCGAATTTATTCGAAATTACAAAGAAATGTTTGCAAACTATAGATAAAATGATATACAGGGCCACACAAAGAATTTTATACATGAACACCTATGGATGAATATTTGTAACAATGTGATTTCAGTTGTTTTTAAAAGTATTTTAGTTTAAAATGAATTTTAACTTCTTACTGACGTGTAATAAAGGTACAAGATAAACTATAGGGCTGAACAAAAGTTTTGAAGTAAATTTCCCATTTGTTAATACAAACTGCTCAAAAAGTAATTTTAAGCATTTTTCTTGCTAAACTAAATTTTTTAATTATATAATATGTATACCATTTGACAGATCAAATACAGGGCTATTCAAAAGTATGGGAATACATATTTGGCTATATACCCTTATTTCTCTAATTAACGATGTTTTGTTAAAGATTTCATGAAGTGTTGGAAAGTGCTTCATAATCTATGCTTTAGGTATGATTTTTCTTACCTGTTTAATATACACGAGAGAAAAAAATCATAAAATGTAAATTCCTATATAGCTGAAAATTCATGCACAGTTTTTTATAGTATGGATGTAGAAAAAATCGAAGCAAAAATATCTATAAAATAATGTTCCAAGAACTTTTTATACAATGACAACAATAAAAATTCATGTAACAGATTCAGATTTGCAATTTGAATTAAAAAAAATTAAGGTTACTACGAAATTTTTTTTAAAATTGTATTCCCAGAACTTTTTAAGTAACGGTAACGAGGATTACAGATAAAATTTTAGTAAAATTACCAAAATTTTAGGAAATTCTTTTGTAAAGTTACAGATGTCTCAATTTTTGCTTACAAGTTTTGTAGATTGATATAATTTTCTTGTACAGTGTACATATAGAATATAAGTAAGTATAACAGATTTCGGTAAATTTAGATTACTAAGGTTACATATTTTTTTTCACAGTATAAGATTGTGTTGCCTACGTCAGTGGGGTCCCATAACTTTAAATTCATCTTGTTGAAAAATGTCTGAATTCATCACTGATTTTAAAAATATTGAAGAATATTGTCAGGGTATTGGTCAAAGCAGGGTACATCTGCAGAATGATCCTTTGAGCGCAGAGCACTTTCATTGCTTATGTGTTGAAATTAATGTATGGTACCGGAATTTGAATTTATTTGTAAATAAGAAAAAGCTATTTTTCACGCATCTGATAAATTGATTTTTTTCTTATCAAACTTTTAGTGCCAATCTTTAGTGATCTTTGGGAATTAAAACTAAGTGTTTTTATAGAGATATTACTGTCACTTAAGGAATCACTTTTGGAACACTAACTAAACGTAATAATGAACACTTCTAGCTAAAATCGTTTTTGATTGTCTTGTGAAAATTATGTAAATGTATTGTGCTAGGAAAAAGATTAAGCAAAATTTATTGCTAAAAATTATTTTTTTTAAGAAATGCAGTTATTAATATTTATTGGTAAAATTATCAACTCATTTAGTAATCTTCTGCATTATGTATATATATATATATATATATATATATATATATATATATATATATATATATATATATATATAAGGAAACTGTTTTTTATTTCCTTTTTAAAATTATATAATTTTAAAGGAGCTTTCAAAGTATTTACATGTGTTGTTTTATAGTGTTCAAAATTGTGTGGTGTTTAGGCGGTTCAATAAGTATCCGTGTTAGAAATGAAAACACCGTTTTTTTTCAATTTTTTTTTATTTTTTTCAACATTGTCGCCTTTTAGAAAGATACATTTCTCCCAACGTTCCGGCCATTTTTCTAACCCCTCCAAAAAATAGGATTTGTCGAACTCTGCAAAATACGCCTCTGTCTCGGCGATGACTTCCTCGTTTGAGCTAATTTTTTTTTCCGCGAGCCATTTCTACATGTTCGGGAACAAGAAAAAGTCGCAGGGAGCCAGGTCGGGTGAATAGGGGGGGGGGGGGTTGGCAGCAATTCATAATGCAATTCATGCAGTTTGGCGGCGACAACTCCAGATGAATGTGCTGGTGCGTTATCGTGATTGAGGCACCCATCGGGCCGACAATTTTTTCATCCCCAACTTGTCATGTAAAATATTAATTGCCGTTCCAGTCAACATGGCTACGGCCTCTGCTACTTCGCGCACCTTCGTTCGTCGATCAGCGAGAATCATGTCGTGGACTTTTTCAATGATTTCCTCGATAACCACATCTAGTCGCTCCTCATCGAAAACGGAAATTTGCCCATGTTTAAATTCGTTGAACCAATATCTAACTGTGGTCATAGATGGCGACGTGTCCCCATAAACAGCATCCAACTTTGCTTTTATCTCCTCGCAATTTTTTCCTTCCAAAAACAAAAAGCGGATTACCGAACGATATCCATCTTAGCGAAAATCACGAAACACGTCTTACTCAAATAGCTGCCAAATCCAAACTAACCTATCAATCAGTCTGAAACTTTTATAGATGTCGTTTTATAGATGGCAACACACGATGATAACAGCAACTTCCCTGAGGAACGTCCTTTGCCTTCAAACACGGGTACTTATTGAACCGCCCTCGTATAATGTATTGTTAGCCACAAAATATTTTGCAGCAAAAATCTATTATATTCTTTTTCATCAATACTACTTATAATGCTATTTTAACACAATTAACAACACTATTTTAGAACACATTTCTATATAGCAACACTTTTGTAACTTATTAAGAACACATTTAAAAATATCAACATTTTTGCAGCATATTAAGAAAACAATCATAACACAAAAAAATATCTATGAAGTTTTCTAATTTGCAATAGATTAATCTGATGTTAATTTGATGACAAATGTGTTTTAAAATTCGTTTATTTTAGTGTTTGAGAGTTTATAGTGTAATACACTCTAAAAATAAAACTAATAAAATATCTTTAAACTTGAATTGAAAAAATAACACTTTTTAAATTAAAGTAAGATACATATGATGGAAGAATAAATTATATCTATTCAATCGTTTACATGCATTTGCACTTTAAAGATACTCATATGTGATCAATAAATGCTCAAATGGACATACAAGTAAATTCACTTATCCATTTTAAATGTTCATTCAAATAATAAGTTTCGTCTCAGGGAGAGAACGGTTAGAATAAAGCTATTTCAGGAAGGTTTAAAATTAATTCTTTCCGTAGTGAATGGGCAAAGCATATACATTAAGGGAATTAGACAGTGATGATAATCAATTCTTAAGTATCACATTGATGAAAAGAATGGAATATAAATTTATGTCACTGTGAGGTTAGTCTGCTCTTTTACACATAAATACAAGGAGAAAAATAAATAAATAGGGTGTAATGTTCGTAAAAGCTGACCCCTATTTAAAATTTTATATCTATCAATCAATCTATCTATGTATATATATATATATATATATATATATATATTATAGTTTTCGGGTGATTTTCATGCATGTGTTTATAGATTCTTCATACTACATAAAACTAGTTCAACAGATCAAAATAAATAAATAAATTATAATTTATCTATATATACAATATAAAAATTATGTTTATATATATACATATATATTGCATTTTTAAGTTAGAACTTTTTTTCGATCTTCATTATATTTTTTCTTTTTTAGAAACTTCGTCGATTAAACTTGCCACTTTTGTTCACAGGTAGTCCGGCACCACTGGATTCAGTCTGAAGATGAGATTGTTCTAATATAACTTGACTTGTTTCAGGTGGGCGACTTGTCACTAAAGCACAGACAAAGGACAGAGAAATTCTTCTGAATGTTATTGTTGGTTAGAAGTCTGAGGTGAGTCAACCACTGCAAATTTATTGTCTTGGAATAACTTTCTATTAACCGGGAAAATACATTTATAAAAGCAGTCTTTGAAAATCCTTAATTAGTAAAAAAAAATTTACATTTAGCAAAAAAAAAAAAAAAAAAATGAAAAAGTATTTTTATAAATATGTATTTATAAAAAAATGCTGAAAACACCAGTAATTGACACCTAGAGCACCAATGTATGTCACTTTGTGATCCAGTAATTGGCACATGTTTATATTAAAAAAAAACTTTACTTTTTGCATTGGGTTTAATCGTTTTAAATGAATTTACCATAGATGAATATGCCATACTTCAGGTTTTTGAGAGTAAGAAATCAGCATATTAGTCTGAAATGTGAACACTTTAAAACAAAACAATATACTTACATTAATACCCGGTAATTGTCATGCTGTCCCCAGTAATTGTCATATGAAGCTTTAATGGATTTCAATTCATGATAATATTTCATATTTTCAAATAAAAACAAATGATAAACAAAATTAGTCCATAACTTTAAAAGTACTTCCAAAATAAGTGGTTTAATCTCAAATTCCTTGCGAATTCCTTTTAATTGGAATAGGTGCCAATTACTTAGAACTAGCAGAATTGAAGCATCATTAATTGGCATCTATTATTAATTCAGAAACCCAAATATTTGTGTCGAAAATACTTTTACACAATTAAAGTAACCCTTTTTAACTAAACAAAACTGTTGTCAATTAAAATTTAAAATATATTATAAATCAGATAATAATTAATTGAAAAGCATGACTTCCTTAAGCCAAAGAAGAAGCATTTGCAACAAAAATGGCTAATTTGATACAAGCCATAATTGTTTCTCTTTAATAGGCTTTATTGTCATCTAGTAGCATAAATCGAAGTTATAATCTTTAACGTAAGCGAGCATATAACTGGTATATGGTCTTGCATTTTTAAAAGACTGGATATAAATCTTATTTTAGGACATGTTTGTAGGATGTGCCAATCTCTGGTGCATGCCAATTACTGGGGATGTTAGCCTAATTGATGATATCATAAGGGGTATAATGTAAGTCAATGGTGTGATATTAAATATATTTTCTCTAATTTATTGCTTTTATCATGCTTTAATATGCGTGTAAGGCTCCAGTTCACACGTTCATGGTACTTAAGTGTAATTCAAAAGACATATTTACCGCTCGAATGACGCTGGAATCAAGATCCTAAGCTCAATCTCCACTATATATATTAATTCTTTCAAGAATTCTAATATAAAATAATACAAAATAATATAAAATAATATAATATAAAATAATAACAATATTTACACAAAATAATTTTAATAGTTTTTTAGTGCATAAAAAAGTAATAGAGAATGTCTTGAAAATTCAAATAAAAATACTGGCTTTAACTCATAAATTTGAATAACACAGCTTAAATCAATTAAAACTCTTTGAAAAACATTCCGCTAACGAAATATAAACAAAACGTTATGTGGTGTGTTAAAATATAAACTGAAACTAACCAATTGCATTGCTATTGAAACATCGATCAAACTAAAGTTCTTCCAATTCGATTTACCTAAAATCACTATTAAGCATAGAAGCAGCAATATAATTACTTTTCTTTCTTTTGTTCTTTTGTTATTCCATGTATTTAATCGCTTGTAAGGAAAGAAAGCCTGTGCTTAAAAAAATGACTTGATCACTACTCTATCACTACTCGATCATTATAAATAGAAACACTGAAACACTTCCACAAATTAAACATCATCTTATAAAATATTTCGAAGCAATATTTGTTCTTTAAAAAGCTAAAGAACAAAATTGTATTTTTTTTTTTTTTTAGAAATTAAAAACTTATAATAACATATTATTTATATGTCATCTAACATAATATTTTAATATTATGCACTATGATATGTATTTATGTATGTGCTAATATGTTATATTATATTTTAATTTATGTAACAATATATAACTTTTTTAAATATAATACAAGTTAAATAACAAACGATAATAATGTTTACTTATATTGAAGGTTAAATTAAAATGGATACTATTTACATTCATATTTTGAAATATATACAGGGTGATTCCGAATTTTTTTTACAATAAAAGAGGGGTGATAGTACACATCAAGACAAACAATATTAAATAGGCGACCAAGGGTCCAAAACGTTTTCCTAAGGAAATAGCCTCCATTAAAGTTTAGGGGCCAAAATTTCAAATAAACATAAAAAACGTAAAAATCGGTCGATTGATTTGCGGTTTTCACTAAAATTATTCTTTATGTCGGTATTTTCTTGAAATTAAATTATAAAGATAAATTTCAAAAAATGCCGATAGAGGGCGCTTTAGACTTTGAAGTAACGAACAACTATTTTTTGCCGGTATTTTTTGCATCTCATTAAATGTTTTCGTAAGCTTAGACTCAAACTTAAATTTTGAGCTCATAATCTGTAGTTGGGAGTGCTCAAGTAACACAAACTGAGCTGTGTTCAGAGGGTTCAAATTTCAAATGATTATAAAAAACGGAAAAATTGGTCGATTGATTTGCGGTTTTCACTAAAACTATTCTTTATTTAGGTATTTTCATGAAAATAAATTATAAAGATAAATTTCAAAAAATTCCGATAGAGGGCGCTTTAGACTTTGGAGTAACGAAACACTCTTTTTTAGCGTTATTTTTTGCATCTTATTAAATGCTTTCGTAAGCTTAGACTTGAACTTAAATTTTGAGCTCAAAATTTGAATAGCTGGGAGTGGTTATGTAGACAAACTTAGCTGTGTTTAGAGGGTTCAAATTTCAAATAATTGTAAAAAACGGAAAAATTGGTCGATTCGTTTGCGGTTTTTGCTAAAACTAATTTTTAAATCAGCAGTTTTCTTGATCAATCAGTATTTTCTTGAAAATAGTTTTTAAAGGTAAATTTTACAAAATGCCGATAGAGGGCGCCTTAGACTTTGGAGTAGCGTACAACTATTTTTAACTGTTATTTTTTTAATCTCATTAAATGATTTCAAATGCGTAGACTTAAATTTTGGGCTGAAATTCTGAATCGTTGGGAGTGTTTAAGTAGCGAAAAATTGAATTGTGCTCGAGGAGGAAAGAGGGTTAAATTTTAATTCCTGAACACACTTCAGTTTGCGCTTCTTAACTCCTCATAACGATTCAGGATTTGAGCTCAAAATTTAAGTTTAAATCTAAGCTCCCGAGAACATTTAAAATGCTTTTGCAAGCCTTTAATTAGAACCAAAAAATAACGGTTAAAATGAATTGTTGGTTACTCTGAAGTTTAAGGCGACCTTTGACGGAATTTTTTGAGATTTATCTTTAAAAATTATTTTCAAGAAGATACTGACTTAAAGAATAGTTTTATTTTAAACCGCAAACGAATCGACCAATTTTTCCATTTTCTATAATTAATTTAAATTCGAACCTTCCCCCCCCCCCTCTTGAACACAGTTCAGTTTGTGTTACTTAACCACTCACTACTATTCAGATTTTCAGCTCAAAATTTAAGTTTAAGTCTAACCTTCCTAAATCATTTAAAGGGATGCAAACAGTAACGGCAAAAAATAGTTGTTCATTACTCCAAAGTCTAAAGCGCCCTCTATCGGCATTTTTTGAAATTTATCTTTATAATTTATTTTCACGAAAATACCTAAATAAAGAATAGTTTTAGTGAAAACCGCAAATTAATCCACCAATTTTTCCGGGTTTTTTTTTAATCATTTGAAATTTGAACCCTCTGAACACAACTCAGATTGTGTTACTTAAACACTCCCAACTACAGATTTTGAGCTCAAAATTTAAGTTTGAGTGTAAACTTACGAAAACATTTAATGAGATGCAAAACATACCGGCAAAAAATAGTTGTTCGTTACTCCAAAGTCTAAAGCGCCCTCTATCGGCAGTTTTTGAAATTTATCTTTATAATTAAATTTCAAGAAAATGCCGACATAAAGAATAATTTTAGTGAAAACCGCAAATCAATCGACCGATTTTTCCGTTTTTTATGTTTATTTGAAATTTTGGTCCCTAAACTTTAATGGCGGCTATCTCCTTAGGAAAACGTTTTGGACCCTTGGTCTCCTATTTAATATTGTTTGTCTTGATGTGTACTATCACCCCTCTTTTATTGTAAAAAAAATTTGGAATCACCCTGTATATATATATTTGGGAATTTAATGAACAAAGTTACAATTTTTATCTAATCTTGTAAAAGTAATGTCGACATTAGTTAGCCTATTTATATTAAAATATTCTTTATGCAGTAAAAAAAAAATAAATTTAAAGTTTTCTAAATTATTTTTATATGTCAACAACATGTTTTATATATAACAATAAAAACATACATCTAATTTTTCTCTAAGTTTTTAATAAACTTTCTTGTTACTTTTAATTTAAATAAATAAAAAATTAATTTTTTCCATACTAGTACAAAAAGATACATTAAAACTCAGTAATCTCCATGTGTATCATTCTAAAATTATTTTATTCATAAAAATTATATTTCGGATATTATAAAAATTTCATAGCAAACTTTGATAAATTATGAAATAAAGTAATTGAAGTTGCATTATTAAAAGTATTTTTGCAAGTTTGCGAAAGATTTGAAGAGTTTATTTGAATATTTTTCTATAGCACTGCTGTTTAAAATACTCAAACTAATTAACCTTAAACAACTTATTTTGTTTTACTACATAAAATAGGAGATTTGTGTTAAAAACAACTTTATATGGAAATTAAAATATGGGAGAAAATATTCTGCAATTTTTTTTGTAGTTTATCAATAAAGTAGTTTTCTCTTAACGTAAAAGTAGATGTTTTATTTTTACTTGATTTTATATTATTGAATTTGAATTTTCACTAAATTCATTGCACTTATCAAATGCTATTTCTTTTTTAAATTTTCTGCTTTTTATTTTCTTTAAAGAATACATATGATTCTATTCGATTCTATTTGATTTTTTTCTTATTTTAATCTATGAAAATACTTACTTCCATTTTTGCTTAAAAATTTTACATCTTTTAGAAGAAAGTGTGTTAATTTGGAAACATAAATAAAATATGTTCTGACCTGTCCAATTTTTCAGTAATCAAGGGTACTCGTCCTTGGCTCTCAATGAAGGACGCCCTTATTGATTTGATTGAAAATATGCGGTAATATTATCGCACAGTATTAGTATGCACTTACGTCTTAACATAATTCGAATGAATCTGAGAGCGATAGTTAAATGGTCCTTACGATTTTGGAGTTATGTTAATTTTGTTTTATAAAACGTACAAAAAAAAAAAAAGACAAGCATGGTAGTGACCAATCCATGTGCCTTCTAAAATACCGATAATGTGGAAGACTGGAAATGCTTCCAAAGATGAATATCATTCTGCATTCTTTTATCACTTTTTCCAAGCAAACTGAAAAAAAAACCTAAATTTTAAAAATTAAGAAGAAAAAAAATTAGCCCCTTTTTCAATCGTGTACATTAGAATGGAGTAAAAAAGACCAAAAAAATTTTTTTCGGAATTTTTTCTTTGGATAAGTCTAAAAAGTTACCTTTTCAAACACTGAATAATTGGTTAAAATTTCATTTCATTTGGAATTCATTTTAGCTCCCTACTAGCTCTTTTTATGTGAAAATCAAGATTTCACAATGTAGTGTAAATTAATCAACTTTTTTTTAAAACTAAATTTCTGATTCCAGTAAAATAACCTACAAAAATGACTTCTTTAAAGTATTACTTGTGAACGGTGTAAGTATAGTTGCGTTTTAACTCTTTGAATCGCGAATAAACCCTAAAATGTGAATCGTATTGTTGCAGACAAGAGAAAACAAAATAAATAGACATGCATTTCACTTTTATCTTTCGAATGCACATGAAAGATAGTTCTCTAAATATAAAGGTAATTCAGATTTCTGAATATATAGTAATAAGCTGAAAAGAATATGTACGATGTATTGTAAAACGATCTTTCATTTCAATCTAATTTATATTGGTCCTTTTTAGCAAAATTAGGTATTACCTTTCGTGATTTGATGTTTGCTCATATATATCCGGTTCTTGCTTATACTACTACAGCCGCTAATGGAGCTTCAACAGTTTAAGCAGGAGAGATTACACATCTTTGGAATACTTGAATCAAACAGAGGAATTTTTCAATTGAAAAGATGGGACTTTCCATTTTTTTCTGAATTATTTCAGTTCATTTCTTGGTACTCTTTTAAGAATGTTGGATGATTTCACATTCTTGCCAGTTAATAATCTTTATATAGTTTGTAACACTGAATTTCAATATTGGAATATGAAACTGTCTTATTGTAGAACATATAATGTCCTTCATCTTCAATATTCTTCGGAATCCAAATTCTCCAACATGATTCTTTTTATCAGTTATCGTTCCTGTAAATTTTCATCTCAATAACAGAAGTATACGTTTTGTTGAATACGGGATTGAGAATTTTCTTTAAATATTCCCTCAAATAACGAAACAACTCAATTGTTTATAAAAAAAAAAAAACATTTGAGCTCTTTGCAAGAAGAATCTTTCTTGAAGTAAAACAACATAGACAAATGTACTTTCATTACAAATTCAGCAATAATCTTCAGATTTTGGGATGAATTCTGACTTCCAATCTGCAAACCAAGAAATCAATTGGCAGTTGTCAATCATTTAGAGTTTGACATTCCTGCTGGATTACGATTTACCAGATTTGAGGAGCATTAACCATATGCAAATGTTTGACACATGTCTAAAAATAATTTTTAGTCTACACTTGACCCTCCAGAGTTCATTTCTCTGTGATAGGAGCAGATATTTTTTTTAATTTCCACAACTGGCTATTGTTCACGTTGATCCAACGACTTTCCAATTAGAACAGGAAAAGTTCGTGAGCCTTTATTTTGTTTATCAAGTTCAATGACTTAGTGGCAATTTGTTTACAGAGAGCTGACATATTAACTATTACAACGGACAACTTAATGTTAGTTTAAAAAGTCTATTAGCGGGATTATTTATGTTATTGTTTACAGTTGTTCCGTCCAACCTATTGTCATAAATTTAACAAGGTTTCAATCTTTTTCAGTGCAATATTTCAATACTTCCTGCAATGATTTTTCCTGGTCCAAATAATGAAGTAATGTGTCCAAAATACAATTCATTTGACTCTTAAAATCAGAGATTATGTTTGTCACTTATAGCTCTTGCATATATCTCCAATTTTCCATAATTTCCTTTGATTTTGGGGAATTGAATAAGCTTTTGATATTAAGAAAAATTTTTGTTTATCATTTGATCAATACGTCTTTGGGAAACTACAATAATTGATGCATTCGATGTTTTCTCTCAGGATTTTTTTCACCTCTGATTTTTGCGAAACTTTACAATTACTGCTGTGTTTTATTTATTTTTTATATTTATTATTTATTGTTTTATATAATAATAATATTTTATAGCCTTCTGCTATTGTTGGCAAAACAGCTTTATTTAGTTTTGAAGAATCACCAATTTCTAGTAATGGTAAACTTTGATTTGCTTACACACGTACTCATTTTGACTGTAAAAGCGACAACATACAATTTTTAAAACTCAATAAACCCTTTCAAATATTTAAAAATAAAGACTTAAAGTTTGAAAATGATGAAAAAAATTACACTAAACTTTTTAAATATAACAATATAAAACAAGAACACCAAAAAAATCCTGTTAATGAACAATTTATGGAAGAATCTATCGTATAAATCAAAGAAAATATATATGTCCAGGAAGGATACCCAAGAAGTTTTTCAAAATTCATGAAATTTTGCAAATATAGTACAGGTACTAAAAGGCAACTTTTGGCTTCTATCCAAAATCAAAATACCAACTTTCGATTTTTCACTTCACCCTAGTGTACGTAACAGCCAATGGTTCAGTGTGACAACAGCAAAAAGAAAGAATCTGAATTCTCATGCAGTTGCATCTACAAAGGACTGTGTAGATGAAAAACGTTAATTTTTCTTTTACTAATTGTTCATGTATAAAAGAGAGCTATTTTGAATGGTTACCAAATTTAACCAAATTTTCAAAGTCTGTTTCAGATTTAAAATGCATTTTACAGATTTTGAAAATATCTCTAATGCAAACACTAATTTTAAATTAAAGTTCATTATTTAAATTTAAATTTAAATTAATATTTTTTTCTAATGGAGTCTTACTTCTAAAAAATCTAATAACTGGAAATCTTCAAAAGAGCTCTAAAGAAACTTCAAAGGATGCCATGACGTCCTCGGGCGCCGCATTGGACAGCCTTGCTCTAAAGAATATAATTAAATAATAAGGTAGTGGAACATTTCACAATTTACGTATATATTTTTTTTTTATTTAATGAGCACATTGGCAATTTTATAGCCATGAAAATTTATATTATATAATATAAAAGTTTTAAAAAAGGAAACAATAAAAAACCTTTTCCTAATTATACATTACTTAATCCACATATTAGCAGTTTTATAGCCATAATAAATTTATATTATCTAATATAGATGATTTCAAAAGAAAAAAACACCAAAAAATTTCATAATGAGGCATTACTTAATTAGCATGAAGGTTTGAATTTTGTTACAAGTGTAAAAAAAGAGGAATGTTTCTTAATGAAGAACTAGTCAGATGTGGCATTCTCAAAAGTTTCATCTATTTAACCATGTTAAAACTACCTGAAATATGCTGCATAGCAGCACCACCGGTTAGATCATTTACACCAAAATCTAGTCAGCAACAACTTTTCTTAATTTATAACTGAATCTGAAGTTTCATGAAAATCCATGTATTAGTTTTTGAGATAGAGCTATTGCAAAATCTCTAAAAATTCTGCTTAAGAGCACCTCATGTTGGGTGATGCACACCAAAAACGAATCAGTTTCATTTTTTTCTTAGGTACTAACCTAAGCAGATGTTTGATAAAAATCCATACATTAATCTGTATCAAGGCTAACTGAATCTGAAGTTTTAGAATAAAAAATGTGCAATAGTTCGTCAGACAGAGGTTCTGCGATAATAACAAATAATGCACAATGGCAGCGTCTGAAGTTTTGTGAAAATCCATACTCTAGTTCTTGAGATATGGCTATTATAAAACTTGTAAATTATACTGCATAACAACGACATCTGTTAAATTATAAATACCAAAAACTAATCAGATCAGGTTTATATCAAGTACTAACACATTTGAAAGTTTTATGAAATTCCGTGCATTAACTCTTGAGATAGAGCTGTTGCAATAATTACGAATAAGGCACGATGTAGCACCACCTGTTGCGTGATTTGTACTAAAACGCAATTGGCACCATGTTGTAAGAAATATTAATTAAATACCTAGACAATAAAAAAACCTAATTAGATTTAGTTTATGTCAAGGCCTAAACTAATATAAAGTATTTGAAGTTCTGTGCATTAGTTCTTCAGATAGAGCGCGTCCAAAATATTTTTGCCATATAATGACAGACAGAGACAGACCGACTGACAGACACACAGACAAACATTTTGTAAACATATGTTTTTTTGGATTCTCTCCTAAAACGTGTAAATCCATCGAAAAGCGTATTTTGAACATTTTGATGACTACAATGCTTTCTTCGGCGTAACTGAGTTTTAACCTCCTTCTTGGCGCGTTTTCAAAGTATCGCCTCATTGGCGCGCTTTTGCGTTTTGTCTCCCAGAGTTTGACTCCAGGAGACATCACGCAAAAGAACGCAATTTAAAGTGGTGATAATAAAAATAAATCAAAAATACATGTTTTAAAACATAGAAATGTAAAAGAATTTGAAATATCACACATTAAAAAAAATAATTATAAAATAACCCACTTAGCGACAAACTAGGTTTTTAACGGAGTTTGGGAGATCGCGACAATAAAAATACAGCAAAAATACCTATATTAGCGCAGAATCTTAAAATATTGCAAAAATTAGGATGTAAAAAGCATGCATATTGCGAAAAATTAAAACAAATCTCATTTATATACAAAATTATTTCATAAAATTTAAGATTCTAAATTCGGATGAACATAACCAAAAATTTAATCTACAAAGCTTTTAGAAGAAAAAAAATCTTTCTCAGGGGGGTTCTGCCCCCCCCCTGAACCACCCGGTGATATTTTTCTTTAAAACATGTATAATATTTAAAAGTTCAAAAAATTCCGTTCAAGAAACAAAGAAATTCTACACATACTTTCTTTTAAAAACAAAACAAGAATTTTTTTAAATAAAGAAAAAAAATCAATAATAGATTTTCTAAGTTAATATATTAAACTTTGAATGCAAATGGTCATTTTCATTTATATTTAATATGTAATGTAATTGCATAACATTAAGATTCAAAACATCTAAAGAAATGCCTAAAACACTTACTACACTTAAATACAAAACTGCGTCTCTACAGTCCAAAGACAATACAAATGTCTAAAATACTTTCTTTTAATACAAAACAAAGGATTATTAATTAAAAAAACATTTAAGAAAATTGTAATGCTCACTCTTCGTAATCCAACGGTCTAATAACACACCAGAAATTCAATTAATTTCAAGGCGCCAGAATTAAAATTCTTCAGTTTCTCCTTTCTCGTCCAATAAGAAAGCTAGAAAAGAAAAAAAGAACAGAGAATGCGCAAGCTCCCGCAAATGAAGGAGAGAAAAATCGCTTCTTCGCTCCGAGGGTTGCCGAGAAGAGCGATAGCTAAAAGTAGAGTTAAGCAAGGCGCGGCGTAGTTATCGCGCGGTAGAAAACACGTCGCCAAGAAGTGGGTTAAAACTCAGTTTACCCCTTTCTTCTTATAAATATAGTAGAATGTAAAATTATATTATAATAAAATAATGACAATATACAATAACTTCTTCAGAGTCAGAATAAGATTAAACCTATATATACGATTTCAAGCACATCGGATATATTTATCGTGAGTTATCGTGTTACATAATACGTATTTAAGTCCATACAGAACCGTTTGGCACATAAGCTCTCAGGTTTTGATAATCTGTGAGCTAAAAATAGACATTATGTATGCACTTTTGCTATAGAAATCGACATCATTAGCATCCATGCAACATGCAGATCCCACAAAATTAACCAAATGACAGATGCATCAAATCGACAAAATTGTACTATAACCATAAACCAAAGAACGTACAATAACATCTTTCAAGTCATCGAAGATTAGGACAGGCGTTCTTTCACCTTTGAAAAACTCAGAAACTTTTTTTTCTTACAAAATTTAAACACCGATTTTATAAAAATATTTTTTTATTAGCTGCCCATCATTTTTGAAAATGATTTCCATTAGCTTTTGCACTGTAATAATTAGTTATTCAAATAAAGGCATCACTATTGCAGATGATACCAATTCAAAGTTAAATATTTAGATATTTAGAAAAAATATTTAACAGACTTGTTTAATACTTACTAAATTAACATCAGTAACGTTAATGTGGAAAATCACACATTTTTATTACAATTCGATGCACTAATTCAGTTATGCACGTGCAAATGCTTATTTGAGAATTGATACGATCTGAAAATTGATTTTGCAGGAATTGAAAGCTAATTAATGCATTTAAAAAAATTCTAGGAAATGTTACCGAAACTTACGCGCACCTAATAAATTTTTGAATCAAATTTGGAAAAAAAAGAAGATTACTTTTGTTTCTAAAGATAAAGGGACTCATTTCAGAGTTTGAGGTGATTCAGAAGAGGATAATATATATTTTCGTTCTGTATTATTATACATTTTCGTAGATTAAAAAAATATTTTTTTTCGTTTTAGGTGCGCTTATAATTATATGAACTTGCATTCGTCGGTCTTTCTGTCCGTCTGTCCGCATATAACACAACAAAATCTACCCACCCGAACCGTTTGAAATTAAAAATATATAATTGTTGCATAATTGTGTGGAGTCATTTCAATTTTTTTGAAAATCGGATCTATAGTTTAATTACAAGGGCAATCAAAAGCATTCCGTTACATTATTATCAATGGGGAAAAATAGTTTGAAGTGCCTTTTAATGATTTTATGCTCTTTCGGACATAATGAAATTGTTAGGCGTCTATGAAGTATTACAAAAAATACATTCTGCACAATATGTGGATTCAAAAAAATATTTGTTATTAATTTACACGGCCAGACAAAAATGTTCCATTACATATTGGCATTGGGATAATGATTTTTTAGGGCGCGTTTTAAGAATATTAAACTATTTCACATTCACATTTTATGAAATTTATATGCATTTCTGAGGTTTACTAAAATTTACTTCCTGTTTAATAGAATATAGATAGTATTTACAGAGGTATACAAAAGTTTTCGTTCACTATACTGTATCCGAATTAATGTTTCCCATTACATTAAGGCGTAAATATTTTTAAAACTTTGTTATAGTACGAACGTTCCTCATTTGCTTCGCTTGACGTGCAATTTCCGACTTGTTTTTGCATTGATACTTTGATGTTACAATTTCTTTGAGCGAAAGCAATGTAAATAAAGTATTTTATATGCGTAAAGTAAATAAATCATCAAAACATAATTTTGTTTCATTAAATTTCAGAAAAATAACAAAAATATTAAGAATACAAAAAACAAAATGTAACAGATACATTTCCTGAAATTAATGTTTCGATCAAATTAAATTTCCGCCATATTAGAAGTGTAAGTGCGCGTATTCCTGACTCATTATTATTTTAAAAATCAATAGAAATAAAATGCTTTTATATTTGCCGTTATTATTTTTTTGTTTATTTTTTTCTAAGTTGGAGTAAGAAAAATTTTAAAAATACGGTGTAGGAAAATAAAAGATGATAGACAAATAATTCATAAGAAACTCTTATTACATAGATAAAACATTTGATTAAATTTTAATAAAGAATCAATGAAAATTAGACGTGATCATTATGTAAAATAATATTTCTCAATATATTCTTTTAATTTAAAAATATTTTACTACAGTAGTAATTAAACAACAGTTTGGAAAACAAATGCACATTAAACAATGGCTTTGAAAATAAATTCAGTTAATTTCAAAATATTTATTTGAAATAAATCTTGCAGTTTAATCTTAAAAATATTTAAATTTAAAGAAAATTAATGTAAAACTTACATTGAATGTAATTCTTAAATATACGTAAAGAATTACAATAAACAATTAAACATTCTTTTAAAAAATAATTCACATTCCTCATTAAAATATTTACTTTTATTTCCAAACAACTAACCCTTCATTAGAAAGCAACTTAAATGTCAGACAATGTTTTATATATAACCATATTTACCAAAAATTATTCGCTGTTTAAAAATCTTTAATGATATTTGCAATTTAAAAAATAAACGTACTATTTGTTTAAACATAATTTAGAAATTTAACAAGAGTTATGTAGATTACATGTGTTTAACGTTAAATATATTATTGTGTAATTTCAGATGTACGGAAGTTATTATTTAAGAGTTATTTAAACAATACATATGCACTTTCTTAATATTTATCCTAATGCGAGAAAATATGCAGCTAGTAAACACACATAAGTTTTTATCTTTCGGAAAGTATGGTAAAATATTTTAACTAACAGCAAAATGTTTGAAAAGGTATATTAATTATGCATACACTACATATGCATATATTGTATATTACATATGCATAGCGTATATATACCTTTTTATAGTTTTAACGCTTAGCGTGTTATAATTAATTTAAAAGTAAAATTGTGTTATATTATGTGAGTTCTATCATCTGGATTAATTCAGTTTTATAGCCCCAGTCTAACTTATTCATTCAGTTTACTGTTTTATTTCTAATTGTTATTTCAAAGATTCAAACTTTTTTTTATTGTGTATCATCATCCTTCACTCAATAAAAATGCAAATATAATTGAATTTAGATAAGAAGGATTTCCAAGTAGGGATTCGAGAAGTAGTAGAGATATAAAAGTACTTTGATTAAATAATACAAATCGTTTTCTTTCAAAATACAAGGAAAATCTAAGGTTTTTAATATTATTATTATTAAAATTATATTTGAAAAAATATTTCATTAAAAAAATAGCAGCGTCCAAAAATATTAGTCTGAAAATTAAACGATTTGTATTATTTTTCTTTCATGTTTACTTTATATTTCATTAAACGTTTAGACTGATATTTCTTTTAACAGATGCACTAAATCGTAGAAAAAATACTATAAAACAAAAAAAAAATTAATGCTGAAAACAAATAAAAATAAAACTATTGCTATTTTATAAAACATTTTTTTTATTATTTTTGTTTATTGGAAACCCATTAGTGTCTCAAATACAATTTCAACATCTGCTAAAAAAACTGTATTTTTTACATTATCATTACTTTTCTGATTTATTTCAAAATTTCTCAAATCGAATTAAAGTTTATTGATTGATTTATTGAAATTATTCCTTTTTTATATGATTAAATCAAAAATGACTTTTTCAAGATTATATTTTTACAGGCGTACATTTTTTAAAAACTAATAGATTTATAACCCCTTTGTTTTTTGTTAAGTATTGTACTTTTAAGTGGTTTGTCCTACTTTGATTTATATTACCAATGCCACTTGTATTTCTTATTACATTTTCGTATTAAGGCTCTAAATTCAAATGTATTGATAAATATTAAGATTTCTTATTACATACTGAAAAAAACTTTACGATGCTTTATGAATCATACGCAGCTAATTTGCATTATTTTATCTCAATATTTGTTCTAATATAAGCAAATGTTCTAATACAATAATCAACATGGTATACAGGTTGCTGCCGAATGCGACCGACAAATTCAGAGGACTGATACGTGGCTTTAAAACGACGAAAAGTTACCACAGAAAATGAGAGCACAAACTAATCTAAACAAAAATACAGGGTGATACACCCTAATTGAACTCCAGCAGTCTGTAAATATTTTGAGAAAAAAAAATATATATATAATGAAGACACTATAATTTGTACCTTGTTTTGGGTGAAATGTGGTAACATCACACGAAAAATCACATTATCATTGATGTTAGATCAACTGATAAGCACTGTCGAAAATGCGGGGCGTCAAGTGCATATGCTGGCACGTATAATATAAACTGTTACCACTTTTGTCATCATAATTAAAACATAATAATAATGCCCAGTAAAATTTTTAGAATAATATGCTTTTTGAAATTTATTACAGTCAACCAAAAATGAGTTAGGAAAGAAAATCTTGTAATTTTGATAAAAAATATGGTTTGTGACCCCATATTTCGTGGAATGTTATTATTATTATTATTATTATTATTATTATTATTATTATTATTATTATTATAATCCTCTTGATATTTTTTATCACAGCTGTGACTTTGTTGGTCGAAATTAGCCAAACTTTGTACAATGCCAACAACAACAACAACAACAACAACGATAATAATAATAATAATAATAATAATAATAATAATAAATCTTGACACTTATTTTACAATTTCAATATTCGGATGCTATATTCTATTTTTCTAATTTTACATAGAAAAGGATTGAAAGAGTCTCTTTCACGCGTTTGTTACGTAGAATGGTGACCCTGGTAGCTTAACGCGATTTAGAGTTCACCCTTTATTTATTTATATATTTATTTTTAACGTTTTTTAAGGGGATTAAGTTAAGTTTATTTAGGGGTTCGAAAAGAGGGATTTTTTTAAATTCTTTTCTCTTCAAAAAGAATTTTTTCTGGCGTACATAATAAATGCAAAAATCTTACAATTATTGAACAACCTCATGCTTTCACTTTAGCACAGCATTTTCCTGTAAATCGTAAAACTTTCGTTTTACAAGTATAAATGTCTATCTGTGTCCTACAAAATAGGCAAGGACGATTACTGCATGGTCGTTTATCGAAAGGAAAAATAGGATAAAAAAGTTGGAAATTGCACGTGAATCGTAGCAAATGTGGTGCATTCGTACGATAACGAAGTTTTAAAAATATTACTCTCATATATCAATCTATTAAAATTGTAAATAGTGAACTACAATTAAAACGCTCGTGAAACAATGTTCTCCCTATACTATTATGTAATGGAATACTTTTGTGTGGCCTTGTAAATTAATAACAAATGTTCTTTGCACCACAAATTATGTAAAATGTATATTACAATATGTACTTTATAGTTGAATATAAATTTTATTAAGTTCGAATGAGTGTAACACTATTAAAATGCATTTGAAACATGTTTCCCCATTGACCGTAATGTAACGGAATAATTTTGATTGTCCCTGTAATTGATCTATATATCCGATTTTCATAAAATTTGAAATAACTCCACAAAATTATGTAATAATTCTGTATTTTAAATTTCATATGATTAAAATGCATTAGAAACTTTTTCCCCATTGACCGTAATGAAATGGAATATTTTGATTGCCCCTGTAATTGATCTATGCATTCGATTTTCATAAAATTTGAAATGAATCAGTAAAATTATGTAATAATTATGTGTTTTAAATTTCAAACGATTCGGTTGGATAGTTTTTGCGTTGTTATATTCGGACATACAGACGGACGGACAGACAGACAGACAGACGGACAGACGGACGGACAAACGGACACACTGAACGATCCCTATAGGTGCTACGTATTTACATCATTACAAACGCACCTAAAAAGACAGAAAAAAACTTTAGCAAAATCTGTTTTTTTTATGTGTCGTATTGTTAATACTGACTAAAATAATTGCAGAAAAAAAAACATTACGAATAATAGACTACGACTATCATACGACTAACATACGACTAACATACGACTATCTGTCACAAACTTTACATTTTTCAATGAGTGTCAAGATTTTTTTTTACACTCTAAAGCTTGTATGTCACATATTTGAATTTTTTTCTGTTTTGAGTCATAAAACAATTACCAATTTAAAATACCAGAGCAACAGATACCGATTAGCATGTTCTTATTCTTTTATAGCAATAATCATTATTTTTATTTAAAAAAAGAATGAAAGTAAATAAAAGAAATCGCAGAAATGTGTGTACTGTAATTTTCGATATTTTGTAATTTTTCTATTATATTAGTCTGATTCTGAAAATATTTTAATATAAAATTTTCTACGATTTTTCTTGTTTGGTTCGAAGCCGGATTGTGACGGGATGGCAGTAAAAAAAAAATTGGACATGCAACAGAAGCGGAGATTCCTACCTTCTAAACGTAAGTAGAAAACATGTTGCATACCAGGAGAAGTATGCTTTTGTAACTGAAACCAGCATTTAGAAAAACTGTTCAAATCCAATCAAAGTAACATACTGTGTACTGAACGTTATTCTAATACACTCACAAGGAAGGTCTCCATTGGGGGCATACTCAGAATTTTTTGAAAAAAATACGAATTAAACTACTCATGTAGGTAATAAAGGATCAGTGAAAATTAGCGGCGGAATTACATTATAGATGATAGAAACATTGCGCAATTCGTAAATAATTTCCTCCGTTTTGCAACAAGTGACAATTATCATGGCATCATAAATAAAGTTAAGTGCTTGTTAGCAGGACCTTGGAAACAGTGATTACGAGTGAACAATTACAGGTTTACAAAACTGTCAAAACTTACAAAATGACTCTTTTTTTATTAATAATTATTTCTACATTATGATTTATGTGTGCATCGATTTAAATTCATTCTGTTCTCTGTTTTTGTAGCTTGATGTGAGCACTACCCTTTTGCTGTGTTTGTTTTTCTCGCGTGTTAAAAATAAAGTAGAAAATGAAGAAGCGTGGATATAATAATTTGTGTGTGTGTTTTACAGTTACCATATAATAATGTTATATGTCTTTATCAAGATGAATTAGTGCAGTGGATATATCAACATGTGAATATGCCCGGTTCCCTTCCCTTATGGTGGATCTAATTGTTGGACACTTCAATGAAGAAGAATTCATCGGGTGAGTACCATTTACTCTCCTATTTAATTCTGATTAATGATAAGAATTGAAGATAAACAATTATATTGAGGTTATAGTGAGAACTCACGCCGTTATTAAGACAAACGTCTTACAATGATTATGAGTACGATCTAAAAAGATATATCAATTTGATAACATAGTGATATACTAATTTCACACAAATAAAAAATATTGAATAAAAAACAAATAAAAATATAAGATTAGAATGGCCACCTTAAAAGATAATTATTCAATTGAAAAATTGACAGCAACGAATTACAGTACATTGAAATTTAAAATTGAAATGCTCTTAACTAAAGAAGAGCTGTTCCATGTAATAACCGACAATCCACCGACCCCTTTGACCGATCAATGGTCCAAAAATGATAGGAAGGCCCGGGCATTGATAAATCTAACTATTGATGACTCACAAATAACCCACGTTAAAAACTTACAAACTGCTAGACAAACATGGGATGCATTAAAAGAAATCCATGAGAGATCAAATCTCACAAGCAAATTGTTTCTTCTAAGAAAGTTATATAGTATAAAATTAGCAGAAAATGGAAATATGATAAATCATATTACAAAAATAATGGAGCTTGTTGATCATTTGGCAGCTATTGGCGAAATAATTGATAATCACCACATTTCCGCGCTCCTCCTGTGCTCTCTGCCCCAGTCTTATGATAATTTAATTACTGCTCTCGAAAGTAAAGAAGAAGCACAATTAACTCCGTCATATATTAAAAATAAGCTGATTGACGAGTTTAATCGTCGAAATGAAAACTATGAAAGTATTGATAATACAGCGAAAGCTTTTAAAGCTCAGAAAAAGTTTCCAGCTAAAAAAGAATCAAAATATTGTTCGATTTGTAAAATGAGAAGCCATAACACACAAGAATGTTGGCACAATAAAAACAAAACACACACAACACAACAAAATCAACACAACAAAAATTACAAAAAACACTATTCTACATCACTCGCTTTTCAAAGGGGTGAAAACAATATTAAGAATGAACAAGCATCGGAATCGTATAACAGGTTTAATCGCTATGAAGGAAAAAACAATACATGGAGAAACAGCGAAAACAAAGATTATGCATTTATAACACAAGGGATAGAAAATAAAACATTCATTGTGGATAGCGGTAGCTCAAGTCACATTGCATCCTCTGAATCAATGTTTACAGAGATAAAATCGAGGGAAAAAACAAACGTGACTATCGCAAACGGAAAAAAAACTTATCGCTTACGGTTCAGGCGATGTAAATTTAAATACGCTGACATCGGATAATAAAATTCATAAAATAACACTTAAAGATGTACTTCTAGTACCTGAAATCGAAACGAATTTACTATCAGTCAGCAAAGCAACCCAAAACGGATGTGAGATTGTATTTAAAAATGACCGATGCACTTTCAAACTTAACGGAGAAATCTGCTTAGAAGCACAAAAGGTAAATAACCTCTATGAAGTCCACTTGGCTAACGAAAACCATGCGAACATTACACAAACGTGCAACAATAAAAATTGTCTAGAACTATGGCATAGAAGGTTAGGACACAGAAATCTAACATCGATTAAAGAAATTACACAAAAGGAATTAGTAAGAGGTATCCAGATAAACAATTGTAAGCATAATATAGATTGCGAACCGTGTATTAAGGCGAAATTAACTGATGAACCCTATCCGAAAGTTGCTCAGTATAGAGCAAGTAAAAGGCTTCAACTTATTCACTCGGATGTTCGTGGATCTTTTCAGACACCCACGATTGGGGGGAAATCATATTTCTTGACTTTTATTGATGACTACTCGCGATTCACAATAATCTATCTATTGAAAAGAAAAAGTGAAGTCTATGAAAAACTCAAAGAGTTCATTGCGCTGATAAGCAACAAATTTGGTGAAAAACCGAAAGAAATCAGAACGGATAATGGGGGAGAATTTACATCAGATGAAATTGAGAATTATCTCAAATCAAATGGGATAAAACATCAACATACAGTCCCATATTGTGCAAGTCAAAATGGGGTGGCTGAACGGAAAAATAGGTCGTTAGTTGAGATGGCTAGGACAATGTTAAATGAATCAAATCTACCTTTAAAGTTCTGGGGGGAAGCAATCTGTACGGCAAACCACCTACAAAATAGACTGCCTACAAAAGCTAATGCAAAAACGCCATATGAATTATGGACAGAAAGACAGCCAAACTTAAGTTACGTTAAAGTATTTGGCTGCAAAGCCTTCGCTTATATTGATAAAGCCAGAAGACAAAAATTAGATAATAAAGCTGTTGAAGGTATTTTTGTGGGATACGACAATGAATCTAAGGGATACCGCATATATGTAGGAGGAAATGAAATAAAAATCGCGAGAACGGTAAAATTTCTTGAAACTAAATTCAAATACGTAAATGATAAGCCTGAAATTGAACAAAAACAAAATGAAGACGAAAAACGCAATTGTAAAAATCTCGTAGAGATAGAAATTTCGAACGGAAAAACAACACCATCTGCGTCTCAACAACAAATTGTGGAACTAAGGCGCTCAGATAGAATAAATAAAGGCGTACCTCCTGATAGGCTAATATATATTGTCAAAGATGACAAAATTAATGAACCAAAGGATTATAAGGAAGTTAAATTAATGGAAAACTCTCCGGTAAAACAGAATTGGATAGAAGCCATGGAGAGCGAAATGAATTCTTTAAGAAAAAATAAAACATAGTCAATTGTAGATCCTCCACCGAATAAGAGAATAATAGGTTGTAAATGGACTTATAAATTAAAGCGTGACAATACCGGAAAAATCCAAAAATATAAGGCACGTTTAGTAGCTAAAGGATATACGCAAAAGTTCGGAGAGGATTATGACGAAACCTACGCACCGGTCGTATCGTATACTACGATAAGAGCATTATTAATAGCGGCGTTGCACCAAAACTTAAATGTTAAGCATATAGATATTAACACCGCGTTCTTACATGGGGAACTTGATGAGGAGATATACATGTCGCAGCCGGAAGGATTCGTTGAACCAAACCAGGAAACCAAAGTTTGTAAATTAAATAAGGCAATCTACGGACTTAAGCAAGCCGCGAGAGCGTGGCATAATAAAATAACAGAAACACTAAAAAACATGAATTTCATTCAAAGTAAAATTGACACATGTCTTTTTACACAGAAAAGGAACAATGAAACAACCTATATAATAACATACGTCGATGACCTCTTAATTGCAGGAAAAGACGAAACCATTGAGGAAATAATCGCGAATTTAAATAAAGAGTATGAATTAAAGAATTTAGGGGACGTAAGCAATTATTTATCCATGAACATTCGAAAGGTAAACAAAAGCTACTTAATTAACCAAACTTCAAAAATTGAAGAGTTAATTAATAAATTCAATTTACAAGAAGCAAAACCATGTAGTACACCCATGGAAACAAATTACACTCACTTTAAAGATGATGACAATATTTTACCAAACAACACACAGTACAGACAAGCCATAGGTGCACTCTTATATCTTGCCACAGTGAGCAGACCTGACATTTGTGCAGCTGTCAACATCTTAAGCCGAAGGAACGAAAAGCCAAGAATGAAAGATTGGAACAGTGTAAAGCGGGTCATGAGGTATCTTAAGACAACAAAAACCTTTAATCTAGTTATAGATGGAAATTCAAAACCAACGCTAGAAGTCTACGCGGACGCTGATTGGGGTGGAGACACAGAATCAAGAAAATCGACAAGTGGTAATGTATATTTGCTAGGTAAAAATCCCATACTTTGGTCAACTAAAAAACAATCCTGCATAGCTTTATCTTCTGCCGAAGCTGAGTACATCTCAGCAGCTAATGCAGCTAATCAAGTCAAATGGCTGGTGAATTTACTTGAAGAACTCAATATCTCACAAACATATCCTATAGAACTCTTCCAGGATAATCAGTCGGCTATCAAAATGATAGAGCTTGAAAAACATTCAAGTAAAACAAAACACATTGAACTTAGATATCATCTCATAAAACAACTGAAACAAGATGGCATAATAAAACTCGTATATTGCCCAACCAAAATCATGATAGCTGACTTATTCACGAAACCCCTGCCCAAACCTCTTTTTGAAATTCACAGGAAGAACTTGCATCTGAGTGACAACACAACTTCAGAAATTAAGGAGGAGTTGATAGAAACATTGCGCAATTCGTAAATAATTTCCTCCGTTGTGCAACAAGTGACAATTATCATGGCATCATAAATAAAGTTAAGTGCTTGTTAGCATGACCTTGGAAACAGTGATTACGAGTGAACAATTACAGGTTTACAAAACTGTCAAAACTTACAAAATGACTCTTTTTTTATTAATAATTATTTCTACATTATGATTTATGTGTGCATCGATTTAAATTCATTCTGTTCTCTGTTTTTGTAGCTTGATGTGAGCACTACCCTTTTGCTGTGTTTGTTTTTCTCGCGTGTTAAAAATAAAGTAGAAAATGAAGAAGCGTGGATATAATAATTTGTGTGTGTGTTTTACAGTTACCATATAATAATGTTATATGTCTTTATCAAGATGAATTAGTGCAGTGGATATATCAACATGTGAATATGCCCGGTTCCCTTCCCTTATGGTGGATCTAATTGTTGGACACTTCAATGAAGAAGAATTCATCGGGTGAGTACCATTTACTCTCCTATTTAATTCTGATTAATGATAAGAATTGAAGATAAACAATTATATTGAGGTTATAGTGAGAACTCACGCCGTTATTAAGACAAACGTCTTACAATAGATATATATAAAAATAAAATACTTTGGAATAATTGGCGTGAAAAGCTGAAAGCGACGCGGGATTTGGCGAACCGTGCATTTCCTCGCCGAAAGCAGACGATTTTAACAAATCTGAAAAATGATTTTAATTGACTTCACTGTTAAAGACCTGCAGCATTTACTGCAACGTCACTCCACTACTTTTATAGAATATCTCTCTTCTGACCAATGAGAATGCTCCATAGCACGGTGAATTGACCGTGTCATACACTGTTAAAAATCTACTGCATTTTGTTGCAACGCACTCCACTGCTTGTATATAATATCTCTATTCCAACCAATGAGAAAGCTCCATTTCACGGCCAAGTAACCGTTTTCTATACAAGCAAGGGAGTGCGTTGCAGCAAAATGCAGCAGATTTTTAACAGTGTATTTTTCAATTTGGAACAATTTTAATCAATTTAAATTGTGTTTTAAATGGTAAAATAAATTAATTTCATTTTGTTATAAGTACATATAAACGTATATGACAAAATTACACTTAAAGTAAAGTAAAAATGCAAAACTAAAATTACTTAAACTAAACTTATTAAATAAATTGAACATAGAAAGTTTTTTCTTTAAAAAGTATTCGAAGCGTAAAAGCGTATTTTTCAAAATTTCGTTTTTTCGCCAACCGGAGATAAATCGCCAAATAAACGAAATATTTATTATTTTTTTACGGACGTTATAAGGAGGTTCCGCCGAAATTTATTTTATAAACATATATAACTATATGAGAAGAACATTCTGTAATTTTTTCAGATTTTTCTGAGTATGCCCGTATGGAGACCTTCCTTGTCAGTTGTATTTTTTTTTTTTTTTGGGGGGGGGGGGGGTCAAAAGACAAAGCTTTAAAGCATCGATGAATGAATTTGCTTCAGCTCAAGAATTATTTGGGTGACAGAAGCTTGAACACTTATGTGTATTATCGAAGTTGTGATGGAGAAATTCAGAAACGAGTCATTATATGTACGTAGAGAAGTATTCAGCAGCTAGAAAATATTTCGCTTCAAGCAAAATAGTTTTAAACATCAAACTACCTTCTTTTAAAAGCAAAAAATAATTTCGTCTATTCGCAATATTTCTTCTCTATTCTTTCTCGGTATTCAACAATGCACATGAAGAAAAAGAAAGTTTTTGTTGCCAAATGTATAAAACACTCTCCTGGAAAATTTTAATTAAAATATTATACATAAACAGACCGTACATCTTTACCTCTTGGATTTGCTAATTGGCTTGCAAAAGGATGTAAATTCGGGATAAGGGAAACTAAACTTTAAAATAACCAGAAATCGATTGGAAATCTTCTAAAAAAGGAAATTTGAAATAAAAGTAAATAACTATTTACAAGTACAGGGTGGTCATAAAAAACTTTGCCGGTATATGGAGCTCTAGCGACCAGTCCGTTCAACCGATCAATGTGAAATTTCAGATATAGCTATTCCGAGGTATGAACTCAAGATTCTCTAAACGGCAACAAAATGGGTTCACGAATACGGTTATAGTTACAGAAACTCAAAATTTTCCAATGGCAACACCCATTTTTTTCATCGCAAAATTCTCAGCGCATGCGAAAACTCTAAAGAGCGTTGGAACCGTACGTGTATAGCAAGTAACGGACACGTTATGCACGCACAAAAACTGTTCTGCGAATCCCCCCCCAATAGAAAAACACGACTGGTGTGCAAGGAGTAAATTTGCATATGACACAGAGTCAGTAAACTAATCTCTGATTACAACACATATCGGGGAAAACTTTTATTTTGATTACACATTTTCCACATGGGTGTCATTACAGGCAAATACACATTGCATTGTGGTGACTGTGGACAATACAGCCGAACGTTACATAGCATGAGGGATGTTTGTAATCTCACGTTAGATAGAATCTTTCAAATCCGGCAACTCTTTGTGGATTGTAGATGTACACTCTAGATTTTAGATATCCCTAGAACCTGAAATCTATTGGAGTGAGATCGGGAGATCGCGGAGGCCATTGACGTCACCAGTTAAGGGGAAAAGTGCCTTGCCCGTTCATAATATGCGAGAAAGGTCGATCGTTATCTCCATCATACTGTATAAGAAATTCATTAACAGAGTCTGTATGTTGTTGATGGTCTCTCATTTCCAACATCTGAGCGCGCTGATACTGGTGCAGTAACATGCGGATTACAGAGCGCAGTAACTTTAAGACCATTGATTTTGGTATATCAATTACACGAAATGCACTTTTTGTAGTTTGCATGTTTCCTCTGGTCACTATGTGATGCACTTCTATAACAGTATCCTCAGAAACAGTTGGTCGTCCGGATCGCAGCCAATCACAAGTTCAGCCAATTTCTTCGAATTTCAATTCTAAATCACGAAATAGATTCATTACTTGGGAAATGCATAGGCCGCGTATTTGGCGATGGTTTCGACGTTAAACGCGCCAGGTTTTCGCAGCATTCTACTCATTTTGATAAAAGTTTTACCAACTCACCACGAACGAAGTCATTTTGCTGGCATCTGCGAGCTCCGACTGAATAACTAACATACCCACCCTACTTTTTATCAGTTTTCTACGCTGACTATCTAGGAAACGATGTTCCGTGATTGGTATTTTATCTCTGTCATATTCAAAATTTCTGCGTGCGCCTTGGTCGTGTTTTTTTTCGGGGCCATTTGTAGAGCAGATTTTGTGCGAGCATGACGCGTCCATTTATTGCAATAATCATACCGTTCCAACGCTCTTTAGGGTTTTCGTATGCGCTGAGCATTTTGCGATAAAAAAAGGGTGTTGCCATTGGAAATTTTAGAGTTTCTGTAACTATAACCGTAACCGTGAGTACCATTTTGTTTCCGTTCACAGATTCTCGAGCTCATACTACTGAATAGCTATATCTGAAATTTCAGCTCGATCTGTTGAACGGACTGGCCGCTAGAGCTCCATAGATCGGCAAAGTTTTTTTATGACTACCCTGTATTTACAAGCACTATTTACAAGTAGCATTTACATTAAGTAACTGATAATGCATGTTTCTAATCAACCAGACTAATGTTATACGAAATTAAGTTTTATTATTTACTTACTTATTTATTTATTTATTTACTTAATGTGTCTCTTCGCAGAATTTAAATATTTAAGTACAAAATCCTAAGAAAACAAAGCGAAACTAAGCAATGATTGTAGGTTATTGCTAACTATTGAAACTATTAAATGCGCAAATTATACATTTTCTAAATGAAGCAGTAGATTTTATTACCTAATTTTGTGCTTGTGTGAAGAACTGTTATTGTTCCTCTACAGACATGGATGTCAGTATTTCAGAGTTGAAAAACGAAATTCGTTGTGTCATAAAATATTACTGTAGTTTGGGTAAAACAGTTCCAGAAGCAATCAAGTTAATGAAAAGAGCTTACAGAGACAAATGTTTTCGTGAGACTACAATTTTTAGATGGCATGGTGATTTCAAAAATAGACATTTGTATTCGGAACTGGTTTTTAAATTTGGCCGACTAGAAAGTGTTATGATCGTACTGTGATCACTGTGTCGGTAACCTTGTAAGAAAATCAGTGAATAACATGTGAGGAGATAGTGGCAGCAATTGATATTTCGAAAACGTTGGTATTTCGCAATCTTTTCAACAGTTTACAGCTTCACACTGTTTGATCCAGATAGATCCTTCATATTTTTACTAAAGTACAAATGTAAACAGCAATTTTCCAATATTAAGAGTGGAAACAGATTCTTGAGAAAAAATCCTAATTTCTTAACCATAACAAGTATTAATCGGACTGTAAAACAAATGATAAAACTTGGGTGCACCATATTGAAGTCCTTACTGAATCCACAACAAGGTTATGGAAAAACACTGATTATCTGTCTCCGAAAAACTCCGACATAAAAACCTGCTGGAAAGAATCGAACGATCAGCATCATGTGCCTCCAAAACCTACTATGAATTATACATATTATGTCACAGTTGAAAAAGTTTTGGAACAACTGATTTCAATAAAGCATTTTTAACAGATAGGGAATTGGGCGTACATCACGATGCTATATGATATGCACAATGGTAATGCTCGCCCGCATGTCGCTACTTCTGTTCAACAATACTTTAGTAAATGCAATATTAAATCATATCGCGTTCTCTTTTCAATTCAAATCGTTCACCAAACAATTTTCGGCTATTTCCGACAAAAAGTGAAAGAGTCCGTGACAGAAAATTTAATACAAATTCTGAAGTTATTTCAGCATTGAAGGATTTTTTAATGCAGCTTCCAGAAAAAAGACCTTCTTTTCTTGTTGTATAAAATGAGTTGAAAGTGGATACAGTTCAATATCATCTCTGACAAAGTATTTAAAAAATGATATATTTTTTGCTTTAAATATGCAGGATGATCCAAAAGTTAGGACGAATTTAAAAAACGAATAATTCGAAAACGAATCAAAATACAAAGATACGGTTTGCACCAAACGGATGGAAACGAAACCGGTTTTTGCGTGGCTACGAAAAAATAGTTCTATTGGTGATAAACATATTGCGCCGGTGGATTTCTGAATTTCAAGCGCTGCAGGCACTCCAAACAGTCACTTTTATGCAAGATGGTGCACCACCTCATATTGCTTTGCAAAAATGCGCGCGCCTGCGCATTAACGCCTGCTACGGTTAATAATTGGGAGAGAATGCATTATTAGTCGCTAATTTAATCATGCATTGCCACCAAGATCTCCCGATCTGACACACTGGGACTTTTGGCTCTGGGGATTACTGAAATCAAAAGCGTACCGGCGATCAACCGGCATCACTAGCAGCACTGAAAGATGCCATCCGCCAAAATGTGTCTGCCATAACGCAAGAAATGCTACTCTATGCTGTGAACGGGGAGGTGGCTCGTCTAACAACTGTACTTCTGAATGATGGACAGCAGATTAAACATTACTGTAGTACTAATGCTAATAAAGCAATTTAAATAAGCTGACTTGTAAGTTGTCAACATCTTTTTCATTTCTAAATCATCTTTGGTGCAATAAATCACTATAGCGCCATCTGTTGGACGCCAACAGAACTCTTTTTTTCGTAGCCGCAGAAAACCCGTTTTTTTACATCCGTTTGGTGCAAACCCAATCTTTGTATCTTCATTCGTTTTTGACTTATTGATTTTTATAGTTCGTCCTGAATTTTGGATCACCCGGTATTTATTTGTCTTTCATAATTTTACATTTAGTTGTCATAGAATGCTCATAGTAATAGAAACATTCTACATGATGTACGAATATACCAATGGGATTACATAAATATAAAAGATATAGTAGAATATGATGGAAATAGAATGATATCATAATACTTTAACTGCTTTTTCTGCTATTTACTAAATGCTAATCATGTTTCGTTGAGTTCAAATTTTGTAATCGAGAAAAAAATCAGATATGACAAATAACGCAATCAGAGACGACCAAGATATGCGTTAAAATGATATAAAATATCCGTAGCCAAGTGATGTACCGTTGAGGGCTGTATGTATCAGAGAAATAAAATGCAAAATTCCACACAATTAAGAAAATAGCGACATATACATTTAACATGAAAAATATTAAATTTTAAAATTTTCTTTTCTTTTGTTCCTAAATGTCTTGGAACTCTTTTTGTTACTTTCGATTATGATAATTGAATTGCATAAAAACAATCAGTGTATTCATGTGTGTGTGAAAAAATATATTGATTTTATGTAGTATTTACTTTTTTTTAATCTATAAACAGTTACAATTAAAATGAATTAAATAATTAAATTTTTAAATAATAATTAAATTTTTAAAATTAACTAATATATTAATAATTAATATTTCATATTTGATTATTTAAAAGCAAACTCATTATAATTTATTTTATTAAAAATTAACATTTTTCTTATTTATTTAATCTTATTTATTTTAATATTTGGGAGAGAATTACATTATCAGTCGCTACATTAATCACGCATAGCCTCCAAGATCTCCCAATCTGACACCCTGGGACTTTTGGCTGTGGGGATTATTGGAGTCAAAAGTGTACTGTGACCAACTGTCATCATTAGCAGCAGTGAAATATGACATCCACCAAAATGTGTCTGCCATAACGCAAGAAATGCTACTCCATGCTGGGAACGGAAGGTGCCTCGTCTCACAACTGTACTTCTGAATGATGGGCAGCACATTAAACATTTACTGTAGTACTAATCAACTTTAATTAAGCTGACTTGTAAGTTATCAACATTTTTTTAATTAGTAAATTATCTTTTGGTGAAATAAATCACTATAGCGCAATCTGTTGGACGCCAGCAGAACTATTTTTTTCGTAACCACAAAAACCCGGTTTCTTTTACATCCGTTTGGGGCAAAACAAATCTTTGTACCTTGATTCGTTTTTGAATTATTCATTTTTATAATTCGTCCTGAATTTTGGATCATCCGATATTTATTTGTCTTTCATAATATTATGTTTATTTGTCATAGAATGCTCATAGTATTAGAAAAATTCTACATCAACTGTATGAAATGACCAATGGGATTACATAAATATACAACAAGATATAGTAGAATGTGATGGAAATAGAATGATATCATAATACTTTATCACGTTCGCTGCCGCCTTCGGGAAAATGTGATGATGGTTAGTTCCGCACTGTAGAAATGGGTTTTTCTGAGAAGCCGATTTACTTTTATAACAAAGAATCAGAAAAGATTTCCCCGCGCCAGCGCGTGACGGGCTATTGGATATCACCCCACATTACGGGTCCCTCAATATTGGCGATATATCTCGCGTTGGCGCGTGAGCGGCAGCGAATGTGTTAACTGCTTTCTGTATTATTTACTAAATGCTAATCATGTTTCGTTAAGTTGAAATTTTGTAATCAAGAAGAAAAAAAATCCGAGATGACAAATAACGCAATCAGAGACAACCAAGATATACATTAAAAGGACATATAAAAATTCCTTAACCAGGCGATATACTTTTGAGGGCTGTATATATCAAAGAAATAAAATGCAAACTTCCACACAATTAAGAAAATAGAGGCATATACATTTAATTTGAAAATTTTTAAATTTTAAAACATTATTTTCTTTTGCTCCTAAATGTCTTGGAACTCTTTTTGTTAATTTCGATTATGATAATTTAATTGCATACAAACAATTAGTGTATTCATGTGTGTGGAAAAAACTTTTTTTATTGATTTTACGTAATATTTATTTTTTATTAAATCAATAAACAGTTACAATTAAAATGAATTAATAATTAAATTTTTAAAATTAACTAATATATTAATAATTAAAATTTCCAATATGAGTTATAATTATCAAATTTCCAATATGATAATTTAAATGTAAACTCATTGTTAGTTTATTTTAGTAAAAATTCATATATTTTTCTTATTTATTTTAAGTAATGTTTAATTTACATTAAATCGTTAAACTGTTACAATTAAAATATATTAATAATTTTAAGTATGCAGTTTTTTAACTGAAAATTTACCTATTTCGCTAAAAGACATCGAGATAACTCTGAAAAGTCCTACAAAAATATACTGAGGAAATTCTTACATTGAAAAAATATATGTAAAATATACTAGGAAACATGCTTTAAGATATTACAAATATATAATTAAATATAAAAACAATAATTACATGAAAACACATTCGATTACTTGTATACTTTCAAAGTACATATTCTTTATTAGACTGAAAATTTCTAAACAATTTACATCGATTTGTCAAGTGTCTTTTCTGATAATTGAAAAAAGCTCTCACGGGAGATTATGAAACTATTAGTACTGAAAGAATTTTTAAAGAATATAAATAAATTTTTGTAATGTAATTTCGTACTTTAAATTATCTAGTCGAATTCTAGAACAGTTGCAAGTTAATTTTAGATAACCAATTTGCTTGCATTTGATTATCTAAATTTGAATAGCATAATGTTCAAATAGAATACAATGAAATGTGTGAAAACTAAAAAAAGTATTTACAGAAGTAAGAAAATAAGGCACAAAAGGTTAAGCGAGCACAGGACTTTTAAATTTACAGAAAAATAAGTTTTCGGCTTTAGTTTTATTCCAAATTTTTAAATATTTCTCAAGAATATGAAAGAATCCTATTAAAAAATTTTCATTATTTCTCGAGTTAGAATTCCTTTTTAGATTAAGAGAACAAGCATTTGACTGTACATAAATATTGAAACTTTCAAACGAATTTTCTCAAATTAGAAAATTTCGAATTTGGGATCACTATTACTTTCAAACCATATATGCTACCGCTTTAAAAATTAACGGAACAGGCGTTTTTTTAATAATCTTAATACTAAAAGCAAAAAACTTCATTCATTTAGGTATTTTAGTATTTTGCATTTGAAAAAATTGAAAATATAATCGAAATTTTTGTATTTTCTTATATTTTGACAAAAAATATATGTTAAATAAAACTTCTTGTGTATATTTTGGTTTCAACTTAGAATTAGGTGTATCTTCATTATATTTTGTAAAAACTTGTACATTTTCATAGAATTTAAAGTAACTCGCCAAAATACTGCAGCGATTAAGTACATTAAATTTTAAACTATTCGTTTGGGTGATTTATTTGCGCTGTTGCAAGTGAACAAAAAGACAGATGAGCAGACCAGAAAACGACTACAGGCACTACGTATTTATGTATTTATGAACGCACCTAAAAATGCATTGAAAACTGAAAATCGCGTTCAAATAAATATATTTAATTACAATTGTTTCATTCCGAACGCTCTTCTCTACACTGTAAAAAAAAGGTCGATCTACTAAAAAAATTTTACTGATGCTTGTAATTACTAAAAAATCTTTAGTAATCTTACTCGGTTACAAGGAATCTGTAGGAATTACTAGAAAAAAGCTAGCAACGAATAGAGTTAATAGTTTTACATTTTTAATAGCTATTACTAAAACTCACTTGGTGTGGCCGTGATAGCCTAGCGGTCATAGCAGACTGAAAGTACCTGGTTTCGATGCTGGCCGCCACCAAATATGCACCGAATGTATGCAATGTAAGTACTTGTTAAATAAAGGGATTATGAAAATCCTGTCGCAGCAGTTACCATGGGTAACGATATCTGAAGTTTCCCTCCCCTTTAGAAACACGTCAAAATAGAGCAGGTAGCAATGTTTGATGCTGTCTTCCATTGCGGCTTTGCCGAAAATCTTCCGTTTCAGAAGTCTGTCTTTTTACCCACTGGATGCAGCTCGAAGGAGGCTCCTGTCCTTCGGGCACACGTAATGGTTACTAAAAATAATTTAGGAGCTATTACTAAAATTTGCTTGGTGGCTCATACTAAAAAGTTTTAAGTTAGTTACACAAAAAATTCTTTTGTTCAGTTTACAAAAGAAATGTTTGTTTCATTTGTAAAAAAAAGTTTGTAATGGTTACTAAAAAATTATGTGGAATACAAATTTACTAAGAAATTTTTAGTAATCGCTTGAATTTTTTTTCTAAAATTTGAACATTTCTTAATATATTATATAGCAGCAAAAATAAGTAGTTACAAGAACGCATTCATTACATGTGAGACAAATAGTTAATCTTAAAGATCGATTCCGTTTTATGTTGCAATGCGCTTTAATATTGTAACATTAATATTTTAATAGGATAAAAATTATTTAACGTATATCCTAGTTTTTCTGCATGCAGCTTTTCAATAACCACAGGAAATCGTTCATTTTTTACTGCCTGGGGCATGTTTATTTCCCCATAATCCTTAGCAATATTTATAAAGATATTACAAATTGCTTATAAATGTACTCCGTGTTATTGTCGCATTTTATATTGCTGAAAGAATTTGTTAAATATGCTTAGTATAAGGAAACAGTTATCGGAAAACAATTTCCGTTTATTTTTTCGCTGCATACATAATCGGAAAGAAATGACATAATTCAATTTTAATATGATTTATTTGACCTGTTTGTTCTTTAAATCTGAATTGAAAATTGATGGATATTACTTGGTTAAATGCTTTTTAAACATAATTTTATATGTATGCACTTCAGAAAATAATTAGTTATATTACGATTTTCGATATAAACTGCGGATAAGGCATGTTTTGTTGGCATCAACAAAAATAAAACAATAAAAATTGTCAAAAATGTTCATACAAAAGTAGTTCATAGAATTCTATAAAACATCATAGAACGTGTAAAAACTTCTATAGAATATTCTTTCTACTGAATACTGTTTCTGTAGAATTTTAAAGGAATATAGAATATAGAGGATTAAGGCGGATAATAAAGGAATATAGAATACCCTAAAAAATGTCTCTCTATTTTTTTTTTGTCTAAAACAGTTTTTCTATAAAGTACACTGTAAAAAAAAAGTGTCGATCTACTAAAAAAACTTTAGTAATCCTTGTAATTACAAAAAAAAATTTAGTAATCTTAGTCGGTTACAAGAAAATCTGTAAGAATTACTAGAAAAAAGTTAGCAACGAATAGAGTTAATAATTTTATATTTTTAATAGCTATTACTAAAACTCACATGGTGTGGCCTTGATAGCATATTGGTTATAGTAACGGACTCCAGGCTAAAAGGACCCGGGTTCGATACTGGCCACTGCCAAATACGCCCCGAATGTATGCAGTGTAAGTACACGTTAATAAAGGGATTATGAATATCCTGACGGAGCAGTAGCAATGTTTGGTGCTGCCATCTATTGCGGTTTTGCCGAAAATCTTCCGCACCAGAAGTCTGGATGCAGCTCGAAGGAAGCTCCTGCCCTTCGAGACCACGTAATGGTTATTAAAAATAATTTTGGAGCTATTACTAAAATTTGCTTGGTGGCTCATACTAAAAATTTTTAAGTTAGTTATACAAAACATTCTTTTGTTCGGTTTACAAAAGAAATGCTTGTTTCGCTTGCAAAAAAAAAGGTTTGTAATGGTTACTAAAAATTTCTGTGGAATACAAATTTACTAAAAAATTTTTAGTAACCTCTTGAAATTTTTTTTTTTTTTTTTTTTTTTTTTTTTTACAGTGTAGCATAAAATTTGCAGAAGTTCGATAAAATTTTGATTCTATAGATTTTATTTTTATAAAAGTATTTTTTGGTATTTTAAAATGTATGATTGCTAATTTATTTATACCAAATATTATAGATTCTATAATTTTTTTATATATGTTTTTGTTGTTTAAAAAATTTATGGGTATTCATTTATTTATATCTATAAATTAAAATTGTTCTAATACATAAATTTTAATATAATATTATTTCATAATATTAATATGATTATCCTCCTGAGTCCCGATGTCGCCTATAAGAGACATGCTTTGAATCTATTGCAATGTTTTTAGAAATGTTAAACTTACTTCTAGTCATTTTATTAAATGGATGCATATCGTAAGCTTCGATATATAGACTGATTCGTTTTTGGAGACTTTTTACAGTAATTTTAAACTGGTGTTTGAGCTGCCTCGTAATATTTGTTTCAGGCCGGAGAAGGTTGAAATAAAGTCAAGATCTAATAAAATAAAAACCAAGATCTTCCCCTAAAAGGAATTGTGCGATCTCTCTGTCCGATACAGGTAATGCATGCGTGTGCGCTTCTGAAATTTACCTCGCCCACAGATGAAGATCTAGTCGTGCCTCAAACAGAATTTTACACGACTAATTTACGAGCTTGGAGCCTCTTTCGGCTCTTTTGTGGGAGGTCTCGAAGCGGTGCTCCGAACGCTCCAATCTTCTAACGAGGTAGGGTCAATTCCGACTATTTGAAACTTTCTGTGACAACCTAGGGCCGCTAATGGCGTCTAGCCTGATCTCTCGGACCTTTCGCGTGAGCTGCGGAATTTTGCGGATTTGAAGAGGGATTGGGTTTGAAAATATGAGCGAGGTGCTGTCTGTGCCGCATGGAGAATTTTTTTTTGGTCACTCCGGGCTCCATAAGAGACATCTTGTTTGAGCTCTTAGGTCTCTATGCAGTTATGACCTTACAGGGGGATCTTAAGCCAGTATGAATCAGAAGTGTGGGCGAAAACCCTAGTGACTTTGTAACTATGCAGCCAGGAAGGTATCTCCTTGTCCTTCCGAGGGTTCCGCTAGAGACGCTATCTCTTTCCGGCTTATCATCAAAAACGTCTTGCCTCATCATAATAGTTGATCTTGAGGGTCTCAAGCAAAGCAACTTCCCTTTGGGGATCATCAGCATCAGGCTCATGGGCACGACACTTTGCACTTGTTCGGTTTCTGCTGGTCATCGAGGTCACCTCCAGGGGGCACCCAACGAAGAGATCGCTTTGCTCTTTGACTGGTGAGTGGTGAGGAATTTCTCAATAGGCTTTTTGACTTTTACTTAGGGAAATAGCTCTGCATGACACGTGCTGGACAATACATAGCCCTAAAACCGGGCTTTCCGTGAAGGCCGGCTGTGGAATTCCATGAAGGTGAGACTGGAATTGTCGTTCGGATAGGCCGCACAAGGACATTACTAACCCAGGACCCAGGACCGAGAGGAGGTGATCCCACTTATATAATATAAAAGGAAATTGAAAGGAAAATTTTGGATATTTTTCCGTATATAAAGAAAAAGCTCAAATTGGGTTTTCAAATTTGTTATGAGTTTTCATATGGTTGAATTATGCATAATACATGATTTTTTTTTTAAATAGTACAATTTTGTCACATTATTCTGAATGTTATGGAAAGTGCTTCCTAATATATGATTGACGCATGCTATTTTTTTTTTTTACTTTCTTCCTTGTTTCTGTAACAAAAAAAAGAAAGAAAAAGCAAGATTAAAAAAGAAATCTCTAGTTTCCGTTTTTTATCAAGCGTTAAAAAAATCAGTGAATTTTCCATAGTTAGGATTCAAACCAAATTAAGATCTTATAACAAACATCTTTTACAACAACATGAATATCAGTAGTGAAATTTGGCATATTTTCAAAATAAACATTGAATGGATACAAAAGAGTACTTTAAAATAAGTATTATTTAATTTTTTCCTTAATATAATTTAAAAGAAGTTTTTTTTTCATTTAGAAAAAAACTCAAAGAAAATGCTGAACGCAATAATAAAAGAAAATAAAACATATTATGCAAATTGTTACTTTTGGAAACAGAATAAATATAAAAGCTGAAAAGTGTTTAAAAAAATTATTACAAGTATAATTAGATTCAAAGCATTCTATGTACTCTATTTGACCGCAAATGTTTCATTTCATAGAATTTTTAATTAGAAGAACTGCGCCTTGAGGCGAAATTTTTATTCTTAATTTTCTTTAAATCATCAGTGTCAAGGAATGTGCTTTAACAATAAAATTAAAATAAAATATTGCATTTTAACTTTAAGGTACTTCATAAAAAATAAAAATACATCATTAATTTAAACTTTGATTTTGAGAACCGCATCAATTACCGGAAGCAATATTTCTAATAGTTTTTGTTCTCTTTTTAACTGAAAAAATGCAAAAGAAATGTAATAAACAGAGAGGGAAAAATTTTGACTGACAAAGAAAAAAAATAATAATACGGACTAATGGAATACTAAATTAAAAGAAAAAAATAATTAAATGCCGCATGAAAATGACATATAGATAAGGATTTTTTGTTTTATAATTATGCTAAAATGACAAACTCATTGTTATTTAAAAAAATGCATGAAAAAGACATAAAAAAATATTGAATTTGCAAAATTCTGCAGAAGGGCAATCATAAATAGTAAAATAATAGAATCATGTAAAAACAAACAAAAATGTACAAATAAAGTTTAGTTACCTTATAAAATTCAATGCAATGTAGAAAAAAAATCTGTAATTCTATCGATGTAGTTATAGAAATCTCTATGTATAGAAATCTCTCTATTTTAGCTGTACATGCACTCTTTCGCCCTTTCTCTCTCTCTCTCTCTCTCTCTCTTTATATATATATATATATACATTCATATATCTGTAAATCTTCAAAATTAGTTTTAATAAAGTTACAGAAATTTGTAGCTTTACAAAGGAATCAACTAAAATTACAATAATCTTACAATCTGTCACCGGAGATCAGTTATATACAATGTTTTAGGCATCCCAGTTTTCTAAAATATTCTTAGTAATCTTGCAATTTTTTTTTTTTTACAGTGCAAATATCTACCTTTTACATAAATTTTTGCTGATACCGTTTCGTAAAAGTTCTAGAAATTCTGGTTTCATAAAAAATATTTAATGCATTTTTTTATTTAAGTGCATGAATATTACCTGAGCAAAACATGATTTTAATATTTAATCCTTAGTTCTGTCAACCGGAAAAATTCTGTGTTTACAATATTCCGAAAATTTCTCTGTCTTTTATAAAAATGGTAGTATTAGTTACATATATTAATAAATTTCTTCTCTATAGCAGTGAAAGCTGCAAAGTATGCATGGAAGATTCCAGAATGATATGCTTAATCAGTATTAAAATTTAGTTTGACATTCAATTTACATACATTAGATTTTGCTTGTGTCACTTTTATCCTTAAACGAAAATTATTAACACATATAAATGAATTTTTAATTTATGGGGTTACACGGTTTTCAAAGGTTTAAAATAAAAGCATATCTTCTCTATTTTTTATGTAATAAATAAAACATTTTGTTAAAATTTTTAAACTTGTAAATAAGAACATTCAAACAATATTTTATAAAAACTTCATTCAAAAATTTGGAAAATTTGACCGGTGGGTTTGGATTTCCGGTATCCCTCAAAAAATGTCTTTGTGGCGGTTAGTGTAATTCTTGATAGCTTTATCTCAAAGAAAAAACACACATAATTTTCCTGTTAAGAGATATGTATCGATGCGGTTGTACGTAGGATCTAAAGAATTTATTATTATTATTATTATTATTATTATTTTTGCACAGTTGTATGCAAAACAGTAAAATTTTTGTACAATTTATTCTACATATATTATTAGAGGATTATTTGAGATAATAATAATAATAATAATAACCTTTGTTTAATCACTACGCAATAATATTATGAAAAAGTGTGAAAGATTTCCATAAAATAGTTTATTAGTTTTTGAAAAATCATGCCACTGACTTCAAAAATAGCATTTTTAGAAAAGGTTATTAAATTTTCAATAACTGAAAAAATCTTAAATTTGGATAAAACTGTAAAAATATGTATTTTATGTTTATGAAATAGCAAATACTTCTACTAAAATAAATATCAAACTCATAAATTTAAGTTACCTGAGGCGTAAATTCATTGGGTTTCGAGGTGTTGACAGTTATTGCTCAGATATTTCTTTGCTATTCAATATTTATAATGGTTTAACTCGAATAAATCATCCATAATATCATAGAAATATGTCATCACTTGTAAAGTGTTTCAAGGTTTATGCTTAATCTTTTAAATAAATATTTTGTTTTCCCTCAAATAACCCTTTTGACTTAAAAAAAATCCTCAGTTGTTAATTTAAAAAAGGATTTTTGTTATTTGGTGTAAAATAAAATACTTTTTTCCCTAATGGAAATACATTTTTAATTTTAGCTTTTTAAAAGTACGATTGTTTTTTTCTTTTCTAACAGCAATTATTAAAGCCTTTTTTATATTTGCTATTAAAGATTTATAATGGTTAAATTATTAAATCATGCGTAATGCCACAGAAATATTTCATCGCTTGTAAAGTGTTTCAAGGTTTACGTTTAATCTTTTAACCCTTTAAATTCAATGATAGAACACTTTTAGAAATTATGTAGTTGAGAAAATCTGATTTTACACCAGAAAAAATCAACAGCTAATTTCGTTTTATTTAAATACTGAATATCCTGTTATCAATTAAAGCAAATATTGCTGCTTTGATTTTCTGTGGGAAATAAAATATACGAATTAAAATATCTCAGTAAATCTCGGGCGGTGTCGGGCGTTTGGGATCCAGAGACTTAAAGAAATGTTTTGTTTTTCCTCAAATAAACCTTTTACTTTGAGATTTAAAAAAAACGCAATAGTTAACTTTAAAAAAGGATTTTCTTCGTTTGGTTTAAAATAACATATTTTCTCCCTAATGGGAATAATTTTTAATTTTAGATTTTTAAAAGTATAACTGTTTTTTTTTCTTTCTTCTAACAGGAATTATTGGAGATTTTTTTATGTTATATACATATAGGTTTTAAATTATATAACGTTAGCCTTTAATTTTTTTATTAAAACTAATATTTATACATTTATTAACTAATATTTATTAAACTGATATTTATACATTAATGACTAATATTTATTAAACTAATATTTATACATTTATAAAACTTTTCTCTCAACTGGAAAAAATTATGAATTAAAAGTTTATTTCACTTTTAATGTTTCAACGCATCATGCCATGTTATTTACGAAATATTTTAACAGACAATTATTTCCACTAAACGTATTTGTCAATACAATAGGAATGGATACTGATAAGCTTTATCATATGTTATTTTAAATACTCAAAGTTTAATAAAATTGTAAAACCTTATATAATACTTTCATTAAAACACACCTTGTTTCTCCAAATTATAAAATTAAAGTAAATGTAATTATAATTTATATTTATTTAAAAAAATAATAATAATAACTAAATCTTATAATAAAATCGGTAATTTTCAATTCAAAATTTAAAATATTATCTCATAGTTGAATATGTTATGTATTATATCATACTTGATTTCTTTTAAACTAACATGTTGTGGCTTACACAAAACTCTCAACTAATTCAATCTAATATAATGGAATAAAATAGAATACACAAACTCTTCTTAAAATATTTACAGATTTCTTTTTTATGTTTGTTATTCGTTTTCATTACTTACTTTCGGAAAATAACTCTGGAAGTGTAGGTTAAACATGGCAAAGATTTTCGTACTGAAATTAGTTTAATAAATATACAGATCATGTAGAAATAATGGCTACACTTTTTTTTATAAAAAATGCATAAATATAAAATTTGTTACACTTACATACTTAGACACAAAGTAACTGTCTGATACCGATCTCTACATTGTCCAAGTCACATTTCTGTATTGACGTTGTCAAACTAGTATCGGCTCGTGACTAATATTTATACTTATTCTCGTTAAAGCCATATTCATTGAAAATAGCTCATATTTTATCATTTTTTGTATAAATTGTTCATAATTGGCCGGCAGTCATGCTGAATTTTTTATCGGCAAAGCTCCGCCCATATGGCTCGTTCAATTATTTTACCGTCCCGGTGAAGACCTTGAAAAATTTATGCTAATTCTGCCATCGCAGCCCAATAGAAAAACCAGAATCTTTCCACTGGTTCATTTATTTTGTTTGTCGGCTCGGCCAGGCCCTTGAAAAAATTATTCTAACTCTGCAAGCCCGGCCCGTCAGAAAACTTTTCCGCCAGCCCGCGTCCGTACTAAGTTATAATACTCACATGCATCTGAATACAAAGTATGATTTTGTTTCGACTCATTGATACCTATATAGAGCTCATTTAAAATCGCAAGAGACATACGTATTTGAATCAAATATAAAGCGGAATTTTTGTTTTTTAATTTATTGGTACAAGATACAAAACCGAAGGTTACATATTATTTTTCGATATAATCTCCTGATTTCGGAACACATTTTCTCCAAAGGGTTGGAAGTTTCTTATCCGTTAAAAAAAAAAAAAAATAGAACGGCGTGACTCCGTCCAATATGTTCGAAGTCTTCAATAGCAATGTCATCGTCGAATCGTTCACTCCTAATGCTTTTTTTAACCCCTTGGGGACGAATGACATGTACACGTATCGCAAAAAGGCTTAAGAATCCTTGTTTATACCCACCAATAAAATTTTACTGAAAATTTTGCCTTATTTAATCGGTGCATTTTCCCGATTCAATGAGGCACAAATTTATGTTGTTAAAAACCGGTGACAAACCATTAGAAAAATTCGTAGAAGACTTTTGTCAGGAAAGGGTTAAAGAACAAAACATGTGATAATCACAGAAGAATTTGTCAGGACTATAGCAAGGCTGTTCCATTGTTGTCTAATGCTTTTATCTCAACTTTTCGCCAATCAATCGGGTTATATGGGGATGGGAAATGTTGCGAAGCAAAATCATTTCACTGATCGAGAAGTCCTCCTTTTTCCACCGATATGCACTTTTTACTGCATCCAACACCTTTCAATAATAGGCAGCGTCCTCTAAAATGTCCAGAACGGTGTTCATATGTTTCTCAGTCAAACTTTGTTCAAAGACGTGGAGTATGTTTTTTTTTTTTCTTCTGCTTATCGATTCAGAAATTTTCTATTTCAGTCATACACTTGGGTTTTGAGGCATCCCCGCAAAACTGTGTCTATAGTCTTCGTTAGACTTGAGCCGGTTTTACGCCTTCATTTATGAGAAATTTTGCGTTAATTTGTTGCGTAACGTTGGGCTGAATTTCTCGTTCATTCATAGTGATACCGATTGAGGAACGGTGACAGTAGCACATGTCGCCACATAGATAGTCATGTGACATCCCCACCAACCATGCGCAGAGATTTCAGTACTCTGCCAACAACTTTCACGTTTTCCAGCAGAAGATCCTGTTTGTATTTGATTCACCCTCGTAATAACGCAGAGTCAGGTGATAGTTGCTGTGTACACAAAAAATTTATCACTATTAATTTATGTAAAGGTATGAGCAAATATGTACTTTCATAACGTATTTTAGCTTTTCAATTCGAAAGGACCCCAGAATTATGTAAATCATAGAAATACATGCAATTTTATAAAATCAGTGAAATTCTATTCATCCATTCAAATAAAAAGGAAAATATCGAAAAAAAAATGAAAATTTTCATGATTACAAAACGTTATTTTTATTTACCTATAAAAGCAGTAAAAAAGGCCAAACACAGAACACAGAATATTTCAAAAATGCATGTTTTTAAATTGAAAATAATTAAAGGCAGTCTTTATAAATAAAAGTTAAATGCGTTTTCCCATTTTAATTCTACATTTAAAAAAAATCCATACAAAGTAGAAGTGCATAAGGGTATAATAATATCTAAAGTATATAAATGTTTACTTTTATAAAAGATATTTAAAAATTGAATTTTGAAAAAAAAGTTTTTTTTATTCGTAAAGAAACAAAAAAATCAATCCTTAAGTCATTTATTTAAATAGCATTAAAATAAATCGATGTACACATACAAAAGGTTTTTTTATATAGATCGTAATTAACCACGTTATTTACTCTAAAAAATTAACTCAAAGTAATGTTTTATGTAAAGAAAAGCATTTTGAAAAACAAAAACAGTTTTTAATGCAATTAATTATTTTTCATTTTTATTTCACTGTATTATATTGCTAAATATATTCCAGAAAAAAAAATATGGAAATGCATGAAATCCCTTTATTTAATCTCTATAGATTTTTCAATCAATAATTTCAATGCTGCAGAATAATTTTTTGTTTTATTTTGCAATAGAAAATGGCTTTTAAATGGTAAAGAAAAAGATTAGAAATCAGATTTTTTTCTTTTTAATATCTAGGAGATCTAATTCGGGTTTTTAGTTTTACAGAACATACTGCAATGAGTAAAGTTCGTAACTGAAAAATATTTGCAACAGACAATTCTGAAAGATTTTTTACATTTATTTACATTTAATATATTTTTTTTTTCATTTGGCCACTAATGAAATGAAAATAATTCTTACATGAAAAATACCAATCACAAAAATAAATATTTGAAATTTAATTAATGCTATGCTTTTGTATTTTCCGTATGCTAAGCATATTTACAGGTTCAACTATATAGGAAGACCTACCAATTGTCTTGAGTTAAACAAGCCCCACGTAATTCGCAGTCAAGATCAGCCGGATACACGATATGGTATATACAGTGAGCAAAAAAAGTATTTGCATCCCAGGTAAATTTGTTGTAGCACATGTATAAATAAATAAAAAGCAACTAAGAATTAAAAATACCAACACTTTTACAAAACAAATAAACATATTTAATATCTGAGTTAGTAATTATATTTAAAATATGAAAAAATAAAAAAGTAGCATTTGTATTGCCAAAAAAAATATTTGCACACTAGCAATAAAAATAGAATTAGAGGAATTATTTATAAGTTAAAATCCGTGCTAACATTTAGTATGCATTCCCTTTGGTTCAATTACTGCTTGTAATCGTCTGGGCATTGATTCTATTAATTTGTGACATGTTTCACTGCTGATTTTTAGCGTTCTTTCTTAAGAGATTGCTTGAATTTGCATTTGTTAGAAATTTTCTTTTTCATTATTTTCACATACAAAATGTGCCATAAATTTTCAATCGGATTGAGGTCTGGTGATTGTAGTGGCATTTTCAATTGATTTTTTACATTATAAAGTAAACATAAATTCATAATACATGCAGTGTGTTTTGGATCGTTATTCTGTCGGAAATAATATGAATTAGGAATTCCTAATTTTAGAGTATTATTAGATAAATGATCTCGCAATATACTAATATATTGTTTCGCATTCATATTCCCTTGAATAAAATTCATTTCGCCAACTCCATTAAAAAACATGCATCTCCAAATCATTACATTATCTCCGCCATTTTTTACAGTTGGTTTCTAGTTTTTAATTTGAAGAGAAGTATTTGGCTTTTGCCATACATTTTTCTTACCGTCTGAGCCAAAAATATTGAACTTGCTTTCATCGGAAAAAAATAACAGTATTCCGAAACTGACATAAGTTTTTCAAATTCAAGTCTTTTCACCCTATTTGTTTCACTAATCAATGGTTTTTTTCCAGAGACTCTTCCTCGAATATTTGCATCATGAATAATATTTATAATTGATTGTGGTGTAACTATTGTTCCCGACGTTGAAACGTCATCAACAGCCAATTCTCGAGCACTTAGAAAAAAGTTTTTGAAGAAACTTTTATGATGGCTCTCCTTTGCCTGGTACGTATTTAGCTCTCTCGGACGCCCAGTTCGCGGCTTATTTACTGTCGAACCAGTTTCTTTTTTCCTTTTAATTACATAACGAACACTAGAAAAGTTTAGGTTTAATTTTTTACCTATTCCTCGGTAACATAATTCAGAATTGTTAAGAAATATCATCTTCTCACGGGTAGCAACAGACAGGTCACATGTTTCCGGTGCCATTAGAACAAAAACTCCCCAGAATCCCTGCTCCATTTGATACAATACGGGACTTTAAAGAGCGGGGCTAATGTACTGCGTGACTGATATGGTAAACATTTGAATAATGTTCACATTTAATGCCTTTTGTTAACGTCAATGTTTCGTGTGCAAATACTTTTTAGGTATGAGAAAATATTAATTTATTTTTTTAAATGTGTAATATTACTCTTTAATGAAAATGGATAGATATTTTTATTTTCTTCTTATTTAAAAAATAAATAATTAAGAAAATAGTATCAAATTTGCTTTCTGTGGTTACTTATGCAAAAAATCGTCTGCGTGCAAATACTTTTTTTTTTGCTCTCTCTATATGCTGCCCAGTGTGGGGTACGATCCCACGACCTGGAAACATATTTACATAAAATACACTAAAGGCAATTGTTATATTATTTACTAAAATGGTATTCATCATATAACTTTTTTTAAATTTACATTTATTATCAGTCAAACTAAATTAGAAAAAAAAATAATTGCATTTTTTGCATTTGCTCAGTGAAATTCAGATAGGCGAATCTCGTAAGCACCTACAATTAAAGAAGAATTGAATTAACATGTCAATACAAGGGTTGCTTTTTAAGTTTCTACAAAATGTGTAAAAAAATAATAAAATAATATATATATATATATATATATATATATATATATATATATATATATATATATATATATGAAAAAATAAGGCTGTAATATGCAATTATGTGAATAGCCTATGAGCTCGCTACCATCAGTTTGACAGGGAAATATTCTTTTTATTAGATTACAAATTCACTAATAATTGTTTTTAATATAAGTGTATGAATTGTTAAAAAAGAATTCCACTTTCTTCCTTATTTTAAAAACTAATCTGTTAAAAGATTAAAAATTATATATCTTCATATAATTGAAATAGCAAATATGTAATAATCTACCATAAAACTAAACCATAAGGAAACATACATCAGTTCATTGGTAAAATAATTACCAAGTTCAATTTCTTTTATCCGATGGAATTCACAATTTTTTATAAAAATTTCACTCTTCATGTACTTTAAAAATCAATAAAAATTTAATGCAATTCTCAAAAAGAAAAAAAAAACACGAATAGAAATGTACTGCTTTATTATTAAGAATCTACATTAATATCCTAGATCACATAAGTGCTTTTATGAATTTAAATGCATTCTTTTTGGGTGTAAAATGAAAAAAAAAAACTGAATTTCAATTGATATTATACGGAAAAGATCACGATAAATCGTGAAATCCACTCTTTGTGAAGTTTTATGGATATAATGTTAAGTGAAATCATTATTCCATTTGACCAGAGAAGATGTAAAAAAATAATGCTCGTGTCCTTTTTAATGACAGAACATTCATATAAATACATGAATAAAAGAGTGAAGATAGGAAATGGCTTTTAAAATTTTATAAAGAAAAAAAATAACATTTTAATACACACCATTTCTTTTATACCGATCTCAAAAAATAAAGTATGTATTTCATTTTAGATAGATTTCATTACAAAAAGTAAAAAGCTACCTACTGCAGCCGTCCGACGGAAAGCACTTCCAGAAAATATTGGTATATTTTCATCGATCATGACCCCCCAGACCCCAAAACCACTATATATATATGATTTTCGTCATGCGATAACTATCGTATTTATGAACCGAATTGAGTCAAACTTGGTATGTACATTGTACATACATGTCTCGACCGAGTTAGTTGGCCAGCATCATCCGCCATTTTGTTTCAAAATGGCGGCCATTTTAAATTTAAAAAAAATTAAAATTAAATGGGAAAAATTAACAGTTGAAAAATGTTTTTCTTTTACGTATTAGAACGTAAAACAGCAATTCCAGAACACTTTTTATTATGTCTATATCTTAAAAAATGATTGAGTTATAGCACTTTGAATTTTTCTAATGGCTGACTTTTTGAAACGATGTGATATTTGTCACATGATAACACGCGTATTTATAAATTGATTTGAATGAAATTTGGTATGTACATAGTGCATACAAATGTCTCGAATGACTTCGTTGGTCAGCATCATCCGCCATTTTGTTTCAAACGGCGGCCATTTTAATTTTTTTAATTTAAAATTTAAAATTAAATGCGAAAAATGTAAAAATTGAAAAATACTTTACTTTTACGTGTTAGAACTTAAAAAATCGATTCCAGAACACTTTTTATTTTGTCTATATCTTAAAAAATGATTGAGTTATAGCACTTTGAATTTTTCTTAAGGCTATCATTTATAACGATCTTATTTTTGTCACTTAATAACATGCGTATTTATAAATCCATTCAGATGTAACTTCGTATGTACATAGTATATACTGAGGCCTGAATCGAGTTCGATACCCAGTTCCATCCGCCATCTTGTTTCAAAATGGCGGCCATTTAAAATTTTTAATAAATTTTAAAATTTAAAATTCGGTACAAAAAAGTGAGAAATTGGAAAAGATTTTTCTTTTATGCATTTGACCTTGATATAAAGATTCCAGAGCATTTTCTGTATCGTTTGTATCTTAAAAAATGGCTGTGTTATCGCACTTTTTACTTCTAGTGTTGCTCACATCTTGAAATGATCTGATTTTCGACATGTGATAACACGCGTATTTATAAACCGATTTGGATGAAACTTGGTGCTTACATAGTATATACCAATGTTTTGACCGAGTTCGTTGGCCAAATCCATCCGCCATCTTGTTTCAAAATGGCGGAATATTAATTTTTTTTTAATTTTAAAGTTTAAAATTAGGTGCAAAATGTAAGAAATTGAAAAAAAAAATTCTTTTGTGAGTTTGACCTTGATACAAAGATTCCAGAGCATTTTTTGTTTCATATATATCTTGAAAAATGGCTGGGTTATAGCACTTTTAATTTCCAGTGTGTTTTACATTTTGAAATGGACTGAAATTTGTTACGCGATTATGCGCATATTTATAAACTGATTTGGATATAACTCCGTGTGTTTATAGTACATATCAGTGCCTTGACCACGTCCATTGGCCAGCTTCAATCGTCTCTTGTTTGAAAATGGCAGCCATTTAAGTTTGTCAAAAATCTGTTAAATATATAATAATGTACAAAAAAAAAAAAAAAAAAAGAAAAAAAGAAAAAAGAAAGAAAAAAAATTAGAAATTGAAAAAAGGTTTTTTTTTTTTAAGTATTTATCTTAATAATGAATTCGAGAGTATTTTTTGCTTTGTCTTTAACTTAAAAAACGCCTGAGCAGTTTGAATTTCTAACGTGGGTGACATTTAAAAAAAACCAATTTGTCCGCTACAGCACTCGTATATATTAATCGATTTCAATATGAGTGTGCATGTCCTCATTAATTAAGATTTCGACCAAGCTCATTTGTTTGTTTTATCCATCATGTTGCTTTAAAATGGCATACACTTCATGATATCGTAGAATTTGGTGACTCTCCAAATCGCTTAAAATAGAACCAGGTTGAATAAACGATGACTAATTTCTAAAAATTCCTATTAATATTCAGTCTTGACAAAAACTAGTATTCAATCGTATAAGATCAGGTTCCACTAATTTGAGCTTAGTATTTTTGAATAATATAACTTAATTTAAAATAAATAAATAAATACATAAGTATATGAAAGCTACCTCTTCCTCCCGGCACTACCAGAAGGACTTTTTTGTTTTACTATAGTTAAGTTTTGATATACCTGAATACATTGTGTATTTCATTAAAATGCTAGTGTATTCAACATTGAATTTTAAAAACACTTCCCAATATAATTAAAAATATTAAAAATCATGTTAAAGTCTATCTCTCCAGGATCGAACTCGCATAAATATATTCGGATTGGGATGTAATTGATATAAAATATTACAGTTTATTATTACGTGTTCGGTATTGAAATTATATGCGTAATATATTAATAATTAACTTACCGAAAAACACAAATGTAATACTGTATGGTGAAAGAGGAAACGTCATTTGACGTTTATAATAACGATGTTACAGTGTTTAAAACATAATGAAGAAATATGCATTATTGAGGGGCATTATACAAATATTCCAATAGAATATGTTATTTGTAGCATTTAAAGTATGTATACAGGAAAACTTAAACGTACTTCTTTATATTATGGTATATGAAAAAAAAAGTTTGCGGCTTCTTTAAATGGTTTTGCTTTACCACAAATATAATGAAATTGACACGAATTACTGAGATGCACTAAAACATGTTTTCTAGGTTTGTTCGTAATTATGAAATACATAGCACCTATGGCTGTCTTCAGTCCATCCTGTCTGTCCGTCCGTCCGCATATCATAGAGCAGAAACTATCTCGAATACTATTTGGATGCGATTTTGTAGTTTAAAGTATATTTATCAGTAAGAATACTTGGATGATAAAAGTCATCCATTGACGTTATTACTCCATTTGAATATTTGAGTACTGGAACGACATTCGTACAGTGTTCATTTTTTACTTTATGAACGAGACAGCAATATTGTCATTTTTGAATATAAAAAAGGATAAAGAGAGATTTGTATGCCTTAAGTGCTGCTAATTTTTTTCATTTCAGAAGAATAAAATATCAAATGATTATTACTGTATCCTGATGTCATAATTACAGATAAGTAACAGAAACTTGTGAATTTTTCGGATTAAAGAATTTGTATCTTTCGAAATTAAGAATGCACATGACACTATACTATAGAATTTTTGTAGGGCGTTATTAACCAAATAGGTAAATATTAAAATCAAATAGCATTGGTCATAAGTCACGCCATTACATTTTATAAATAAATATCTGCTAAAATATTCTTTCTTGTATATATAGTCAATAAATTGCTGAGTCAAACGTGTATTTGATTGAAAAAAAAATAGGTCGTGAAAATTGGTAGAAACTTAACTTGGCATTATTTCTACAGGATACCTTATATTTATATTCCATTTTAAATTAAGATCAGTTCTTTAGCATAAAATATGAGCATGAAATGTACATAATGTATTTTCTTTTTTATTTCTTATATTAACAAAGAAGGAATGTAAAAAGAAAAATCTTGATGTCATGATAAACTAACTTAATTTATACGAACATAATCCACTTATAATAATCCATTTAATCCGTTTAAGGTTTAGTTTGTATCTTTTTTCTGCATATATTTTAAAACATGGTATTTAGTTATTTATTTTTTACATTTTAAAGTTAAATCATTTTAATCTTCTTTCCATACTGGAAAAAAATAAAATTATATAAATGAAGTTACTTTGTATACAAAGTTATTTTACAAGATTTATCTAAAAATACAATTTATACAAAATGTGCCTATCCAGGAATTACAGACTAATTCCAGATAAATTAGTATAATCCTCCAGCATTGTGTTTTAGATAATTCTTAAAAGACAAGACGATTACCATAACGATAAATCTTTCGTTTTTTATAAATTAGAATTTTACTTACATGAAATATTTGGCTTTAAAATAAAATTCTCGCATTTCTGTTATGTTGAATAACACAGCAATTTTAAGTTTAGATTATTTTCTATTAACTGTCATTACTTCATATTATGAAATTTTTGTTTCGATCAAAATACTATTATAATTATTTGTAGAAATGTTATACCTTTGAACTTATAGAAATTTTATTTTTTTCCGTTGCGATATACCTTACAATAAAATAAGTTTATTAAGTGAGTTTAGTACAATAAGTATAGTAGTGAAGAAATTACAAGAAAATGGACTAAAGACAGAAAAAAATAACGACAGTATAATTATATATTATTTCAAAATTATATACTATACACTGTTAAATACGTATATAAAGAGATATTCCAAAGATATTAAAAAGTACATTTTTTTATAAATAAAAATTTTATATTGTTGATTTATTAAATAATATTATTTAAATTTTAAGTATTTCTTTTGAAATTATTTTCATTGACTGTTAAATAAAAAACATAATAACAACAACAAAAATTTATTTAGAAGAAACTCAATTGAATGTGATACAAAGGATAAAGTATACTTTGATATTTGGCTTTGCCAAAATGTATACGGTATTGTGAAATGGGAAGAATATGTAAATACTTAAATAACATTCATAGAATTTTAAGATCATATATTGCACAAGCAAAACTGACCTCCAAAATTGGAGGTGTAACACTTTTTTAGACTAATTTACAAATACATGAGAGTAGAAATCACAAATTTGAAGAAAATGTGTATAAAACAGTTATTTATTGAATGTGACAAGAAAATTTACACAAACTAAATGCAAAAATGGCATATAATAAAAAAGCCTTTTAGTGGAAAACTCCATTTTTGAGAAAAAATATGGAAATAATGTTACGTGGTAAAATATCACAGAAACATTACGAAAATTAGTTCTAATAAGGAATTTCTTCACTCCTAACTTGAATGCACAGTGGCGGCATAAATTTTCTATGCTGTTAATTAAGTCATGGGACACCGAAATGGGAAACTAAGACGAGGAGCGCAGTAAATTTTGCCGCAGCTTATCTAGCAGCCTTGGAGGAGGACTTAAAACAGCAACTTGTCTGCTAAGATAGTCATATAAAATGTTCCGTAAGATTCTGGTTTGAGAGTGAGCTGATCCTTCCATTAGCTTCAAACCGTGATCTTCAAGATAGTCTACAATAACTAAAGTTCGGTGAGGTCAGACATTACAATCCATCAAAATGAAATCGTTACTAATAGCACCAGCATATGGGCATACATGTAAATAGAGGATCTCTTCCCGATGTCACACACTTGCCAGAATTCGTCCATATAGCAGAAGCAGGTTCACATTATGACCATAGAACGAGGCCACTGCTAAAAACATCATTTCGCAACCAATGTACTTGTATCTTTCAACAGTGTTACACTGTAAAAAATTTTTGTAAAATTCCAGTAGATGTACCGTAAATTTCACGGTACTTCTACCATTTTCACTCTTTACGGTATGAATACCGTATTTCTAAGGTATATTAAGTGTAAAAAACAGTTTTTTGTACTGTTTCGATTAAAAACGGTATTTACACAGTAAAATTATTATTTTTCCGTAAAAACTCGGTATTTATACCGTAAAATAATTATTTTTCAATAAGGAAAACGACATTGTAAAAATTTTCGTAGCATTTCAATAGATGTACCTAAATTTTACGGTACGTCTACTGTTATCATTCTTTACTGTATGAGTACCGTATTTCTAAAAACCATTTTCTGTGCTATTTCGATTATAAACAGTATTTATACCATAAAATGACCAATTTCTGCGCTATTTCAATTATAAACGGTATTTATACCATAAAATGATTGTTTTTCAGTAAAAAGGCGATATTTATACTGAAAAAAATTATATTTCAGTAAGGGAAAATATGGTATCCTCGCCTCGGTGTACGGCATTTTCTCAAGCGATGTTCTTGTTGTTGCTAGGTAAATGCGCGCAGGTCTGAGGAGATGGGGGGGGGGGAATGCAGCCGTTAACTTGTTTTGGAGTCCAAAAATCTCAAAGGGTCACAACTCCTGCAATACACACTGTTTATTATAATTTTTATTGATACCATAATGTAACAATAAAAAAGAGAAAGGACTGTATTTACTTTTGTTAAATAGTATTAAAGAAGAATAGATAATTATTAGAATATATAATTATTATCTTTAACTACAAGAAAATAAATAATGTAATTTATGAAAGATGACTAAAGTAGTCTACAAAGTAGACGAGGCTTTATTAAAGATTCACATGCATTTTATGCGTCTTCCGTGTCTGTGTAAGGGGGGGGGGGACTGATTCTGGGCGCGTCACGGTTCTCGACGGCCTGAATAGATGTTGTCTTTCTAGTGGGAACTTTTAATCTAACATTCTGAATGATGTCAAATCCATCCTTAATTTTTATTGGAGAATTATACAATTCATAGAAGTGAAATTCTAAGATTTTAAACTATTTTAATTAATCAGTTATTCATAGTCATGCAATTGGAATTGGAATATTATGTACGATTGAATATATACACCAGTGATATTATTATATGTTAAAAGGGTTTGTTCACCTTTGTGTATGTTCTTTGTGTTTCATTCAGTTGGATCCTCATACCGGACGTGCAGGACAAAGAAGTATGTAACATTTTAACTATTTTTAAGTGAAAGTAACTATTATGCATGTATTTTTATTACATTTTTAACTTGCATTAGTTCTTAATAAACTTCTTCTTTACTGTTATATATTTGTCTTATTAATTTATTTTGGGTTTAAAAATTATGACATTGATAATTAATATTTTTTTAGGTATGACAAATAACAAATTTTTCAGCTAAAAATTATTTGAAATTAAAAGTTCTTTCAAAAAGAATCTAATAATACAATGTGAAAAATTTCCGTGGTGGAATTTCAAAGTGGAGTCTATTCATGAAGTAAAATAAAGAGAAGCACCGATATATGGTACTGCTTATTTTTTGAAAACTCCAAGCTGGGCAACACGAAGCGTTTTACCTTTTTCTTTTTCCTTATTCCGCGACACACTAGTAACACGCATGTTCACGTTCTCTACAATTCTAATGTATCGAACGTCGCGTCGCCTCTCTCAAATAATGAAGATCGGCGGCTAGTAAATTGTCTGCTAAAAAAAAAAAAAAAAAAAAAAAAAAAAAAAAAAGATATGGTATAACGTATCGTGTGTGCTCAGATGGTGAAATTTTGGGGCCTATAAAGACCCATCCCCCGCGAATCCCCACGTTCAAAATTTAGACAAAATTATCATAAAACTAAAAAAAAATACATCCTTATCAGAAAAAAATAAAATACCCAACAGGCTTAGATTTACGCTTAAACCACCAGTAAAACTGCAAACACCGGTCCTATTTCCTCTACCAACCTCATAAATAACTAAAATTCAAAAATCTTTTTCGCTTACGTTGTTAGAATTTTATCGAACTCAGACCCCAATCTCGATGAGCTCAGGAATTTCGTAATTAATAATTCTGTTGATCTAATCCTTAAAAAGGTGGTAAAGTTCAAAAACTCTAAAAATCGCAAATCAAAATTTTAGAACCTATCTCACTCGACGCTCTTTCGCCATACGGCTCAGTATTGAATTCAGACACTTATCTCCGGGAGGGACTTCTGTGGCTCCGGGGGGTGGGGGAATGAAACCTTTTTCCCCAGTGAAAACACAGGAACTCTATTTTTCCGGGGGGGGGGACGTTTCATTGCACTGGGAGGGGTTTCCCTCTGGGGCACCCCATTAATTCAACACTGATATGGCAAGACTGTTATTTTTGTTAAAAGAAAGGTCTCTCATTCGGTAACTCAATCTCTCCCCTCCAAATTTTGGAAAATTAAACACTAAAAACCATTTAGGCAGTTTAAGTTAATTAACAGTCTCATCCATATGTCTTCAAACCTTGGACAACCCCCCCTCCCCCGATCTCTCTTTAGTCCGGCTTGGATAAATTATTCAGACAAGATGTTGAATGATATTTTCAGGTTACTTCAGTGGTCATCAGTGGAATTTTGATGCAAACACTACCACTGATGTTTTTAAAAGAAATAGTCGATGCCTCCTACCCGATTCAGTATGATCCATCTGATGGATCAGTTGGATTTGATCATCGGACGGACCTTGCTCAGTTAAAGATGTCTGTAAAATAATGATTCCCTATTCCCTGATTTTGCACTCACTTTACCATATTTCAAGTAAATTATAGAAACGCGGTTAATTTACAAAAATTCCATTCGACCAGTAAGGGGCTAAGTGCAAATATAACGTTATTTACTTTTTGGTAATTTTGGACCCTTTCCCTCCCTTTAAATATCATACGTTACTTCCATCAAACTCCTTGGCCCGGTAATGATATCGTTATCAAAGTGTAAAATTTTTTTTAGAATTTAGTTCATTTGTTTTAATTAACATACAAAACGGGTTAAATTTATTTTTCGCAAACTTTATTGATTCAATTGAAGATAATTTAATAAAATATCGCTTTATTCAAATAAAAATATTTAACAAAATAAAAAAAAAGATAATGTACTATTTTGAACAAAATACCACGTTACAGTGAAAAAGAGATAATTATAATTGGGTCAAAAATGATATCGATATCAAAAGGCAAATCCCCCCCCCTTCCCCTAGAGATATCTTACGATATCATGCGTCAGACCCTCCCTCCCTCCTAAAAGAATAATGTTATATATGCACAGCACCTAATAAAAAAGTTAATATATCATTCTTGTTTCTAGTAAAACCATCGTAAATATTGACTGAGCAAAACATTTTCTTTCAAAATGTCTGAATATAGGCAAGATAATACAGAGCGTGAAAGTTTGCTTTCGACCGAAGTAATGGTGTCAGATTTTCGAGGCAAAAGCCTTTTTTACGGGTAGCAGCATAAGTTTCGTATTTACCAACCAACCAACAAATCTAATGGCATCAGTTTGTTGATTTCGGGCAATGAGAACTTGAGATCCAGTTATTCATATTTAAGTAAGTTAATCGGCTGTATTTCTTGTTTTCCTTTAACTTACATAATTAGATAACTAATTTGAACTATACATGTTTTAAATTGTTTTTTCTTAAAAGTATGTTATTCATTTCTTTGGCTAAGTTATATAAAAATTGGAAAATAAATTACTTTGTTTTTGAAATGTGCGTGTTGGATTAAATTGCGTTAAAAATAGCAAACTGACATCTATAAAATTTTGAATATTTTCTGTTCAATATTTCAACTATTTCCTTTTAAATTTAATCATTTTTACTAGAATATTTGCGTAATATTAGTAATTTACATTTATCTTATTCAAAAGAAGGAATTCGACTTATTTCATTCCTCCTTTTGCTAGACTGTCCCACGCCCCTCCACTATTGTTTTTATATTAAACTGCTTATATAAACAACAGTGCTGCTTTTAAGTTTAGTTAAAATTATGGATAATGTATAATATTAGGTTTTCTAAAGATGGGAACTATTACATCTACAGGTAAACAAGTCATTAATATACAGCAAATATTAAAATTACAGTAAGCAAATTTATTTTTTAATAAACAATTTTTTATACAAATCTAAGTTTATGCTGAAAAGCAACTTTTTTCAACTGAAGATTTGGTTGTCATTGCTCCATCTCAGTGGCTTAGCTAGGATAGGTGATACCCAGAGCGGATGTAAATTGTGTTACCGCCAGCCACCATGGTGTCCCCCCCCCCACACCGATCCGTTATATTTTTTCATTCACAATTGTACGCTATTATAACAAATGGCCATATCATTTCTCATTTACCTTTTGCCCTGCATTGAGAAAAAAAAAACAGAGGGGCGAATTTTTACTTAACCCATAATCCGCTTAAATCAATGTGGTGTCTGTATGTCGAAGAAAATTCTTTCTTTTAAAGTTTGCTTTTGTTATCCACTCGTTGGATAATTAGATTTTCGTTCTCTGGTGCAAATATCTTATTTAAACACACCAGTCTGCATAAAATTTCAACTTCTTTTAGAAAAGAAAATTAACTCTATTTCGTCGTACGCTAGAAATTTAATTTTATTTCAGAATTCTTTTTCCCAATGGTGTAAGATTATGCATATTTTTTTTCAAATAAATATTGGGTGACACCCGTTTTGGACCGCCCCCCCCCTGCCCCCCACTAACTACGCCACAGCCTCCATCTAGTATTGTGATTGATGTTTAGAATAATACGTAATGAGGAAAAATTTCTGTCCCATTCTATCTCATTCTCCATTACTAACTAATATTGTAATAAATATTAGTACTATTTATTACTAATATTAGAACTAGTACTAACTAATATATCCCGTACTTGAATAACATTAATTAATTAAAGTTTGAAAACACAGTATATTAACACACGAAAAAAATCATAAAAACATGATTTAAATAAAAAGAATCTGATTTAAACAAAGATATATATATATATTTTTTAAACTATGATTGTTTTGCTCCTTAGTTGCTATTTAAAAGCATGCATATTCATGCATATTCCATTCATAATACTAATTTTGAAAATAGTGAGAAAATGATGTTTATATTAAGACTTTTTTTGGTTTTAAATGTTTATAAAAAAAGACTTGTGCATTGATTGCTCTTAACCCGGGAGAACACGCCCTTACCCAGTGTTTGAATGGTTTTAACTTTGTCACCAATAAAATCAAAATATAACAACTACTTTATTTAGACGGAAACAATTCATACAAATTTTGTGATAAAATAAGTTGAAGATTACTTTTAAAAAATTAGTGGTTACAATTGTAAAAACCATACGCACTCAGGGTCTTTTAGGCCCTGCGCGCGTCCTTCCGAGTTAAAATTAGGGTCATCGTCCTGTTTAATTTTATAGAACACAGTAAAAAGAGGGGGGGGGAGGAAATTAAGTCAATGTAAATCAATAAACCAGTTGATATGGCCCTTTTAAAATTCAGCTGGCATATTTGCAAATCTGATTAAAAAAATTCACTAGCAACTCATATCTGTGTGTTATTACAGTATTTATGTTTTCACTAGTGAGAAACTGGGTTATTTATTAAATTTTAAGTCAATTAAATGTCATTAAAACTAGTGTTTGATTAAATAGTCGATTCGGTATTTTGTGATTCCGCATGTTATACGATTATAAGTGTCATTAAACTAATTAAAAATAATTAAAAATGTGTAGCCTATAATTCAAATACTTCGCTGAATAAATGCGAATTACGGCGTTTCTTGATCCTCCCCCTCCTCTCTAGAAAAAGAAAAGCACCCAATTAAAGTCAAATTTCTGGAGTGATACTTTTTAGCTCACAGGCTATCATAGCCTGAGAGCTTATGTGCCCGTCCGTTCTGTATGTTCGTTCGTGCGTAACGCGATAACTCGTGATAAAAATATCCGATTCACTTGAAATTTTGTATGTAGGTATATCCTGACAAGGCGCTTCCCTGATTAGTTTTTGGAGTTCATTCGATATATATAAGAGGGGGAACGGGGGGCCCATGCCCCTTTCCTTAGTTGATATAAATGGGATTTTCATGCAGAATTAAGTGTTCGTTCAAAATTTAGATTAGGATCATTCTGATGAGGCGATTCCGTGACTGTTATTAGGTGTTCATTGAATAAGTATAAATAGGGGGAACAGGGGTTCTAATGCCCCCCCCTTAATTTATATAAATGAGTTTTTCAACCAGAATTTTTAGATTTCGTTCAAATCTCTGAATAGTTTTGGAAGTTTAATGGTTAAGTATAAAAGAGGGGGATAACTCTTTTTAAATTATATAAATGCTAAATGGGTTTTTATTAAGAATTATCTCATTTGTTCTGAATATTAGATATAGATTTTTTATATGATAAAGCATGTCTTTGATAGTATAGGAGGTTCAATGATTAAGTATAAAAAAAGAGGAAAGGGGAGAGCTGTTTCCCCTTCTTAATTTTTTTTCGAACGGAATTAACCCTTAAAAATATAAGGCTTTAATGTACAATTAGTATTTGTAGCCTGTGAGCTCAATGCCATCAGTTTAAGTGGGTAGTATTCTTTATTTTAATTTGTCTTTTTTGCACACAGAGTTTATTGAATCGGATTTAAGTCTTTGTGTTAAAAATTTACTTTCTGGTGAACTTTTTTTTTTTTTTTATTTGGATGGTAAAAATAATGATGAAATGTCTGATTTTGTGAAAGAGCCTATTATTCAATGAATTTTTTTTAAATAGGCCCCAAATTTCGCTTTGATTGTGCCTGATTACGTAAGTTTACATTCAAAATTTACAGTTTTACATATTTAGATTTTAGACCATTGGTGTAAAAATCTAGGCACCAGCGGGGGGCAATCACTCACCACGGAGTAAAATTTAATAGCATTCTAGCAAGAAATTTATACAAATTATTAGATGATACAAGTCGAAAAAAATTAGTAGTGAGAGCATAGGAGCAACTGGCGCAAAGCCTTTTGCACCCCTGTCTTAAAACAAAGAGGTGTACCTACCAATACATATTTTATCACATGTTCTCAATATTAGAAGTTTTACGTAATTTTTGTGATAAAATATTAATAACAGTAAAAATCATTGATTTACAGTATAACTATTTAGTTCCTTACACGTCAAAACTTTGTGTGATTTCTTTGTTTTTCAAATTGATTACTTAGAGAATTATAAGAATATAGTTATTATATTTTCGGGTTTTTTTTAAACATTTACTTTTTGATATTGAGTAATTTGAATATGACGGAAAAGCTAAGGGTCTTCCTCTGGTATTTTATTTATTTATTTATTTTCGTAGTCATTATCGTCCAAACTCTTCAAAAATTTATGAAATTAAAACATGTTTTCACAGTTTTTGACAAGCAATCCAGAAAAAATATTGATATATATTAATAAAATGGCTGGTATAAAGACTTTTTTCATTTGGTATATTTAAATCGTTAAGAAATAATATATGTTTATTTTCAATAACAGAAAATTTGGAATGGAGAAGGAATATGGCTACCCAATTTCATTTTTGAAGTATAATGGAGGAGTAGACTTGGAACTAACCCTTGGAACTTGGATACCCAGTACCAAAAAAAAATTCTCGATTGTCTGCGGCAGATACTACAGAGGCAGAAAATAATCCATAGGTAAAATGTTTTGCAATTGCATCGTTAATTAAACATTTACTTTTAACGATTTTACGCTTTTTATTCAGTTCTGTTAATAACTAACTAACATTTTTGCATTCAGTAATAAAGTGTTAAATATAACTTAAAACAAAAGAAATGTTTGATGAAAAAATAATCTACAAAGAAGAAAAGAAAATCTGTAACACCCGTCTCCATTCTTTACCTTTCTGCTTTAAGGCTTGCAATATGAATAGTGATTGTAAAAAATAGTGGATATGACTGAGTATCAGCATTTTTTATTGCACAGTCTTGATCATAGTTTCTTATTTTAATTTTTGAAAAACAAATAAAATCAAACACAAAGTCGATATTTGATTTTTTTTTTTTAATCAAAGGCTTGACACATTTCTTGTAATATTCCAAACCCATAATGGTAATAATAATATAATGACTATTAGTTATTACTAATAGCATAATTTTATTTGTAGGTACATTTAACTCACACATAATCTAGCTAAAATAGCGTCTCAGTATTATCATTGTTAAACGCATACTTTTTACTTATTTCTAGTTAGAATTTTTTTAAACTTTTTAACCTCTCTTCCATTCTCCAAATAAACAGAGTTTTTTAATTGACTTCTTTTTCATACCCTGCCCTTCATTATAATTAGAGATTCACTGTCGCGAGATGCCACGCGCGGCAAATTTTATGCTGCGACCTGTAACTTTCGGTGCTTAAGCGGGTGCGGGAAACAAAAATATTCAAATTTTATTAAACAGTTTTATTACATTAAAAATTCTGCTTAAAATTACGTTTAAAACCTTGTTTCTATTTTAACTGTAACAAGAAATATTATTTTTTTTCATTTTGGTTTCTTTTTAAGATCTAGTTTTCAAAGCAATCGTTCTCATAAAAATGACTTTCTGTGAAAATGCCTTTTTTTCTTCATGAGTTTTTTCACTATTTCTTGTATTTAAATTACTTTAACCCAATAGCGGTTAAAAAAAATCTTGTTTAAATTTGGAACAAATCTTTTTCAATTGTTTTATATTAATTTTGCTTCAGCAAATTAAAAAAAATATTTAATTTTAAAAATATGATTTTAAAAAATTACATTTTTTTTTTAATTTTTTACTTTAAATATTTTTTAATTTTATTCAAATTAATGCTTTTAAAATTCCTAAATCAGAATCAAAGCTTATATATTTCTGTTTATATAAATAAAAAGAAATTCTACAAATAATATATCGAGTTATAAGGATTTTAAATTACCCCACTTTTTAATAACTATTAAATAATAATTAAAAAAAAACATTATGAGAAATTATGTCACGTGCTTTAGTTTCAAAATGATATGGTAAACAATCAGAAAAAATTTCAAAATTTTAACTGAATAAATAACAATTATTTGATAATGTGTGCATTGTTGAGAGAATGTATTAAATTAAGGATTTCATTTCCGACAATTCCATTTTTGTTTAAACACATAGCCTACACTAGGCTCGGTAAGAATTTTTCAATCTAAATTTTAATTCTATGGTATTTGTCAGGATCTGATAGCACCTGTGCTAAAGAATGTAATGTCTACTCTTTCTCTATTTGAATGTCTCATATTGTATGGTTGTGTACAGAATTTCCAAGGTGGCATTCCTTCTTCGTGGAAAGGGGAATTGCCAGCTAATCCTTTACAGGCGGGGAGTTAGAGAAAAGAGATAGCTGAGAGGCATGTCCACCTGTCAGTGAAGTATGCGGATGGTGAGCAGATTAGCAGCATGCCACTAAGCAAGAAAAGAATGGAGTGTCCAATGAGGAGGCTCCAAAGGGGTTTATGTGGGGGAAAGCAGTGATTTGGAGAGGGCAAGTTTGCCTCAGATCATTGATTCGGTACCTAGGTTTCGTACCTAGAGGTTGCTCTGTGTGGAAGAGCGTAAAGTGTGCGTTTTCTGGTGCGCAAAGGACACAGACGTCCTGGTGTTTAGTGCTCTGGGCTAAGAAGTGCAGGCCCAGTATACTTGTGTTGGGAGACTCAAGGTTGAGCTCCAAAAAAGTGAATTTAACGTGTATTGAGTGTGAGGTGGAAAGTGTAATTGGAATAGTACACAACCAATCTTTACGGTATCTAATTTAATGTTGAACCGGATCACCTATATCCGAGTTGTAGTTGTATATATTTGTAAATAGCGTATTTTGTGTGTACATATATTCTTAATAAACTGATAATTCAGTTACTAGCGTAAGTCTTCATTTACACTAATCTCACAGTGGGTAACCGATATCACCTAGTAATATCGGTGGTGGCAGCTATATCTACCACGGACATTCTTCAAAGTTGTGTGGACTGAGGGGAACGTCCGACAGTATTGTTATTTACAGACCTCTTCCCCCCCCCCCTTTTAATATTTTTAAATGATTTTTTTTTCACACAGGGTGCAGTACGTAAATTTTATTGTGCATTTCTACTTTTTCAATAGTTTGTTACAGTTTTAGGTAGCTTTCATTAGAAAAAGTAAAAAGCTGTCTATATTGCAACCGTCCGGAGAAAAGCACTTCCGGAAAATTTTGGTATATTTTTATCGATCATGACCCCCAGACCCCAAAACCACCCTCCGTTCAAATGTTGACATATATATATATATATATATATATATATATAAGGTACCCTGGGGTAATAACGCCACGTTAAGGTTCTACCAATTTTCACGGCTTAGTTTTAGATTGTCTTTTTCAAACAAATATAGGATCTGATACAGCAACTCATTGACTATCTATATAAAATAAAATAATTTAAGAGATATGTATTCATAAAATGTAATGGCGTTTTTTCTTGACCAATGCTATTTGGCGTTATTACCCACCTATATGGGTAATAACGCCATGCAAACAAAACTATGAAATAAGATGGAATAATTGCATGTAGATAGCCCAATTCTAAAAATACAAACTCTACAAACTTAGAAATTGACAAATTGCATTCTAAGCTATTGAAAATGTTCAATTTTTTGTGAAAGTGTGAGAAAAATGAAGGTGTGGTGTGGGAGGAGGGGATGAGGCAAAAGAATAGCAGATCGTGAGCTTCTTTTAGCTTAAAAAGGACCGCTTAAATAGAAATATGAGAAACATTGGACAGTTTTAACTGTGTTTATTTGAATCAGTATTTAGGATGTAGTTCGGCCACTGTAGGGAGCCAACCGGGGTACTAAATTCAAGGATTGGCGTTATTACCCCGGTATAGTTATTGCGCAGTACATTTTAAATTACAAATTATCTCGAGAAGATATCCAAAATCTTCAACAATATTTTAAAAGTACATGAAATGCACTACAAATTTATGTAATTAACAAAGTATTTCCGGATAAAAAGATAGTCTTCACATCACAAAACGTATCTCGCAAATTTTAGATCAAGCATTAATTTTAGTTGTTTGTAAAAACAATAAGACCTAAAAATGAAACAAATTAACTTGAAGCTGTTTTTTGCGATTTATATGACTCAAAACCCTTCTGCGCAGAGCACATGGGTGTCATTTACCTGATTATTTCATAATTATGCAAAATATAAGCACTTGGCGTTATTACCCCGCCTGGCGTTATTACCCCAGGGTACCTTATATATATTAGTGCTCTCGATTATACGTTTGTACGAGTATACGTATAATACGTATTATACGAAATACGGATTAACTATACGTATAATACGGCATCGGCGTTTATACGTATAGCACAAAAGAGCATATACGGTACATCGTATATACGGATCTTATGCAAGCGGTTAAACGTATAAACGTTTAAACGTTTTTCATTCAAGGTATGAAATTTGATTTTTTAATGTTTTTCTGCGGATTAACGACATTGAGAAATATCCGGTAGAGTATCCCCATCGCGTTTCTTTGTTCAAAGAACTACGATGTGTTTACTTAACTACTACTTGTTTTGCAGGCACTTAAAAAAATCTGAATACGTTCCTCAGTTTAGATTTTGGTTTTTTCCCCAAAAAACTAAGTTATTTATTATGAAATGTCTTACATTAGTTGTGGTAGAATCAAACTATTCTTTGGAAGATCTGTGGCGCAGTACTTACTTTTTTATATTTTCTTGTATCTTTACAAGAAGAAAGTATTTAATTAATAAGGGAAAACTTTCGACGGGCTTACACGTTTTAAGGGTAAGAGAGTCCGAAAAACATGTTGTTACAAAATATCTGCCTGTGAGTTTGTGACTTTGTCTGTCTGTGTGTGACATGAGATTTAGGGACGCTCTATCTCAAAACCTAATACACAGAAATAAAAAACATATATGGGGGAGACTGGGGCACGCTTGAAAATGGGGCATATGAGAACATTGCTATTTTTCACAAGTTATTGTATGTTTTATTATTTCAAAAAATTACCAAAGATAGTAGTACTTATAGATATTTGGAAAAAAATTGTTGAAGCTCTTCGACATTTTCTTTGTCCCCAGGAGCCAAAATACTGATTAACTGAACTCAAAAGTAAAATCTCCAACTTGCTAAGATAATAATTTTATTTATTTATTCCTTTTTTTTTTTAAAAAAAATAATGTTTTAACTTATATTGTGGATACTAATAAATATTTATGATAATTGTTTTTGTTAAAATTGAAAAATATTAAAGGTTTGTCATTTTAACTCTTGTGGGAGTGTAGGGCTCTTATGAAGAGTCTTGTTGGAGCAGATCTGAAAACAACATTAAATTCTCCAATAATCATTCAGTTATTCTGTTCCTTTTAGTTAACTTCATGAAAATAATGCCAGCTCCATTATCTATAATTTTATTGAAATAGAAGACATTTCAGTCTTATAAACTTGATTTTGTATAGAAACTTTTACAAACATATCTGTCAGCAAATACATAAAAAGCAACAAGCTCGTTTATGTTCAATTGAAATTTAAATAAATTTAATGTTTTCTAAAATGCAATAAATGTTATATATTATTTTATTTAACGGTTTTCAATACTATTTTTTATGCATCGTTAATGCAAAAAATATTACGTTTAACAACTTTGAAAATTTTTCTATTTCATTTGTTGTAAACTTGTGTAGTATTAATTTACTTTCATTTCTTAAACAGATATGTTATTTGGTGCTTTGAAAATAAAATTATATTTTAAGAAAATAAAGTTTTTAAATTACTGTGAAATCTTCATTATTGACTTCCACCCCCCCTTTCTTTTAAAAGCAAAAAAATTAAATTTGGCGGAAGCTTATAAACGGAAAACAATTTTTTATCCTTAATTTATAGGCAAATAAGGCAAATATAGGAATGAAAATTTTTCGCCTTTCGGTAGATTTCCGATAAATATTATCCAAATGCTCCCTCCCTAAAGTCTCTCTCAAACAAAAAGCCCTAAGCAAAATTTAAATTCTATTATTTTTTCAAGTTTACTTCTTTAAGCTTTTATTTTATTGCAACAATATTTTATCAATTATCTAACCCCCCCCCTCTCCCCCCCAAAAAAACAATCTATTTATTTTTATTTTATAATATTTTGCTTAAACATATCACTCAGAAACTAAATAAATATACATATATTTTTCTTTTGGTGAATTTAACAGATAGTACAACTAATGATTATGGTAACATATGGAAAATATAATAAAAAACGTGTCAAATAATTATTTTTCCTTGTGTTCACATGTTGCCCTTGTGTTTTACAGCTGCCCCTTTGTTGGGACACATATGAACATTTTTTTGAATTCATAAAACTATTTAGAAAAGTAAGAAGAGCTATAAAAATAATTAAAAAAATTACCATGCGTAAAAAAGTACTGTTTGCTATATTGAGTAGTTTTGCTTATAGAAATTAACCCAGTTATGAGACAAAAGCTATGTTCACATGTGCCCCAGTCTCCCCTATATTTTCAGGTAGTGCCTGATAGAAATTGGTGCTGATTAGTTTTGTGTGTAAATCGTTCAACAGGTGATGGTACTATGCTGTCTTTTTTACGATTTCTACAATCTTGGTCGGAATCCAGATAGATATTTCACTGTTAAGTGAGTGAAACGAGATTGGCCAATCAGGAGTCTGATTTTTTGTGAACTTTTTGCAAAATGTTTTATAAAGTATACGCTTTTTATGCTCGATCTCTTATATATAGGACATACTATGCGGATTCCTGTCGTAACACCACCGATTTCCAAATTATTCTTAATTCAGTGACATACGACTGATGAAGTCTACTATTTAAATTAGATACGATACGTGGAATATACGTATACTTTAAATATACGTATTCTTAAATATACGTTTAGTTGATACGCGTTATACGTATCCGGATACGTTTAAACGTATATTCGAAAGTATCCGTATAGCAGAAAAGCGTATTATACGGATATACGTATATCGTTTAAACGTATAGCTGCTATACGTATCCCATCGCGAGCACTAATATATATATATATATATATACAGGGTGTATCTAAACTATTGGGCAAAACTTTAAGAGGTGATAGTACACATCAAGACAAACAATATTGAATAGGAAACTAAGGGACCCAAACGTCTTCCGAAGGAGATAGGTGCCATTAAAGTTTAGGAACTAAAATTTCAAATAAGCATAAAAAACGGAAAAATTTGTCAATTGATTTGCGGTTTTCACTAAAACTACTCTTTGTGTCAGTATTTTCTTTAGAATAAGTTGTAAAGATAAATTTCAAAAAATGCCAATAGAGAGCGCTTTAGACTTTGGAGTAACAAACAATTATTTTTTGACGTTATTTTTGCATCTCATTAAATGTTTTCGGAAGCTTAGACTTAAACTTAAATTTTGAGCTCAAAATCTGAATAGTTGTGAGTGCTTAAGTAGCGCAAACTGAACTGTGTTTAGAGGTTCAAATTTGAAATGATTATAAAAAATGGAAAAATATGTCGATTCGTTTGTGGTTTTTGCTAAAACTACTCTTTAAATCAGTCTTTTCTTTAAAAAAAAAATTATAAAAAAAAATTTCAAAAAATGCCGATAGAGGGTGCTTTAGACTTTTGAGCAACGAACAAGTATTTTTTGCGGTTATTTTTTGCATCTCATTAAATTTTTTTAAAAGCTTAGACATAAACTTGAATTTTGAGCACAAAATCTGAATCACTGGGAGTGGTTAAGTAGCGCAAACTGAACTGAGTTGAAGTGGAGGGCAAGTTCAAATTTCAAATGATTATAAAAAAAAGAAAAAAATTGGTTGATTCGTTAGCGGTTTTCCTTTAGAGAAAACCGCAAGCAATTTTCTTCAGTATTTCCGTGAGTATTTTCTTAAAAATAAATTTAAAACAATTTCGTTAGAGGGCGCTTTGAACTTAAGAGTAACCAACAGCTATGTTTGACCGTTATTTTTTGTATCTAATTAAATACTTGCAAAAGCTTAGACTTAAATTTTGAGCTCGAATTCTGAATCATTGGGAGGGGTTAAGAAGTGCAAATTGAACTGTGTTCAGGAGTTGAAATTTACCCCCCTCCCACCTCAAACACAGTTCATTTTTGCGCAACCTAATTACTCCCACCGATTCAGAATTTGAGCTCAAAATTTAAGTCTAAGATTTTGCATTTAATTAAATACAAAAATTAACGGTTAAAAATAGCTGTTGGTTACTCTTAAGTTTAAATCGCCTTCTAACAAAATTTTTTGAGAGTTATTTTAAAAAATTATTTTCAAATAAACATTTACATATTACATACAAATTAACATAAAGAATAGTTTTAGCGAAAACCGCAAACGGATCGACCAATTTTTTCCTTTTTTTATATAATCATTTGAAATTTGAACCTGCCCCTCCCCTTGAACTCAGTTCAGTTTGCGCTACTTAACCACTCCCAGTGATTCACATTTTGTGCTCAAAAGTCAAATTTATGTCTAAGCTTCTAAAAAAAATTAATGAGATGCAAAAAATAACCGTAAAAAATAGTTGTTCGTTACTCCAAAGTCTAAAACGCCCTCTATCGACATTTTTTAAAATTTATCTTTCTAATTTATTTTCGAGGAAATACTGATTTAAAGAGTAGTTTTAGCGAAAACCGCAAACGAATCGACCAATTTTTCCGTTTCTTATAATCATTTGATATTCGACCTCTAAACACAGTTCAGTTTGCGCTACTTAACCACTCCCAACTATTCATATTTTGAGCTCAAAATTTAAGTTTAAGTCTAAGCTTCCGAAAACATTTAATGAGATGCGAAAAATAACGGCAAAAAATAATTGTTCGTTACTCCAAAGTCTAAAGCGCCCCCTATCGGCCTTTTTTTAAATTTATCTTTACAATTTATTTTGATGAAAATACTGACATAAAGAATAGTTTTAGTGAAAACCGCAAATCAATCGAAAAATTTTTCCGTTTTTTATGTTTATTTGAAATTTTGGACCCTAAACTTTAATGGCGCCTATCTCCTTCGGAAGACATTTGGGACCCTTAGTTTCCCGTTCATTATTGTTTGTCTTGATGTGTACTATCACCCCTTAAAGTTTTGCCCAATAGTTTCGATACACCCTGTATATATGTATATATATATATATATATATATATATATATGATTTTTGTCTCGCAGTAACTATCGTATTTATGAACCGATTTGAATGAAACTTGGTGTGTACATAGTGCATAGAAATGGCTCGACCGAGATCGTTGGGCAGCATCAGATGCCATCTTGTTTCAAAATGGTGTCCATTTAAGTTTATCAAAAATCTTTTAAATGTATAATGATGTACAAAGAAAAATTTAGAAATTGAGGAAAGATTCTTTCTAAAGTGTTTGATATTAATAATGAATTGCGGAATACTTTTTGCTTTGTCTTTACCTTAAAAATCGCGTGAGATATAGCAGTTTGGATTTTTAATGTGGATGACATTTTTTTTAATCAATTTGCCAGCGACAGCCCTTGTATATATTAATCGATTTCGATGTGAGTGTGCGCTTGTACATGAATTAAGATTTCGACCAAGCTCATTGGATTATTTTATCCATTATATTGTTTTAAAATGGCATATACTTCATGATATCGTGGAATTTGGAGACCCTATAAATCGCTTAAAATAAAACCAGCTTCAATAAAATATGACTAATTTATAAAAATTCCCATTAATATTCAGTATTGCCAAAAACGAGTATTCAATCTTATATAATCGGACTCCACTAAATTGAGCTTCGTATGTTTGAATAACATAACTTAATTTAAAATAAATAAATAAATAAATAAGGTATATGAAAGCTACCTTTTCCTCCCGGCACTGCCGGAAGGACTTTTTTATGTGCAGATGCTTCTACTTTGAAATCAGTTCTGAAAATAAAACTATTTTCGCCTTAAGAAATGGTTACAAAAGTTGAAAAAGTACAAACACACAACAATATATATCAATTTAAAATTTCACATCCAAAAAAAAAAAATAATAATAATAATAAAGTAAAAATAAAATTACTAAAATACAAGTTAGAAAATTCTAAGAAATTTTCCCGTGAATTTAACATTAAATTTTGGCATTTAGCCACGGGACTGGTGTAGGTTCTTAAGAGTCATGGGAAGTACCACACTAGTCATGGGAAGAAACGAACACACTAATGTAAATTCTATGGGAGCGTTATTTTATAATATTTAACATGGATATAAATATTGTTTAGTAATTTCTGTGTAGGATAACTGAGGGCGATGTACCTGCGGTAGTTTTTAATTTTTAGATCTTAGTTTTAGACTTTTTTTTTTTTAGTTTTCCTTCATTTACAGAACTGGTTTCGAAATTGAAACTACCCAAATATATATAAAAAATCTATAACTAAAATAGGAAAATGAAAAGTAGCCCAGTAGATCATCTATTGTATGTATATATATATATATACATTAAAATCAAAGCGAGAAAATTGAAACTAACGCTCCCATAGGATTAATATTAGCATTCTTGTTCCTTCTTGTGAATATTGAAATAACCTCTTAAGGTGATTTTGTGAAACCATTTCTAAAAATTACTTCTGTATTTTTTTCGATAATATATTTTAATGCTTATACCCATGTTGAATGAATCTTTTTCTTTAAGGTACTTGATGTTGGTCAACCCTGTGTGTGGTACAAACTACAAATAATCAATTTGCGGATAATCAAAATGCAGCAAGTGGGCAAAACTATTGGAATTTTTATATAAATGTAAATGACACACTGTGTAGAAGAAAATAAATTGTATCCATAAATATTATAACAATGCATCATGATATAGTGTATTAATGTAATTTAATCGTTGTAATAAATATCTTTTTATATTTTAATTGCTTGTTTTAAATATGTATGAATCATAATGATATTCATTTATTTTATAAATGTTCTAAAATATTTATATTTGTAATTTTAATATGATTCTCAAACCCTCTCCTTAAAATTGCAAAGTTTTTATACAATTTTAAACTTATTTTTAAGCATGAATGTATAAATTTAGTCTTGACTATTTAAATATTTGGAAGGAAAATACATTTTTCATTTTTTATTAACTTTTTTTCGCGTTATCGGCAATTTTGCCTACGACAACTAGTTTTTACTTTTCTTCATTTGTAGGGAGAATTAAAGTTTGTTATTAAGATTATAAGTTATAAATTACATATCAATATAAAATAATATAATAGCACATTTCCATAAAAAAAATTAAAAAGTGGTGATTTGCTAGACAGTGACATTCTTAAACTTTTAAATGAATGTAAGAAATTTTAGATTTGTATGTTGAGAAAATAAAAATAAAAATCCCAATTTCCAAGTAAGTAACAAGAATATTAATGTATATGTATAATTTTGACCACTTTTATTAATTTCACTTTATTTTTTGAAAGTGTATGTGATTTGTATTCTCTTCACGCCCTTCTGATCATTTAGTTTTTATAATTATGTCTGTGAAACAACAAAAGAAGTGTGAAATAATTTTTTGGCAGTCAGTACTCTTGAATTATTTGTTAATATTTAATAAAATTTAATAAATTTTTACTATTTAATAAAAATAATATAAGATCAATTAATTATTTTCAGTTTTAATAATTTATAGAAATGTAAGAAAGTAATTTAATATTAGCATTTTATTTTATCAGAGATCATCTCACATTATCATAGCGGTCACAAATGTAAACACTTTTTTGTGATTTTTATTTTTAATTCTATAAGTGCATACTACTTTTACAGCATCTTTATACCTCTATTTTAAAATAATAATTTTCGCTGTATATTTAAATCTGAAATGTGACAGCAGTAACTATTTTAAAATAGTGGTATAAAAAGTAAATGTAGAAAAAGTGTAGTAATTGGCAGCTATGTAAGTATAATTCAAATTCATTGTTTTTAGTTACATTTTACCATAATTTTTTTTTGAACAATTGTACGTAATGACAAAAAACAAAAAGAAAAAAAAACATTTCTTAAGAAATACAGAAAATTTAATATTTATGAAAAATAATATATATATATATATATATATATATATATATATATATTGTTTTTTACCAGCATGCATATCATTGCACAACTTGATGATCTACAAATGGTTTTACTAAAATTTTTATCAAAATATTTAAATGTATCCTCACATATCTAATATTTCTCGCGAAAATAAGAGTGAGACTTGTGCTTACCATGTATATTCGTCGATTCTGATTACAGAATAACACATAAGAATATCCCATGTTTGACAGGATAATATAAAGCAAAAAAGGACTGTAAAGAGAAACTTGTTTGTTTTAAAATATGCAATGCGTATGACAAGAGTTTAAAATGACTATGTTTTAGAAATGATGCTTGGTAAGTGTTATCCATTATAAGCAATATAAATTTCTAGACAATATCTGAAATATATCATCCCCTAACATATTATGTCTTGTGGAAGCGGCTACCTCTGCTTGAGACAATCTTGAGACAAGATCTACATTCATTCTCACCTCAAGAGAGTAGAAGTAGCAATTCTCCCACAAGACGATGCGTTCGTGATGATAGATTCCAGACATCGTCTTGAAATCTATATTGCTCGCAATGGAAGACACTTTCCAGAAGTCATTCCTGAAAAATAGTCATTTTAAACTCTCGTCATATCTATTCTATATTTTTAACAAATAAGTTTCTCATTAGAGTCTTTTTTTTTTTTTTTTTAACCTGTCAAATGTGGGAGGGTTTTTTTTGATCATCCTGTATTTTTACGGTATATATACCGTATATTTCATTTACGGTACACATACTGATTACAAATGTTTTTACGGTACATATACCGCACATTTAATTTACGGTATATATGTTGTATAAATATTTTTTACGGTACATATGTCGTACATTTAATTTACGGTATCTGTGCTGTAAAAATATTTTTTACGGTACATATACCTTACTTTTAATTTACGGTATATATGCTGTAACGATATTTTTTAAGGTACATGTACTTTAAATACTTTACGGTACATATACCGTCCAGTTAAATTACGGTACATATACTTTAAATATTTTACGGTACATATACCACAAAATATTTAAATTTATGTTCAGTTAAATTACGGTACATGTACTTTAAGTATTTTACGGTATATATACCGTCCAGTAAAATTACGGTAAAAGGAAGTGTCACAAAGTTGACGGTATAACCACCGTGATTCGAGACCAAAATTTTTTACAGTGTAGATTGATGTTCATTTGGTTCGTTGTTCCATCGAGATCAGGTGATGCCCTGAATCACTCTTTATTTGTAAATAATCAATCATCTGTAAAGAGTGGAAAAGCCGATTGTTATCTGTTTACGAAAGCGTGTTCTCATGCCCAATGTACTAGTATTTGTAATGGCCTTATTCATGAACGAAAATATTCAACAGCTGCTATCAAATTTCCCAGTATTCCGAAAAACATTCCTTTATGTTTAGGAACCTCAGAGAAAAATTCTTTTTCGAGATTTAAAGATAGATTCATAAAAAATGCCCTTAAAATTTGATTATTTTTCAATAATTTGTACAATGAATTAATCAGATCAATCTACCCGGAAAATTGATTTTGGCGATGCGATAGGACCTCAATTAAGCATTTTCAGCCGCACAGCTGAAATTACGTATCCAATGGAAACATAAAAGTGTTAATTTTAATATCAAGGTTTGTGCTTTTTTAAATATTTTACAGTTAAACGTGTTTGGTGAACTTAAAACTACTACATGATACCTCATAGCATCCGAATATTATTATTATTATTATTATTTTTGATAGAAAGAATTGATTAATGCACTGTAAGATCTAGACGGGAATTTTTTTTAAAACTTCAGACGGCTAAAAAAATTTTATTTATAGCTTTTTTTTAAACTTTAAAGATAAATTTTGGAGATTTCTGTTCATAAAGAAACGATTTACGCAATTTGGTGGCGCAGAAGTGGTTATTGTATAAATATATTCGGTAGTTTAGTACATTTTCGTAAATTAAGAAACATCTATCTTTTTTTACATCCTGGTTTCTTCTTGATATATTATTACTTAAAATTATAAAATCATTAAAACTCGAAGTGGTAATGTGCAGAAGACAGTGCGGGTGGAAACTTGATTCGTTTTTAAAAATTGTCTTTTAAAAGTATAAAATCATTCAACACTGATTCTATGCATAGTTATTATTAAAGGCTCAATTAACACCAAGCTCAATTAATGTCAGCTAGTGCTAGAACAAAACTTACATGAACTTGTTGTTGAACAAATATTTTGTACGCATTTAATATTTATTGTGGTATTTAATTCCTCCAAAATTATATTAGTTCATACACTTCCCGCAGCCTTACGGCTAATTATGTTCATTTAGAAAACGTCTGACCATGCAATTTTAAATTCTTAATTACATCATAGTAACAATAAATAGAATAACGAAATGAAACAACAGCTTACAAGGTTTAACAGGGTTTTTCATGGATCGTGTGCATTGTATTTGAAACTGTTTGTATTTGAAAAATGTCTATATATGAAACTGTCTCTATTTAAAAAATGTCTCCATTCGGAAGTACTAAAATTTTCTCACAATTATTCCCAATTGACCCTAATCATGATATATATACAGGGTGTCCAGTAAATAACTGACCCATTTTGAAATAAAGTAACTAAAGAACGCTCTGAGATAAAAATGCGCGGTTTGCTGCATTGTTATTAGAAAATCAATAATTTTTTAGATATACACTTTCTTAAAATAGTTCGAAATTTGATTAACAGATGGCGCTGATGGCGACAACAGGCTGTCTAAATTCAGACATTATTCTAGGTTTCGTACGCATGAGCTTTTCGGCTGATTTCACTAAGTCGAATCTCGGTCCATATGTTAAATCGACGCTCCACTCATCTGCAGAAATAGAGTTTGTTGGATCGAAAGAAACTTAAATTATTATTTATGCTTGAATAATGTCTATTTACTTAATAAAAACAACAAAATAATCATCGACCTTTCACACATTTACTATAAGTAAATTGTATTCAAAAAATGTTTTTGTAACCGGTTAACTTATTCTCTTTTTACGTACAATAAATTGAAAATATGGGGTAAACACACCTTTTTTAAATTATAAAAATCTTAATATTTAATCTAAATATTTCTTCCATTAAATAGTATGAAATTGTATTTAAGAAAAAATATGTCAAAACCTTTAAGAGATGCACAGTAAAAAATTTTGGTCTCGAAACACGGTGGTTGTACCGTCAACTTTGTGCCACTTCCTTTTACCGTAATTTAACTGGACGGTATATATACCGTAAAATACTTAAAGTACATGTACCGTAATTTAACTGAACATAAATTTAAATATTTTCTGGTATATGTACCGTAAAATATTTAAAGTATATGTACCGTAATTTAACTGGACGGTATATGTACCGTAAAATATTTAATGTATATGTACCGTAAAAAAATATTCTTACAGCATATATACCGTACATTAAATTTACAGCATAAATACCGTAAATTAAATTTAAGGTATATGTACCGTAAAAATATTTATACAGCATATAAAAAGTATATTAAATATACAGTATATATACCGTAAATTAAATAAATGGTATATGTACTGTAAATTAAACATACGGTATATGTACCGTTAATTAAGTATATGGCATATATACCGTAAATTAAATGTATGTTATATGTACCGTAAATGTATTTGTAATTAGTATATATACCGTAAATTAAATATATGATATATATACCGTAAAAATACAGGATGGCCCAAAAATCTCCCACATTTGACAGGATAAAAACCAAAAAGGATTGCAGAGAGAACCTTGTTTGTTCAAAAAAATGCTATAATTATGTTAAACGTTTAAAAAGACTATCTCTTTCAAATTATATCTGGTAAGTATTCTCCATTGGGAATAATACACAATTCAAGAAGATGTATGAAATCTGTCCCCACTGATGTATCTCTTGTGGAATAGCTGCTACTTTCACACGAATTACTTACACACTTGGTGTCAGAAAGAGTGTAGATCGTATGTCTCAAGAGCAATTCAAGCAGAGGGCGTAGCTTTGGCAAGATATATGTCAGGTGATAAGAGATTTCATATGTTGTCTTGAAATGTATATTGCTTACAATGACCAAAACTTACCAAACACCATATCTAAAACATAATCATTTTAGATTCTTGTCATACCTATTGTATATTTTAAAACAAGCAAGTTTCTATCCCTAACCTTTTTTGTTTTATATTATCCTGTCAAATGTGGGAAATTCTTATGGATAATTCTGTAATCAGAATCAGTGAATATACAGGAAGAGCACAAAGTCTTACCTTTATAAAACTTACTATGTGGAAAAATATTATTCGATGTATGTGTGGATACATTTAAATATTTTTACAAAATTTTAAAAATCCACTTGGAGGTTACCGATTTGCATAAAGATACATCTACTCATAATGGAAAATATTTTGTAATAAAATTCAATTACACTCTAACATTTCTAAAGTGTATACTAAAATCCTTTTTTTTTATAAATTTTCTGTATTTGTTTCGATAGATGTTTATTTGTTATACTGTGTAGTTGATGAAGTAAAAAAAATATTAAAAAAATGTTTTGTGGTCTAAAATGCTATTAAAAGTAATGAAATGCACATTTATTTATCTGCCAACTTCTACAATTTTTTATACTTATCTTATATCACTATTTTAAAACTGTTATTGTTGTGGTATTCTATGTTTGAAAGTACAGCGAAAATCGTTATTTTAAAGTAGCAGTATAAAAAGGATATAAAAGATAAGGATATAGAGTATGTCGCACCTATGCAATTTGAAGACTAAAATTAATAAACAAACATGTGTTATAACAAAAGATTTTATTTTAGTATCTAGCAATAAGAAAAAAAAGAGCTAAAAACGATATTACTCCGCTGTGATCAATAATTTCGCAACTAACAGTAATATATTTATGAGTTTGTCTATTTATGACAGGATACCTAAAGTAAATTTCTTTGTACTGGAAATTCAGATTAAAATTTTGTTATACATCTCCCACATGAATTTATCGCATCCATCTATATGTTTTGATATAAATATGATTTCATACGTTTAAAGGGATTTATGTTGTAAAAATATTACATAATTATTTTCCAAATAAGATTGACATTGAATTCCACTTACAGCATAAGAACAAATTTTGTTTTTGTATGCAGCGAAATTTTAGTTTGCTTCAAAATTATTATTATACTTAGAAACCGTTTATATTTTGGAGATTAAAAAAATAATGCTGTTTTCATAATAGAAGCAGCTTTAATAATCAAAGAATCGCAGTATAATATGCAATACTTTCAGTTACTCAATGATAAAATAACATTCACATACGTGCATTAAATCATAAACTGTTTTTCTCAAAATTACACTGCAAAAAATGTATCTCCAGTCTTACATAATCCATTAGCAATTACATCGTACAAAATTACATGATTAAATTAAAGAAATAAATATTAAAGCATTCTTATGTTTAACTTTATATTTCAATGCCTGCATATTATATGAATTTAATACTAAAAGAGCAATAAAAAAATATGAAACATGCATAAAGATTTCAAATTAGTAATTTTACATAAGAGAGAAAATGCCTTGTTAAATTAAAAAAAGCAAAAACTAATGCAAACAGTATGTATGCTGAAAATAGTGTTCATAATATTTATCGAATAAATAAATACAACTTTTGAAAAGCAACGATTTCCAAATGGTATTTTCTATTATCTATAATATTTTTTGAATTTCTGTTGTTTGATTCTTACTTCATCTTATTTCTTATTTCTTCTTTTTATTTCAAAATTATTCAAGAATGTATTAAAAAGTTGATTTTGAGAATAGTGATAAAATTCATCAATGCACACTAGTAAGTTTAAATTTTTTATTACACCAATAAAAATCTTAAACAAATAAAAGATACAAATTCAATATATGTGTATACATATTTTACAATGGTTTTGTGTTATATAAAATTATTTTATAATCAAAAACAAAAGATAAAGAACTTTTAAAGTGGAAAAAATTGATAACATGAGGATACAAAAACAAACTAATGCAATTAGAAACTATAATTCTAACTATGTTGCTACAATCTATGTAACAATAAAAAAAAACATAAAAATGCACAATTGGAAATATAATTTTACATCACGTGATACAAGTTTTCAACTGAATACACAAACTATATCAATGTCATAAATAATCAAAACGAAAATAGCATAGCGGAGCATCTATGGCGAAAAAACTAATGCAAATTTAAATTATCTCTAGTTTTATTTTAAAATACATGTATGTCACATGAAGTTTTTTCGTATTCAAAATAAAAAAGGGAAACAAATTTGAAGAAAATAGAACTTTTATACAGTTATTGACTTCAAATTAACTGAAATAAAATTAATCCAACCTTGTTTAATATCCTTGCATATTATATATATATATATTATTTAAGACTAATGCACAAAAAAAACTTTTGCAATGCACAATTACTGACTATAAAGGAATGCAGATTCAAAGTCTAATTTTAGCTTTATTACCTTCAACAAATAAAAACATATTCAACCTTGTTTGACATTCATGCATATCGCATGAAATTTCAGAATAAGAGCAATGATACAAAATATTTGTGATTAATTCTACACAAAATATATACAAAAATTACATCAAAAACAATAAGTGCTGCAGTTTTAAAATTAAATTCCATATAATATATGAGTGATTCTTTGGAAATTAGTGAACATGAACTGTTAGCTATTTTAATGTTTTTAACAAAAAAGTTTACAAATTATTTCTTTAATATATAGACATTGTTTATTCACATTAGCCCATTATTTTGAAAAATTAATTAAAAAAGACATTTATTTTAAAATTTTATATATCTGAGTTTACAGCCTGACATGTAACTATTACACTTTTAAATACAAAAATTATTTTTTCTTACTAATATACTTTTACATTCATTGTCTTTAACTTCTGTCTTTTAAAATGAACACATGAAGTACTATTTATATGTTTCAATCAACTTTTTTTCAGTCCCATTCCATTCTTTTTTTTCAAAAAAGTTTGTCATTCAATTCAAAAATATTTCAAAGCACTCATTCTCTCACTCATTATTAATTCAGGATGTTTCAGCTAGATGTAAATAATTAACAAGTAGAAATACTACATATGTATTCAGTACTTGTTTAAACCTAATTGTAAAATATTTCTAAGTTATCTTGAGATATTCTGCAGTATATAATGAAGACTTTAATAAGCATAAATGTTTAATACATGAAAATATTCAGGTATCCCCATTCTCTCATTCAAATTTGTAAAGTTAATGTACACATTAATAATATATCAATATGCAATTAATTTTTCTTAAAGAGATAACTTAAAAGTATATAGTGTCTTAAACATCTTCTCTATGATTAAAAGTGTCTTGAACTAATAATGTTAAATTTATCATTCTCCCATTTTATCGCTCATTTCTCCCATACAAAATCGATGGAATATATATATATATATATATATATTAATATTAGGTGTGACGTCTATTTTTTCTCTATTAAGCAGCTACTTAATATATTGCTGCAAAAAATCAGAAATTTCTGACATGATTATTTATTTCTTATGTCATTAACATAAAAATCGCTAATTTTTGTATAAACCTTCATGTACAGTAATATAAGTTTAAAAAAGGCAGCAAATTGAATGTTAACATACAAATGTAAAGCACAAACCAAATACAACCTGCAAATTGTTACAATCAATATTATCATATTCAAATATTCAAAATGAAACTCTATGGAATGCAATGGTAAAAACAATAATGCTGATAAATAAAATAAGCACATAATTATATATATAAATTTAATAAAATTAAAATTAATGTAAATGAAGTGGTAGAGAACGGGTAATTTTAGTTTTACATTTAAATACATTGCGTACAATTTTAGTTTTGAAAAGAATCTTTGAGGAAAAAAAAAGCACATTAGCAAGAGTTTTGTTTTTAACAGTAACATACTGCGAAATAATCTCAAAAATCCGGAATTCCTAAATCTACCGCCAAAGTTGTAATTTCTCTCTTTTAATAAAGCCAGCAAAATTGAGGAAGTCAAATACTGAGGAGCTCAAAGATTAAGGAAGAGAAAAAAAATGCTTTGAAAATTATTTGAAAAATCATAAATTTGGTTACAGTTAAAAGCTGATTTAGAAACAAATACGTTTTACTGAAACAGATATTCATAATCTGTATTTAATATAAGGAACTCTAGGTGCAAAATAATATAAAAGTAAAAAGAACACACTATGATTTTTCAGAAATTAAAGGAAAAATGACTGCACTGTTTTTTGAAGTTTTTTAACATAAACTTCAATTAAAGTAAATTATTTTTTCCCTTTCTCTCCCTTAATTATTTCTTCATTATGAATTAAATTGTGACTAAAAGTGCCATTAAATATTTTGCAAGCAGTTGTAATCATTTCTCATAAATTTGGCCTAATCTTGGTCCTAATGAAACTGTATTTTCGAAATTAAATTACAAAAAATTTTCACTAATAAACAAAATCAAAATGTTGAAGCAAAAATTTTAAGAAAACACAGTATTGCACAAATACAAGATAAAAACAGAGAATAGTGAGATTTTTTATTACAAAGTAAACGTCTGATAAGAACTTTATAATCATGTAAAACAAAAAATAAATTAATAAACGCTACGAACCAAACTCATATCGGAAATAACAATATTATAAATTTACCAATGATTTTTTTGCATCAAATTCTTATTAGAAATTTAACTGAAAATAGCACATTGATTATATAAAATCAGCTGATGTTAAGTAAAATCTGTGGTTACAAATATGTTAACTTTTTTTTTCAAAAAAAAAGAAATTAAATTTAAAAAGTGAAGGACTACAGAATGCAATTAGCCACTCTCTCTACCACCTCTTCAACAATTTACTTCTATAAAAATTATCTTGCAGGTGCGTTACATAAGATTACTCATAAAGGAAGTATAATTTGTTCTAATAATTCTTAGTAGCATGACTATAAAAGATTAATTTGAAATACCCAGAAAAACTGTATTACAACAAAAAATATTTTATATCATGGCTAGATAAATCTGATAATTTCTACAGGTTCTTCCAGCATGCTATGAAAATAATTAGATGATCAAACTGAAAAGTCACATACATAAGAGCTTGCTTCTTAAGTTTATGTTGCTGCTTACTCTTTAAAGCTCAGAAAATTAAAATGTCTTTATATAGATTGTCCTAACCTATAAATCAATGTTAAATAAGCACTAAAAAGTGCGTATATTTCCAAGGAAGAATTTATAACATTCTTACAAACCCACATAAAAACTTAAGAAGTTTTGAGGCACTTTTTAAGCTCTTTTAGAGAATAGGCACTTTTAAACATTTTTCATGTTGTTGTGCTAATTGCAATTAAGTTTTATGTTACAATGCATGCTTTAATACATAAAATAAAAATGTATGAAACAGAAATTTACTAAAATAAAAATGTTATACAGAAAACAGTTATGAAACACGATCATCAGTGAAGAATAAGATTTCTTGAAATCTTTGAGAGAATGCCACAAGTTTAGGATGGGTAGACATATATTGTCCACCTTTCTTTCTCTGTACTTTTGATCCACTATGAGGATTTATTCCAAAAATACATCTAAAAAATGAATATAAAAATACTCAATAAAGTGTACAAAAAAATACTCAATAAAAAAATATTATCAGTCTTTAAAAACCTTATTAACAGCCTTATACTTAAAACAAATCTATTTGTCATCAGGAAAGATGAAATTATATATTTTTTAAAAACTGTATTTAAGAAACATGAACTCAAAAAACACATTTTCATTTTGAAATTAAGAATTTGGTAAAAGAAATAAAACTAAATTTCTAAAACTTTTTCGAAAAAATTTTTGACATGCTTCGAAAAAATCTATTAAATTTACTTAGTATAAATGTGTTTATAAAGGTCTCTTCATATTAGCAAAAAATAAAAATATAACTTACAAATCAATGTTTCGTTCTAATTAGTAAATTATTTTGTGTCATTTTATAAGGTTGCCGGTTTTTTAAACATAAAAAAGACCTTTTTTTGTTTGTCTGTTTTAACTACTTACAAAAAGCCGCATTTTTTTTAAAACTTGGTTTACTAATTAATGCGGTTGAATCGAACTAAACCTAAATCAATTAACTTTAAATACACTCACAAATATTTTCTAATAAAAAATTATAAATTTCTATTACATTTTGTCAAATAAATAAGTCTTTATAACTGTCAAAAGGCAACTCTCGAGGCATTATGTCTAGCAAAACAATAATATTGAAAAGAATATACAGTCGACTCTCATTAATTCGAAATCGAATAATTTGTATCTTGAACTAAACATGAAGTCCCAAAGTTTTCAGTGGTAGAATAACGTTAAAAACTTTCATTTATTATTAGAATTCCTTTTCTCTTGACTTCGTTTAATTCGAACTAACGATAATTCCGATATTTTATTTTACTTTTCTCTCACAAGGATTTCTGATCATTGGAATAAATTTCTTTCTTTGATTTTTGTGAAAATCGTTCCGAACCAGTATACATATTATCCAATGCATTTGATATCTACTTTCTTAGAGCCCCGTCTGTCCATGAATGACACCTCAAAGTTTACTTTCACTGTGCTTGTTTCAAACCCTTTAATTAGTTTATGTATTTATACATTCTAATTTATTATTAAGTCATATTCTAATGATAACAGACGAAATATATTTTTAAAAAACTATAGCATTAATTTCTTGTAACAGTACCATATTAAGCATGTTTTTATTTCATATTTTCTATAATTTGAACTTCGGATAATTCGAACATTTCTTGTGGTCCCGACGAGTTCGAATTCACGTGAGTCACTAAATTTATATTCCAAACTACGGTATTTTAAAATTCTATAACACATAACTTTACACATCTTATACATTTTATGGATTATATTTAATTGAACAACGAAAAGTGTAAGCACATCAAAATATAAATTTAAAAAGCTTGTTGCTATGCATATCATATTCATGCATATTTTATTCATAATTACGGTGTTCTTACGGGCCAAGAAAAACCTGGAAAAAAAGGAAAAGTTAAGAAACACAAAATTTAAACAAAAAAGCCTAAGAATGTTTAAATATTTGAAGTGGTCATAGAAATTTTTATGTACGAATATCCATCAAATACCTGATTATCACTGTAAGGGAAGAAATTTTGAACTGATTATTCATCCAATATAAATTTTTTATATAAAATTTATGTAAACTATGTAACAATAGCAAACAATGTAAAATAATTAATTGTCTGGAATTAATGCAGTCTTGTACATTTTTAGTGGTCATTTAGATTAAAAATGTCCTTACGACGTGTTTTGCAACAATATAGAAGCCAAATTTTTATTTTGAAAAGTCAGGCATATTTTTGGGAAAAGGTCATGATAAACCTAGAAATGCCAGGTAAGTTTTTCATCAAAATTGTGAAGGAACCCGGATAATATTGTTTTTAATAGTAAGAAATGATGTTTTTACTATACGACTATGTATGATTTTAAATTTTATAAGAAATAAAATAAAACTTTTGTATATTAATAGCTATTAAAATTAGTTAAATAATAAAACTTGCAACTGAGTAATCATTGTCTTTCTTACTTTTATAAAGCACTACTAATCCTTTAAACAATTGGGGAGGGGAGAAGGTCAGTGTAGACCGAATAAAGCAATTGTTGTGACCCTTATGAAATTCAGCTGATATGTTTGCAATTCTGACCTTAAATCACTAGAAACTCAATTCTAGCATTACTGTCTTGATTTTTGAGAAATTGGCTATTATTAAATTCATTCAATTAAACATGAAAATAAATTAAGAAAAAACACCAATGGTCAAAATGGTCAATTTTGTCCATAAAAATCGGTAAAAAATAATAAAACCCGCTAGAATGGCTTTTTTATGATTAGTGGCAACTCTGTTCTTCAAGTGTTTTTTCACGATTAATGCAGAAATATTCTAGTATGTAATATATATATATATATAACATTGTGAAATTTTTGATTGCATTATTATTATGATAATAATTGGCCAGACAGGACTTGGTAAATACTTACCTTTGCATGAATTCCAAAGTTAATTTTAACTCATCGGGATATCTGATGTTAAATATGAAAAACACTGCAAAGAAATTAGTTAAAGCCCCGGTTCTTGATAACTGTGAATTTATGACCGTTTTGTCAATTATCAACATAAAAGTATCAGCAGTCAGCTGATCAGTTCCTGGAAAACAAAGGAGTTTCGTGATAATAATGTGTAAAAAAGGATTATAATAACTAAAAGAAATATGAAAATTAGTTATACCTTTACATAATAAACGTAAAAGTAGCCAGTTATATTTGGAACTCTCAAAATATTGAATGCCAGCATTAACATTCGGTATTATTTAAAAACCCGTTCCTTTTTTATTTATTTCATTTATATAAGCTCAAAAATTATAAAAAAAAATAAAAATAAAAACCTTTATTTAAAATTTTATAAGCTGTTTCTATGCAAGTATTTTTGTAACGATCAATTCTTTTTCTCTTACTTTTTTTTATAAAAACGTTTTTAGCTGTTGTCAGACATTCACTCTTTTTTTAATTCCAATTTCATAAATTTATTATTGATAAAGTAAAATGAGAAAATATCGTATTGACTACTTATTATTTTACTTCAAGACGACTAATTTATTTGGTGTGCTTTTTTTACATAAAAAAGTGAATAATTTGATTAGATGAAGGAAATTATGTCATTGAAAATTATATAAGATTTAAATATTATTTTAAAATAAAAAGTTTTTTATGCAAGATATAAGCTTGATTTTTAAACTTACTGTACTTAATGATTTGCAAGTATTAGATTAAGAAAAGTTATTTAAAGCTCTTTTTTTGTTTTGTTTTGTTTTGTTTTGTTTATTTTAAAGAGAAAATAGCTATAGAAGTTTTGTGAATTATTATTTCAACAATTTTATGTAATTTTGAAAATTTACAAAATTAAAGATTTTAATGGATGATTTAAAGAAAATCACTTGATTTATATTCACGGTTTAATCACTGACTTAACCCATTTGATTAAAATCATTGACACGCTAGGTGATCATCAAGCTGATTTATAATCATAATATGAATAATTCACACAAAATTAAATTTCAATATATATTCATAATATCGTATTTACATAAATTAAAATCTTAATTATAAAACAAATTTTATGTTTTGAAAACACAATATTCAACAAAAATTGTCAGTGATCAAATTTTGCCCTGATTTATAGATTTTGAAATCGATACCAACACAACACTAAAAACCTTATAAATAATCCTTATAATCCAAGTATATCAACGATAATTAAGGCATAGACTGACAGAAAAACGAAATCAAAAAACAATTTCCTTAATATTGAAAAAAAAAATGTTAAATGGATAAGTTCAAAATAGCTTAATTCTTTATAGGTTCATATGCAATAAGCCTAAAAATTTCAGGCTGATTGAGAAAGAAATTATTATTTTCTAAATAGCCTAAAACCTACTTAGTCTCTTTACAATAAACCTGAAAAATAACCAGCTGATTGGAAAAACAAAAATACTTCTCTAATTAGTCGGGCTCTTTGCAAGGAACAGGATATCTCAATTCTCCTACGACATAAATATATACACAAATACTAGCGATAGTTTCAGCATCTTCTTTATCTTTTGAAAATTAAACAGGTCAAACAGTTATGTTGTAAAGATGCCCCTCTTTTTTTATTGAAAATGTTTATATGCTACCACTTTTTCAAGCATAGCTGAAATGCTTTATATGCATGAATATACAGTAGCTTCTCTCATAACCAGTATCCGTTTAACCAGTTCTCAACAGCTGGGAAAATATAAAAAAAAAAATAATAATAATAAAATGTATTCCAAATGTCTGGTGTCATAAAACGGAGAAAGAAATGAAGATCCGTGTAAATAACAAACTATTTAGATGAAAAAAAACAACCCTAAAATGAAAAATTTGAGTGCACTAAAAATGATAACGATATCAAAAATACCCCCGCTCTCTAGACATATGAAACGATATCAAATACTAGATCCCCCACTCTCGCCCCCCAACTGATAACATTATACATGTATAGCCCCTATTTTTGAAGGAACCGTTTAAATTGTTTTAAACTTGTTAAATTGGATATTGGTTATTTCAAAATTATTCCCTTTTTTCGGGGGGGGGGGGGGTGAGTTATCAGGCTTTTTGCTCAATCAGCTAAATCTCAGTCTCAATTAGGCCGGTTAGGTGGGAGGCTACTGTACATATAATAATAATAATAAATAAAAAAGGCGTTAATATACTACTTTATTTCATAACTAAGTCATGCTTAAGCCAATATCTTTATTTGTAGGTAATGTTTTTGTTTACTAAATATCCATTGCAGTCATTATTGTTGCGAATTTCAAATTCCAATATATAACTAATGAAATTTCGTAAATGACCTTTAGTATATAAAATTAAAAAATTTCTATTAATATTATAAGACAAAACTGCAATTTATTAATTTTTGCAAGAAAACAAAAATAATATAAATAAGTTTTATAAAATCAGCTTAAGCTTGCTTAGAAAAAATTTAATGCAAAATAGTTGAACTGATAAATGTTATTTTCTGTTTTTGAGTAGATTTCATTAAGATTCTTATTAATAACCTAAATTATGAAAAATCAAAGAAAAAATATAGAAAAATAAAAGCTTTCAATTGGTTATTATTTACAGAACCAAAAACTAAGAAGCGGATCACCTACATATTTATCCTAGTTTTAAAATAACATATCAATACAAAAACTGATATTTTTAATTAAATGTATAATTTCTCTAGTTGCATCCTAAAATAATAGGAGAGAGTGTGGTGGTGTGGGACACATTTTACAAAAGTAAGAAAATCCAATCTGTTTGACACAAAACAAAAAATTCAATTTATAGAGTGCTAGGTAAAACGCTTTTTAATTTACCTAAACATTTCGGAAACATACATATGTAAAAACTGTTTTAAAATTAAAGAAATTGTAAGTTTTAAAATGTGTCCCATACCCCCCCCCACTACCAAGAAGGTATTGGGACAGCAATTAAATGAAGTTATAGACACAAATTATCCAGTGTCGGTTAAATATGCTGTCAAACAAAGACTGACCAGTCACTGCCCAGTCATGATCAGCTTCATGACTGGAATGAAAATTGAAGTTTGTCAATCATACACGACATTAAAAATTCATAAATTCAATTCATTTACATTTTGAAAGTTAATAAATATATTATTAATGTTATAATTAATATATTATCCCCTAACGTACTTGCATGTTAGCTATTCATATTCATATTATTTAAAAAAATGAATTGGAAATGTTCGATTCTTCTCTTTATTGTCATGTCCCATTTCTCCGCCCTTATTTGTTTTGTGATAAATTACTTTTAAAAACAACAAGTTGGAAATTGTACATGAAGCACAGCAAATGAGGTGCATTCGTACTGCATGTAAATTTAAATATATTCAGATCTTGCTGTTATATGTTACAGGACTTCGGTTCTAGTATAATAGTCGAAATTTTTTGTGTGTTCCTGTATATACTATCTGGTTTCTATTATATAGGAAGTAGCTTGTATTAAACCACAACAACGTGTATCAATTTGATAAAATATGAAATAATTTAATATAATTAAAACACGCCCCAAACAATATTTTGCCGTAAACCACAAAGTAGTGGAATACTTTTGAGAAACCATGTAAATTAATAATAAACAACCTTTGTATCATAGACTATATAGAATGCATATTTTAGTATCTACTTCATATATTCATGTCAATTCTATTATATTCGAAAGAGTGTGACATCACTAAAATGTACTTGAAATTATTTTTTTTCCTATTGATCGCAATGCGATGAAATACTTTTAATTATCCCCTATGCAATTAAACTATGCATCCGATTATAATAAAATTTCAATTGAATCGACGAAATTATGCAAAAATTATATATTTTAATTTTTTAACGGTTTAGTTGGATAGTTTTTGCTCTGTTATATGCGGACAGACAGACGGACGGACAGACAGACAGACAGACGAACGAACTGAACGAGAACTATAAGTGCTATGCATTTACATAATTACGAACGCATCTAAAAATGCTGCTTTTACGTTTAATTTAAATTATGTTTAATATCCAGTATAATATTCCATTAACAGGAAAATAATTGCATTTATACATAAACAAACCATTAATATATTGCTAGCGTAATAAGAATGAGAAGCAAATTTACTTTAAATCCTTGAAATAATTTTTTCCTTCTTACAATTGTAAACTAACACGGATCAAATGTTTTTTGAACTGAAAATTAGGCTACCATTGCTTCATCTTGTGAGTGATTGATGAAATGTTCAGAATGATACATGAAGGAAAAAAAACATCCGTCCCATTCCTCACACTGTCCGACTAAACGAAAAACTTAAACAAAAATCAAATAAATGTATTGTGCTTACAATCAACGTCAATTAATGGAGATAATTATAGATAATTTTACATTCTATTACTCATAAGAATTTTTAAAAGTGTTTTTAACATTCTAAGCAAGGTATACACAGAAGAATTTTTTTAATGATTAATTCACACCAATTCTTTTAAAATCGAATTGAACTATTCAAAATATAAAAAAATCATTTTTAATTTTACCTGAAAAGTAAAATTGCAAATCTTTCTTGCCTTTCTATTAATGTTCATCAATTTTTTGAGGGGCATTTACGATAGTATTCAGTCTAATTATATTAATAGTTACTTTCGAATTAAATATATATATATACATATTTTAATCGATATTCGGAAAATATCTGAATAGATTATAATAACTTTGATTTTCAAAGTCTCTTGATTTTTGTTAGTATGGCGCATATCTTTGATACAGAAACAAAAGAAACTTTAAATATCTATTAGCTTAACTTAAGAATACGACATAAACAACACATCTACTGAAATTCTACAGAAAACAACAAAAAGGCAGCTTTGTTGTAAGATTTTCCCAATCTATAAAAAACTAAAATAGCGAATAAAAAAGAATTCGTTAACATACTTTGAATTTGGTTCAACATTCATTTACAGGAAGGCTTCCTTTACTATCGTTGAAAATGTAGATTCTGAAGCACCTACTTGCCACATTCAATTAAGGCTGGTTGTGTGAAGTAGTTTTTGGGTGCAGATATGGCCGTTGCTAGTGGTTGCCTTTTATGGACAATAGTATTCGGATAGATATAGTTCACCGAGTGAGATAAAATAACACAGGTTGCTCGAAGAAAATGAGGGACACCAGTAAAAGCACTTCTTGACGTTTATTAAGAGAAGTATAATAGGTATGCAGAGAAAGCACAATCCTTAGGGAGTGACCCTTCGATACACAACTTTTTAGAACTACATGATACAGTTGATCATTCCAGTACGGCAGACAAAATCCAAGTGACGTTATAATCGGTACAAAAGTCCGTTATGGATTTGGCTTGCGTTTTTTGCCAAAACCCTTTGTATACTTGCCGACATTGGCGAAAATTATGCAGAGAGAGACAGAACGCGTTGTTAAGTATCCAGCCAATTGATAACCTGTGAATTATGGGAGCAGGCACAAAAGGGTTAATAGATGGAATTCGTGAGAACTGATAATTCTCAACGGACGATGAAAACCACCTGCTTACATTCACATATATTGTATCCTAAACTAGATAAATTGCACAGACGCACCCATTAAATAATTTGGAGGACAAAAATGTTTATGAAGAGAAAGGAAGTCGCTCGCAGATGTACGAAGATTAGATTTTGTTTTAGTTATTGAAATGGCACAGACAGCTTGCAACGGAACAGAAGAAGTGCAGATAGAAAAGAAATGTTTTTTTTTTCTTTTATTATTTCGGATATTCATTACTCCAGTCAAAATCATCTAAGAGAAAAGAATAAATGAAAGCTTTTTCGTACAAGAAAGAATATTAAACTGTGGGAAACGGGCGCAATGGATACTTAACTCCTAAAATATAAATATTAACTTAAAATGCAATTTTTAAAAAGGAATAGATTTTGACCAAAAACTATATATAACGGAATCTCCGTTATAGGTTGGTTGATTGACTTCTGCTATTTTTGCTACGAATCGGGTTAACCGATTGCTTTAGTTTTAGATTGGGTTTAGATTCCTGCAGGTTAGCTTCGGGTTGAACTGATATATCAAATGTTACTTCTGTGTATATGCTTTGAGATTAAACTGTATACGTGTCATAATCATAAAATATGAATATTTGTGTATGTGTAATGTTTCCTGAAGAGAGCAGCACAAAGCAGGGGTCATTCTGAGGAAGATTTTTGTTTTAAATTCATAGAAAATTTTCTGAAACGTCCATTAAAAGGAAAGGGGGGGGGGGGTTCATGATGCTAATTAGAGTAAATGGGGTTAAAAGTACGCATTTTAAATGAATTTTGATTTTTAACGAATACATTAGGTTAAACTTTGTGCAACGAGTGAATAAACGAGTGCCGTTAGATTGCTATCTTGAACCGGAAATCTGTCAATTTCGTGAAAAATTGCAATTTTTACAAAACATTGCTGTGTCTGTTTTTGCCCCATTATTTGGGGTAAAAGTACAAAACATTTTTGCCTCATTACAACGGGTTTTTTTTTATATTTCAGATAAAACAAATGAATTATGTAGAAACATTAGTAAATTTCTCTAGTATTAAAAGTTTTACTGAAAATTATAAATTAAACAGTAAAAAAATTCAAAAATAAATAAAAAAAATTAAAAAAGACCAGCGGCGTATGAGATCTCAAATAGGAGTTAATTTCTGTGACGAAAATTGTTACTTAATACTGTGAGCGGTGTCAGAGACCCCTTGATCGTAGAATGAATAAAAGGATCAGTTGTCTTAAAAGATAGTGTTTCTGTATTAAACTTTACGTAAAAACTTGTTAAAATATCTCGATTCAGAAATCTCTAGTTATACTGCTAGTTTCCAAACTAATAAAAAAAATTCCCTAATATGAATATTTTAACAGATAATTACACATTGTGAAAACGGGATATAGCAGCGCGGTTTATCAGATCTATAACAGAAGTTGAGGGTTTTAATACTTAAAAAGAGGTTTTAATACTTAAAATAGTGTATTATGAAAAAAAATGTTTTTAAAAGCAGGTAGGTAGATTCATAACTTTTATGTTTAAGGAAAAAAAATAAATAGAAAAATTAAAAGGTAATTAACTACTTTTAATAGTTAAACAGCTATTACATTTTATATAATACTAATTTATAGAGAAAAAAACCTTTCCACAACGTAATTGTGGAAAGCTTTGCATCTTACTAAAAGAGCAGGGCAAAGCACCGTTTCTTAAACTTGTTAAACAGAATGCATAGCTTTCTTATTCTGCAGCATTTTGCTTAATCGGCCACGCACAAGTTTGAACAAATGTGATCAAAGTAAACTAGGGGGTATTTAGAAGCTTAAGAACATTCGTTCCCTATTAATTTTTTTCAATTTGAGGTATTGGCAGCTAATGAAACAAGTGAAAGTTTAGTAGTATTAAGTAAAAATTTAAATATTTAAACTTGCATCTTTTTTTTTCAATTGAGTGCTTATTTTTTTACACAGTTTGAATACTCTACACGGAGACGGAATTGCCACATAGCTTTCATGATTGAAGAAATATTTCTTCACATTGAATCAGCCAGTATGTTACCCCCCTCACACACACACACACACACATGAACATCTGCTCTGGGTTTTGTTTTTTCTTTCGCAGTCCTTTTGAAATTGACGTTTTTAGGTGTGTTCGTAATTACGTAAATATGTACCACCTATAGTTGTCGTTCAGTCCGTCCATCCGCATATAACAACACAAAAATTACCCAATCGAATCGTTTAAAATTTAAAATATATAATTATTACATAATTTTGTCAAATCATTTCAAATTTTATGAAATCAAATGGATAGATTAATTACAGGGACCATCAAAAGTATTCCGCTACATTATGGTCAATGAGAAAAAAGTTCGAATTGTATTTCAATCGTTTGAAATTTAAAATATACTAGCTGACCCGCCCGGCGTTGCCCGGGTCCGTATTAACAATATTACACGAATTTGAATTTTTGCATGCTTTTACAGTTAACTGGAAGCATGCAGAAATGCATGCTGTTGTTGAACATGGTCTTCTTGTATGTCCACGGAAATTATTCTGTCTTGTTCGAATAAGGACATGCTTCACTGGAATATTTTTGCCAAGTTCAGATTTCGCGATTTTTTTCAAAGAAATTTTTTGTATTCGGATTGGGTTCATGTCCATGGAAATATTTTGTCTCGTTTGGGTTCGCTTGCGTTTTTTTTAAATAATTTTGTCAGATTCAGATTTGGTTCGATTCAAATTTCAGGTATTTTTTCGAATGGAAGTTTTAGGTTCGTATCGGGTTTATGTCCACGGACATTATTATTTTGTCTTACTCGAATTCGGTTATGCTTCTTTCGCATACTTTCATCAGATTTAGATGTGGTTAGGGTCAAAGTTCAGGATTTTTCAAACGGCGTTTTTTAGGTTTGAGTCGGGTTTATGACCACGGAAAGTATTTCTTCTTGCTGGGATCGAGATATATTTCTCTGGAATATTTTTATCGGATTCCATCCGATCAATTCAAACTGGTTTAAACCAGTATTTCTTTGTTTTTGTTTTTTACCTTTTAAACAGTTTTTCAATAGATGACTAAAATTCCGTTTAAAAAATAACATTTTGTGCCATTATTGACTGTAATACACGATCGGAATGCATAAAAGATACAAATAGATCAATCATAGGCAAGATCTATTTGATTATTTTTATCATATGTCTCTGAAATATCAATATAGAAGCATCATTTAAGATTTTGTTTGAAAAATTAACATTCTTTCGTTAATGTTTTAAAATCGTCTGCGGTCTCAAATCTATTAAGTGTTCATGCATGATTTTAAAAGAATCTTTTCATCAATATATTTTATGTATTGACATGGAATTATTAATATGTTGTTAAATCATAGACATTTTTCATCTACGTTATAAAGTATTAAAAATTTCTGATAAAAAAGAGAAAACTTTTAGTAATACAATTTTTTAGTTCAAATTATATGTTTTCAATATTTTTTTTAATTTTATTTTGACATTTAATTATTTCTAATTTTCCAATTTCAATTATTTTTAAAGCACACATTTATTTTAATAAATAATATAATATAAAACCATTTAAAAAATTACTATTTCTTCGTAAAATATGCTTCCGCGATAATTCATTTCTTCCAATCCGTCTTCATTTCATCCGTATTCGTCAAAATTCCTTCCTCGTGCTTTTGTTTGAGACATTAAAATTTCAGCAATTAATAGTTTCATATAGCAAACCTTTTTTTTTTTTTTTTGGTTTACTTCGCCACCACCTATCTTTTTCCTCCATGGCGTACAGAAGCTGTGATAAAAAAAAAAAAAAATGTTCTCATTTAAACTGACAGTTTGCCAGCCAGTCTATGAATTTTAAAGGTCAATCCCAGCTTTTTTCATCTGCAAAAATTTTATGCAACCAACCAACCATAAGAGAATAAAAGGAAAAAAAAGCGAAAAAAAGGCGATTTTTTATGAGAGTGAGGTTTGGAATTTAATTAATAACTCAGTTAATAAATAGAATTTTGAAATTCTGAGCGTAAGGTGCATCAGGAGATATATTGAGCTACTCTCAGAAAAATTTTGAGCTTCGTACGTACCGTAGTTTTTGCTAACTATCGCGGACACACACACAGACAGACAGAGCGATTTGTTATTTTATTAATATAGATAACGAAAAAACAAAAAATTAGTAGAATATTAATAAAAAGTCGAAATAAAAATCACTTAATGTCATTTTAAACACGTGAATCGCATTTAATGTCATCGAATGTGACATTCACGATCATCCATTATTGGCATTTAATCTTATAGTTTGGCGATAGTTTTTTGGTCGATTGGATAACCTAGAAGTACCGTAAAATATATGTAAATATACAGTTGTACACTTTCTCAAATAAATAACTTTATAATAAACCAATATGTTAAATCCATATAGGATAACAACAGCAGTCGCACCGCATCAACAATAAAGTGTAGATGTTTAAGAGGTGGCTTCATTTAATAAATTTATAATAATTTTTATTTTATTTCAAAATTTGAATGTTTATGCTCCAGTATTGTTTAAGGACATAATCAAAGAGGGACTCATAGGGCTTAATCTCTCCTTATTATAAATAATTAAGTTACAAAAAGATATTAAAAATTTATTTTCTGTCTTTAATGTTTCTATATTCACCTCTGATCAAAAAATAATAATAATGTAATATGAGTGAAAAGTATAGTAATCACGAAGCTAGTAAATCTGCAAATCAGTGGACGAAAACATCAATCCTACGGTTTGACTATTATTTTTTTTAGTATTTAAAATATTTAACTCGCAATATCATTTCTTTTATATTTGCAATATTAATTATTATTAATGATATATAAAGTAATCTCTGGAAGATTGTTTAAAACAGTGAGGCAAAACTATACTCTAATTTTCCAAAGGTTTTTTTAAAATAATTTCCCCTTTTAGTGCCCTACTGTCTCAATATTTTGATAGTTAGAATTGTCTGAAATTTAATATTTTAAACCATCAATATAAAATAATTACAATGCTGATCTTCTGATAATTACAAAAATTGACGCAAAATTAGGATGATTATCAGAAATATTTTATTAATTATTGAGATTCTAATTGTTAAATCCATTTGAAAATAATTATTTTGTTTCATTAATATGTTTTTATTACATTTTCATTCTAAATACAGCCATAAAAACATTTATACTTATTACTTTTTACTTATTTATAAAAAATAATTTTAAAAGAAATTTCTTAAGGATGTCCTATTATTTTGCACTTGTATATACTATTCAAATAAACGTAATGAATTGGCTGGATTCTAGCAATGCGAATTCAGAAACAATTCGTAGAATATAAAAAGCTATTAATATTAAATAAATCAAAAAACAACTTGAGTATAAATAACAAACTTACCCAAAACACAAAGAGTCTAGTTAATTCTAAAATAAAAAATATAATATTACTAATTAAAAAAGTTTTTTTTTTTAATTTCAGTTTATAGAACTAAGTCAGCAAACCAACAGTAAACATTTGGAATGCAGGAAGTTATCGTTATTATCGATTATCGTTGCCAATTTCTTGTGCTAAAAGCGACAGTATGGAGCGATACGACCAAGAAAAAAGAAAACATTGCATTTTTATCGTCTGCAAGATCATCAACATTTAACCATCAAACACTCCAATGTCATTGGGTTACACCAGTTTATCAAATTACTTCCGAGAAATCTTTATGCAACCAATCAACCACAGCAAGCGAGAGGAAAAAAAGTGGAAAAAAGATGACTGATTTATGAGAGTGACCTCCAGATTTTAATTAATTACTCAGCTAATAATTAGAATTTTGAAATTCTTAATGTCAGGTGCATCAGCAGAGACTTTGAACTAATCTCAAAAAATTTTTGAACCTCGTACATGCCGTAAATTTCGCAAACCATCGCAGACACACACACACACACACAGACAGAGCGTTTTGTTCTTTTATTAGTATAGATAAGTATTACATAATTTTGTCGAGTCACTTCAAATTTTATGAAAATCAGATGCATAGATCAATGACAGTGACAATTAAAAGTATTCCATTACTTTACGGTCAATGGGGAAAAAGTTTCATATGCATTTTAATGATATTACACTCATTCAAATATATTAAAATTGATATACATTTATAAAGTACATATTATAATATACATTTTGTACAATGTTTGTTATTGATTTACAAGGCCACACAAAAGTATTCCATTACATAATGGTATAGGGAGGAAAACATTGTTTGCTGTGCGTTTTAATTGTAGTTAACAACATTTTATGAGATCGATATATGTTGCTGAGGAATATTACAAGTTATTTCCAAGTTATAAAAAAAGCAGATAGTATTTACAGGGACACACAAAAGATTTTGGTTACTATACTGTACCCGAAGGACTGTAAATTACTACATCAAGATCTGAATAATTTTAGGTGCGTTCGTAATTATGTAAATAGATAGCACCTATACTCGTCGTTCAGTCTTTCAGCCCGTCTATCCGACCATCCGTCTGTCTGTCCGCATTTAACAAACCAAAAACTGACCAACCAAATCGCACGATATTTGAAATATAACGTGAAATATATAATTTTAGCGTAATTTTGTCGAGTCATTATAAAGTATATGAAAATCGGATGTACAGTTTTATTAGAGGGACAGTCTAAAGTAATCCATTACATTACGATCAACAGGAAAAAATAGTTTCAAGTACATTTTAATGATGTTAAATCCTTATGAATATAATAGAATTGACATGAACCTATGACGTATATGTATATTAAAATATACGTTCTGTACAATATGTGATTCAAACAATATTTATTATTAAAATATAGGGCCACACGAAAGTATTTCACTATATTATGCTATACAGGGAAACATTGTTTGGGGCGTGTTTTAATTATATTAAGCTATTTCACATTTTATGAATATGATATACGTTGCTGAGGTGTAATAAAAGTTACTTCCTGTTTATTTACCGGAACACAGAAACGATTTCGAGCACTTTACTGGATGCGGAGTTCTGTCTACTATAAGAGCAAGATCTCAATATTTTTAAAACTTCGTTATCGTACGAACGCACCTCATTTACTACGTTTTACGTACAACTTCCAAATTGTTTTTATAAGCGATTCCTAGCTATTTTTTCTTCTTTTTTTGCGAAAATCGAGTTTTTTTCGAGATCCTTTTACCGAATTTGCCTTTTTTTGCTATCTTTTAACAAAAGTTTGATGTTCTTGTTGTGATCCTATACAGAATTTTTTTTTAAAATTTGTCTTTTTCGCAATACTTTCACGAAATTTATCTTTATCCAAAATCCTTTGACGAATTTCGTGTATTTCTATGATACGTTGACGAAATTCGCGATTTTTGGTGATTTTTTGATGAAATTTGAATTTATTTGTCATTTTTCAAACATTGTTATTTTTTTTAAATCTCTTGAGAAATTTTGCGTAACTTTTGCTACCATTTTCATTTATAGAAATCTGATTTATGAACAGATAATAGCTACAATGCAGAACAATATTAAAGTTATTTTGTTATGGTTTGTTACTTATCACAAAAAATGACTTTTTATGACTAATGAAAATTTATGAAAACTAATTTATGTATAAGAGTATTAATCTGATAAAGAAAAAAGAAATTTTCTTTGACCATAACTCAGCTTAATAATGAAATTTTTATTAATTTTTAATTTATTAATTTTTTTTAATAGTTTGTTATTTTTTTACGATATTTTAATCTAAATTTTGATTTTTAGATTTTTCATTTGTGAGAGGGGGGCGGTCTTTCTAATCTCGACGTTTTAAATATCTGTGAATACACGATGCGTTTTACCATTTCTTGTGCTTTATATGTTTCAGCGATACAACATTCGATGCACTAGGGCTGGAGAAAAGGTAAAGGTTTCGTGGCGCTAGTATGTTGCTCGAAATGAAAAAACAACTGTAAAACGCATTGGGTGTGCCCATCATAAAGTTTTCTAAAAATAAAAAGAACGATATTTTGGTGCTTCTATTTATTTTAATTCATTTATTGAATCAACTATGAACGGGTTTAAATTAGTGCTCTCGATTATACGTTTATACGAATATACGTATAATACGTATTATACGAAATACGGATCAACTATACGTATAATACGGCATCGGCGGTTATACGTATTGCGCAAAACAGCATATACGGTACATCGTATATACGGATCTTATCCAAGCGGTTAAACGTATAAACGTTTAAACGTTTTTTGTTTAAGATATGAAATTTGATGTTTCAATGTCTTTCTGTTTTAAATCGATTTAATAGGATCCGATTTAAGCACACATCACAAACCTCAATGTTTTCGATTTAAGAGAAAGATGATTTAAGAAAAAGACTATTTAAGAAAAACATTGCAAGCTAGTGTTAAATTCATTTAGTAGGATTTGATTTAAAATTAGCAGCGGTCACTTGCCATGTGGTTATTAAAAATGTAAAAGTGCAATTAAAAAATTTCCTTCATTTGCCACCCTTGTCATCATTCGCCAAGTGGCGATTAAAAAAATCTGTTTTCGGTCGCCCAGTGAAATAAAGTTTTTTTCATAGAAGTATGCATTCCTACATTGATTACATCTAATTAGAAAAGTGTTTTCTTCTTTTTCTTACTGGATGCAAACAGATTTCAATGACATAGCTGTATTTTCAATATTTTGGTTTTTTGAAGAGTTCTTTTACTGTGTTCAGTTTGATTATTTTTTTGAGAGATGCAGTTTCATTTTGCAAAAATGTATACAACAGCATTGATTCTACACGCATTTCAAGTAATTTGTTGGCTATCGATCTCCATCCAAGTCATCACTCGCCAAGTGGCGATTTAATAGATCTATTTTCAATTGCCAAGTGAAATGCAGTTTTTTCCATGGAAATATGCATCTCTACATTAATTACATCTAATTAGGAAAATGGTTATTTCTTTTTCCTACTGGATGCAAACAGATTTCAATGACATTGCTGTATTTTCAATATTTTGTTTTCTTTGCCGCATTCTTTTATCTATCTCAGTTGGATGTTTTTTTCAAGAAATACAGTTTTATTTTGCAAAATATATTCATCAGATTTGATTCCATATTCATTTCAAGTAATTTATTGGTGATCTATCGCCACTCTAGTCATCACTCGCCAAGTGGCGATTTAAAATAATAGTTATAGATCGCCAAGTGAAATAAAGTTTTTTTCATCAAAATATGCATATCTACATTGATTACGTCTAATTAGATAACTAATTAATTCTTTTTTCTATTCGATGCAAGCAGATTTCGATGATGTTTTTGTATTTTCAATATTGCAGGGTTTTTTTGCCATGTGCTTTTGGTATGTTCAGTTTCATTATTTTTTCAAGAAATATAGCTTTATTCTGGAAAATATATTAATCAGCTTTGATTCCACATGCATTTCAAATAACTTATTCCTTTTTTCACACTGGATGCAAATGGATTTTAAAGGCATTTCAGTACCTTCAATTTTCGACTTCTGCTGCATGCCCAGCTGTTGGAATATTTTTTTCCCCAATTTTTTTTCCTGTTTAATGATGCGAAATACACATACCAGTATAGATGCCAACTATATTACGTTGGTAGTATAAATTTGGTGCCTCCTAAATTCCCGTGCCGGGGCGACCGCTCCCTTCTCCCGCCCTTTTGCACGGAGCTACCCTCTCAGAAATGTATGCTGTATCTCAGTCCCCTCTGAAATGATAAGTCCAGATACGCTACTGCTAGCATAGACGTTTGTAGTGTATTACTAAGACATTTATTAAAGGGGTCCCTGCCCCGGAAATTTTGTATTTTTAATGGTCAAAATGTGCAATTTCTTTCCCCCCCCCCCCCGGAGCCACAGAAGTACCTCCCGGAGAAAAATGTCTGAATTTAACACTGCATTTATTTATTAACTGAAATCCAAAAAACAATTTATTGTGTTTTATTTATTAATAATTCACTATTTATGCCTGGGGGGGGGAAAGCAATTTTAAAGTTAAAATTCAAATTTGCAAGTCTGAGCCTTAGATCGGCTTACATCAGAAATCCGATTTAACTATTGGTCTTGAATATATACATTGGACGTCGCGATGTAGCGAAATGATGTTGCCTAGATTTAACGCTTACATCGGAAATCCGATTTAACTATTGGTTTTCAATAGATATATCGGACGTCGCGATTTAGCCAGTTCTTAAATCGCGATGTAGCTTTGTCTCAATGCTTTCTGATTTACTAAAAAGGCGATGTAATAAGACGATTTAGGAAAAACAGAGCAAGTTTGTATTAAATCGATTTAGCAGGCTCAGGACCATAGCTAGAAGTGTATAATAGGGGGGGGGGGGTCAAGAAAATGTAGGGGGGAGCTTATTTTTTTTTTTTATCTTTCTCTGACACACAGAGATAAATTACTAAATTACTAAATAAATAAACAACGTTAAAGAGCACAAATATAATAAAAATATGATAAAAGCAAACAGCTGTTTCGGGGGGGGGCGGCGTGGGGGGTGACACACAAGACATCCATAATATGAATAAGCAGTTGCAGACCTTTGAAATGATGTGTCACACGACTGGTGTTGTAAAGAAATTAAAAATGTGCCCCCCCTGGGGGGCGGAGTGGGGGTGACACACAAGACATCCATAATATGAATAAGCAGTTGCAGACCTTTGAAATGATGTGTCACACGACTGGTAATGTAAAGAAATTAAAAATGTGCCCCCCCCCTGGGGGGGGCAGAGTGGGGGGGTGATACAGAAGGCATCCATAATATGAATAAGCAGTTGCTCCAAATAATTAAAATAAAAATTATCTTTATTTCTACATGCATTAATTGCATAAATATCCAACGTTATGGATTATTAAAACGGTCTAAGGTTATAAAAACTATACGCGAAATTAAAATTTACTCCAAAATATTAATACCTAATTTCTAAAAATCATAAGTCTGTTTCTTTGCGATATGCAACTAATTTACAACAGTCATTTTAATCCGCTATATTCAATGTTTTTAAATGGCCTGCCCTTTAATTTTTGTCAGAATGATCTCGTATTTTAAAGGGCTTAAAAACGAAAATGAAGCGCCAAATACCTAAAAAAAATATATATGTTGTGAAGAAAACTGCAATTAACCAGATTTTCATTTCTACAACTTTCTAAAAATTCAGACTTTTCGTAATTTTTTTTTTTTTTTTTAAATGACCATTTTTCCCATTTAAAACATTGCAGTAGCAAAAAAACCAGCTTACTACGTATCGCAGCCTCCTCATTATTTGCCAAAATTTCACTTTGTATTTTCGAAGAGTCAGGCGCATTAAGTTTCACCTCCTGTGTCTTACTCCGTCTATAAGACATACTATGCGGATTTCTGTCGCAACGCCACCGATTTCCAAATTATTCTCCATTCAGTGACATAAGACTGGTGAAGTCCGCTATTTAAATTAGATACGATACGTGGAATATACGTATACATTAAATATACGTATTGTTAAATATACGTTTAGTTGATACGCCTTTATACGTATCCGGATACGTTTAAACGTATATTTTAAGGTATCCGTATAGTTGAAACGGATATTATACGGATATACGTATAGCGTTTAAACGTATAGCAACTATCCGTATTCTATCGCGAGCACTAGTTTAAATAATAGAAAAATAATAATTACTTATACGTAAAAATAAAAATGAAAATTTTACGTACATCTTTGTATCTAACTTTATAAAACACAAAGGCGAACAAATACTTTCAACATATAACTATATATGTCACATATATATTTCATGATACACAGTATTACGATTCAGATTACATGACTTTGAATAAGAGAGTAATTAAACTAATTTAAGGTCTTGCAGATACAATATTCAACAAATGTCATAATTCTTGAATAAAGTTTAAAGACCGATTTGACGAAATTCAGTATGTCAGATTGGAAGTTGCGAGTAGAAAAAAAGACACGTATTCAAATCTACCAAGAGCCGTGACCACCCCAAAATCAACCCCCCTCCCCCCCCTCCGCACACACACTCTCCAGAAATGTAAAAAGCATGTAAATCTCTAATTATACCAAGCCGATTTCGGCGATCACTCAGTTTGTTTCTCATAAATTCTATAATTTATATTCTTATACTTAAGGACAATAATTGGATTTTTAGACTGTTTTATAATAGTAAAATAAATTACAGATATTTTTTTTCTTTTTTTATTTTAAATTTAGATTATGCTGGTTTACATAGAAATAAATATAAAAATTACATAATGTACAGGGTATATTATAAGAACTATTACCTTTCGAGTTATTTGGGCTTCGAAACAACCCACTGTAACCTCTCTTCTCTTCTAGCCAGCACGTATTACGTAAGAATAGAAGAGCATCAATTCTGAAATTACCGTACACCGAAGCGGGGCTATCATTTTTTTTTTTTTTACTTTCTGAAAAATATTAGTTTACGGATCAAATACCAATTTTTTACTGAAAAAGAATCATTTAACGGTACAAATAGCATTTACAATGACAATGGCACACATACCTTTTTTAAAGCATAATCATACCTGAGAAATACGGTTTTCACACCGTAAAGAGGGATTAAAAAAAGATTACAGTACAGTACGGTAAAATTTACGGTACGTGTAATGAAATATTATGAACTCTCTATAAATGTCTTCTTTCTTACTGAAAAATAATTATTTTACGGAACAAATACTGCGTTTTTACTGAAGAAAAAACATTTTACGGTACAAATACTGTTTATAATGGAAATGGCTTACGTGTTGTTTTTTTACGCTTCATATACCTTAGAAATACGGTATTCATACCGTAAAGAGTGAAAATGGTAGAAGTACCGTGAAATTTACGGTACATCTACTGGAATTTTACAAAAATTTTTTACAGTGTGGATAAAGCAAACTCTTCTTGCCTATACAACATGTAGTGAAATCAGAAGTTAAAACAGTAGTACGCAAATAGTAGTGACATGTTCCCTGTCTAAAATAAAAGCAGGGCAGTGACTTATTATAAATCGGCACATAAAAATATATTAAACCTTAAAATAAAGGTTCGTCTATAACAAATCCTGTCTTAAACACAAAACATCATTAATCAAGATGGAGAAAGTAACATACAAAACTATCTGCTAAGACGGAAACCTGTCTAAAACGAAATATTTTTTATTTACCGCAAACCGAATGCATCCCTACGTTATATTCATATTTTGACATTTGACATATCTAAAAATTTTATTACGAAAGCCACGACAGATTTTAAGATGTTTTTTACACACAATCCATCCCTTTTCTTCCCCTGATTGCAAACGCATCTACTCTGAAATGGAAGGAATCTTAAAAAGATAAAAGGTTCTTAAAGAGAGATTTTAAGATGACTTTTACACACACGTCTCCCTCCCTCCCAACTGAAAACATAATCTTCGCTGAAATGGAAGGATGTTTAAAAAGAAAAAAAAAAGCATTGAACCTGTTTTTATATCCTGCGAGACATCCCTTTTCAAAATTTCATCACAGAAGACATAATAGATCTTGAATCATCATAGAATCATCATAGCTGTACTTATTTTAGTTAAATTTTATAAGTATAAGTATTACCAAATTATTGGAACATCAGTGTCTTTCATATATAATTTAAAAAAAGTTTTTAGAATCATTTAAAAAAAAATAATGTTCTTTATTTCAATTCAAATGCAAGAGGAATTTTAAGAATTATTCCTTCCTTTCTTTTGCTCATGAAAACTAATTTAGGAAAGGGGGGAGACAAAAAATATATCTCAGGATCTATGATGCTCTTTGTAATGAAATCTTCAAATTGGTAACTCGCCAGACATAAAACAGCTACAATGTTTGTTTTTTTCTTATTAAACATCCTTCCATTTCAGCGTAGATTGGGAGAGAGGAAGATGTGTGTGTAAAAGTCATCTTAAAATCTCTCATGGCTTTCGTAATAAAATTTTCAGATGTGTTAAATGTCAAAATATGAATAAAATGTATGTAAGGGATGAATTCGGTTTTCGAAAAAATGAACAATATTTCGTTTTAGGCAGGTTTATGTCCTAGCATCTGCTTTTGTATATACTTTCTCCGTCGAAATCAATATCTTTTTACGTTTAAAACAGGATTTGTTATAAACAAATTCCTTCAATCTAAGGTTTATTATATTTTTATGTGCCAATTTATAAGTCACTGTCCCGCTTTTTTTAGACAAAGAACTTACCAACACTATTTCCGTATCACTGTTTTAACCACTTAACTGATTTTACTGCACGACGTAGGCAAGAAGAGTTTGCTTGATCCACAAATTAAAGCTATTTAACACCTTCTAATTTTTTAAATACAATTTCATACTATTTAATGGAAGAAATGTTTAGATTAAATATTAAGATTTTTTTAACAAAAAAAAAGCGGTGTTTATCCCATATTTTCAATTTATTGTAGGTAAAAAAAAAAAAAAAAAAAAAAAAAAAAAACCAAACCGGTTACAAAAACATTTTTTGAATACAATTTACTTATGGCAAATGTGTGAAAATTTAATGAATATTTTGTTGGTTTTTATTAAGTATAATAGACATTATTTAATCATAAATATTGTTTTAAATCTCTTTACATCCAATAAACTCTATTTCTACAGATGAGTGGAGTGTCAATTTAACATGTTGACTGAAATTCGACTCTACGAAAGGAGCCGAAAAACTCATGCGTGTGAAAACTGGAGTAAAGTCTGAATTTCAACAGCCTGTTGTCGCCGTCAGCGCCATCTATTGGTTAAATATCGAACTATTTTAAGAAAGTGTATATCTAAAAATTTATTGCTTTTCTAATAATAATGCAGCAAACCGCGCATTTTTATCTCAAACTGTTCTTTAGTTATTTAATTTTAAAATGGGTCAGTTATTTACTGGACACCCGTTATATACAGGGTGTCCCTAAACTCATGGTACATACGCTAGGAGGTGATAGAACACATCAAGACGAATAATATTAAATGGGAAACCAAGGGTCCCAAACGTTTTCCAAAGGAGATAGCCGCCATTAAAGTTTAGGGTCCAAAATTTCAAATGACCATAAAAAACGGAAAAAATTGGTCGATTGATTTGCGGTTTTCACTAAAACTATTCTTTATGACGGTATTTTCTTGAAAATAAATTATAAAGATAAATTTCGAACAAAGACGATAGAGGGCGCCTTAGACTTTGGAGTAACGAACAACTATTTTTTGCATCTCATTAAATGGTTTCGTAAGCTTAGACTTAATTTTAAATTTTGAGCTCAAAATCTGAATAGTTGGGAGTGGTTAAGTAGCATAAATTGAACTGTGTTCAGAGGGTCCAAAATTTCAAATGAACATAAAAAACGGAAAAAAATGGTCGATTGATTTGCAGTTTTCACTAAAACTATTCTTTATGACGGTATTTTTTTGAAAATAAATTATAAAGATAAATTTCGAACAGCGCCGATAGAGGGTGCTTTAGAATTTCGAGTAACGAACAACTATTTTTGCCTTTATTTTTTTTGCATCTGATTAAATGTTTTCGTAAGCGTAGACTTAAACTTAAATTTTGATCTCAAAATCTGAATAGTTTGGAGTGATTAAGTAGCACAAACTGAACTGTGTTCGGAGTGTTCAAATGTCAATAGATTATAAAAAACGGAAAAATTGGTCGATTCGTTTGTGGTTTTCGCTAAAACTACTCATTAAATCTGTGTCTTCTTGAAAATAAATTTTAAAGATAAATTTCACAAAATACCGATCGAGGACGCCTTAGACTTTAGAGTAGCGTACAACTATTTTTAACCGTTATTTTTTAAAATCTCATTAAATGCTTTCAAATGTTTAGATTTAAATTTTGAGATCAAATTCTGAATCATTGCGAGTGTTTAAGTTGCGCAATATTGAAGTGTGTTCGAGGGGGTTGGGGAGGGTTAAATTTCAACTCCTGAACACGCTTCAGTTTTCGCTTCTTAACCCCTCCAGATGATTCAGAATTTAAGATCAAAATTTAAGTTTAAATCTAAGATTTCGAAAACATTTAATAAGCTTTTAAAAGCATTTAATTAGATACAAAAAATAACGGTTAAAATTAGTTATTGGTTATTCTGAAGTTTAAAGCGCCTTCTAATAGAATTGGTTGAAATTTATCTTTAAAATTTATTTTCAAGAAGGTACTGGCTTAAAGAATAGTTTTATTTTAAACCGCTAACGAATCAATCAGTTTTTCCGTTTTTTAATCATTTGAAATTTGAATCCTCTGAACACAGTTCAGTTTGTGCTACTTAACCACTACCAACTAAAGAGATTTTGAGCTCAAAATTTAAGTTTAAGTCTAAGCTTACGAAAACATTAAATCATATGCAGAAAACAACGGCAAAAAATTATTGTTCGTGACTCCATAGTCTTAAGCGCCCTCTATCGGCATTTTTTAAAATTTATCTTTATAATTTATTTTAAATAAAATACCGACATAAAGAATAGTTTTAGTGAAAACCGCAAATCAATCGACCAATTTTTCCGTTTTTTATAATCATTTGAAATTTGAACCCTCTGAAAACAGTTAAGTTTGTGCTACTTAACCACTCCCAACTATTCAAATTTTGAGCTCAAAATTTTAAATTAAGTCTAAGCTTAGGAAACCATTTAATGATAAGCAAAAAATAACGACAAAAAATAGTTTTCCTTTAATCCAAAGTCTAAAGCGCCCTCTATCGGCATTTTTCGAAATTTATCTTTATAATTTATTTTCAAGAAAATACCGACAAAGGGGATAGTTGTAGTGAAAACAGCAAATCAATCGACCAAGTTTTCTGTTTTTTATGTTTATTTGAAATCTTGGACCCTAAACTTTAATGGCGGCTCTTTTCTCCTTTAGAAAAAGTTTGGGACCCTTGGTTTCCTGCTTACTATTACTCGTCTTGATGTGTTCTACACCCCCTTGCGTATGTACCATGAATTCAGGAACACCCTGTATATATATATATATATATATGTTATAAATCATATTTTTAAAGAATAAACAACATAATTAATCGTACCACAAAATGTAAATTAATTATTTTGCAGATAAAACGAAAAAAAAAAAAAAAAAGCAGTGCATTCCAAAAAAAAAAAAAATATATATATATATATAGCCGTACGTTCGGAAATATAAATCTTTTAAATCCTCTAACCTGTCTTTATAATCCTTGGATAAAAGAGGCCTAAAAGTATTTTTGCAAAATTTGTCAAAACTGAAAACTTAAAAGTTCTTCTAATAAGATTAATCACAAGAAAAAATTTGAAAATGGATTGTTTCTCAATAAATAATATCAATTTTAGATTAAATTTTGCCAATGTGAAAAAAATATATTTTAGTAATTAGAAAAAAAGTTTCATGAAAGATATATTATTTATCTTACTATTTATTTATTGAAAAAATACCAATATTAAAATATTTTTAACTAGTTATTATTAAACATAATTCCTATAGTTTAAATTTCAATAACAGTGGTACATTATCCTTCATTTCTATATTATACACAAGAAACGTGTCCATCCGTAACTCTGAAATCCTTTTGAGAATGGCAATGAATGATAATTAAATTTGAAACTTTATATTTACACTTACGCGATGTTTAAAACTCCTTAAATGTCGCAAATTTAAAATTTAAAGTAAGATTTTTTTTTTTTCTCAAACACAGTTTTTGTTTAACTCTATCTTTCTTGACTCAATCTTCCTTAGCTGGTTTATTTTATTTTTTTAAACTAATTTCGAAATATGAACTTTCTAAATCTATCTCTATCACCAGCTTACTCCGTTGCAGAACAATAATAATTAACTTGCAACTAAAATAATGTATCATAAGGATATATAAATAAATTAATTCCTTATGTCTTTAAAATCTAAGTTGAATGCCACGTGGGTCACTGATAACCGATAGTCTAAAATATTATATAAAACTAAAAATATATATACTGTCTTAAATAATTAATAAAAAATTATTTATTTATTCTTTAAACTTCTACTTATTACAGGATTATACTTTCTTAATAAGTAATTAAAATAAACTGTATATATTGTTTTAGTTTTGAAGCATATTTTACACTGACAGTCACTGGTGACTGACGCGATCTAAAAGGAAAGTTCATTATCAGTCGTCGTTTCACTCAATGTGTTAATGAATGTATAGTAACAGAAGTTATTTTCGAATATAGCCTGAACTGTCTATTACACAAAACTATCGTTCGGCATATTTACTGTGCATTTGGAAAATTTAACTCCTTCGTATAACCCAGGATTCAAAAGTATTATATGTATGCGTAAAACCGTTCTATTAGACCCCCTCAATTAAGTTACCACCTCTTTAAGCGACCATTTATTCACGAAAAGAAAATTTATTCCCATAGGGCCAATGCTAATTTTACCTCTATTCAGTGACCCTTTCCAATGTACTCCGTTCATGAGAAACAATTTCTTTCTAGAAAATGAAAGAAATGTCATTCTTTCTTGCTCGTTTAAAGAAGGTTTCATTAGAAAAATAATGATCTTAAAAACTTGGAGATCGACTGGCGTCGTCACAGACTTTTGGTCCAGAAAAGCGGAGAAAGAAAGGGATGATAAAACGCGCCGCACGATTATTGGATGAATGAAAATTTCTCTCCTCTTCGTGATACAAAACAGGTGTAAGCATATAACCATGTGATTCTGCTGTTCTTTCCGTGCAGATCTATTTCAGAAGCGTTTAAACAATGGCAGCCAAAAGGTTCGTATTAAACTTAGAGAACCACATAGAAGTCATAAATGAACATAAAAATGGAAAGTCGGAACAAAAATTGACTCAAATCTTCAATTGTGTAAAAGCGCAAAAAAAGAAACTATACACGGTCTTCCATCGCTGAAATAATGTTCAGTATTGTATTTGGATGAGTTATAAACCACGCATTCTGAATTGTATCTTTCAAATGTTTAACTGAATAATACTGCTTTTAATCAGGAAACAGCTTGAGTGAAGATACAGTACACATTTTCTAAAGAGTCTAATCATTTTCTAAAGAGTAAATCAGGTCTAATTGCGGTTTATTTCAAAACAGATACTTTTTTAACGATTTAAACCACGTTGAAGTTGAGTGTAATTCATGGATCAGAGCATTATCATGTTGAAATAGCCATTTTTCCTCGCCTAAGCCTGAGTACTTGGGAGAAAATGATTGTCCAGTGTCTCTTGAAAGCATTCGGAGATTTTACAACCACTGATGAATGCTAAAGAGTCTGATCGTTGGAGAAAAGCTCCCATGCTATTATAAAACCACCGCAATATGTTCAACTAAATATTTTTCTAGGTCCTTTGCAGAGATCATGCCACTTGCATTTAAATCCGTTAGAGCCATCGATGTTCCATTTTTTAATCACTGAATATAACATTCAGCTATTTACCGCTAAATGATATAAACGATTTGATCCACTGTAATCTGGCTTCTTTATGGTATCATTTCAAGCATGATAACCGAGCGGTTTTATGGATTTTGATGCATTCCAATTTCAAAACTCTTCGATGAACAATTTTTGCGATAGTTTACCCGTCAATTGCAAGTTTTATTTTGCAAAAGAGAGTAATTATGAGTTGAGCCATGTCTGTGATATCTTCACGCAAAGTAGTCACTCGGGACTTTCCTGAACGTAATTTTCATTTTAAATCATTTTCATGAGCCAAAACTTGACGACTATCTCGTTTTGATCTTTATAATGCACTTGCAATTTAAGAAACAGATTTTGGTTTTGTGTCATACTTCACATGTGCATCATCTCTTCCTCTCAAAAATCTTTAGACTTAGACATTTTGCGCTAGTTTAAAAACAACAACTGACTATTTCTTATACACTCAGAAATCATTTACGTGCCCAACCACTTACATCAGCTCGTAAAACAAGCATAAAAACAATTTTGACACGGTTATTTTCAATCCATTCTTAAACTCCCTAATTTGAAATAAAATGTAAATGGTAATTTTATTTAATTAGGTAATACTAGGTTTTAACTGTTATTATTATTTATACAAGACAAATATTGAAATGAAGTGAATATTTAAAGTTTTGTTTTAAAATTGTTATCATGCTTAAATTTTTGACACGCACTATAAATGCAATGCACAACTTTTCTGCGGTATGATTTTTTGTGTTCCAACTTTATATTTATTTCTATTTAATAGTTTTACAAGGCATTATAGACGAATTTTGCAAAAATTGAAGGGTCCAGGAGCACCGGAAGATAAAACTTGATTTTGAAAAAAAAAATGTGCAATTTTATTAAAGAGGGCAATATACAACTTATGCGAGGTAGGACATTTTGATTTTGCGATTTTTTTCCTTCCGTTGTTATCGACAGTTGCAATATATGAGGACTTGAATTTCAAAACTCGCCTTATCCAGAAATACGAATTTTGAGAAAACGCCGAAACATTTCCAAAGTTCGCGAAAAATCGAATCTGCGATCATTTATTTGTATTGTAAAACTTACAATGATTTACAATAATTTTACTCCTTCGCGGAGAGAGCCTTTTACGAAATGTTTAATGCTTTGTCGCAAGTTTAAAAAAACAGAAATTTTTGCCTTATTAAATCGAGAAAATGCTCCGATTAATTAAGGCAAATTTTTCCATAAAATTTTAGTGGTGAGGATAAACAAGGATTCCTCCGCCTTTTTGCGGCACGTACAAGCGTCGCTCGTCCCCAAGGGGTTAAAAATGCGAGAAATACATGCAAAAAATTTTTTCAGTGTTTTTTCTATGCAGAGTCGCTAACAAAATAGATTAGTTGAGTCTATCTTATCTAATTCTTTAAATTTTCAATTAAGCGGGTTCCTCATATGTTTATTTAAGTCAAAAATATAGCAGTTAACACATTACTGTTGACTTTATCAGAAAAATTCTCTAAATGTCCAATTAAAGTACCTCCTTAATCTTGTTTTAATGTAATTTTGCACGCATATAAGTAAGTATTTAGAGTTATACCTTGTACTCAATTCCGGAATTTACATATATTTACTTATAAGTTGAAGAATATAAATAAAAAGTAAAAATATATTTTCGTATACGATATTATAAAATTAAAAAAAATTTAAGCCACATATTCCGGTAGCTTTACAACTAATTTTGTAGCTTTACATATTTTTCTTGTACAGTATACGGAGAAACTTTTACATATTTCTGTAACTTTAAATATATAGAAATGCATAAATCTTTCAAATTTCATAAAAATATGTGTACACATTCTCAATATATTATGCGTGCAATAACTTAGGAGCTTAAAAAAGGAGTCATTTTAATTTCAACAATGGCCGAATTTTGCAACACGCTAAATAGTATCTAGTGGTGTTACTTTATAATACCCAATCTATTTTTTTAATAGTCAAAATTTTATATTTGTCCATAAAAAGTTTTGAAGACATACTTATTTGAACTTTGATTATTTTTTTTTTCTGTTTTGCAGCTTTTGTCACGTTTAAAAGTTAGAAAATATCTTAAATAAATAAAACTTTATGCTTTTACAACAGTACACTTCCTTTTCTACAAACAAGAAAGCGTTTTTCATATTAAATTTCTGTCAATGCATGTTACATAACTCAAGTCATAAAATTTACAAAATTCGGAAAAAATATGCAAGTTGAAGAACCGAGCGTCAAATCTCCGTTTTCGATAAAACATAGTAGGTCGTAAAGATAAATGCCACATTAGGGAAGATTTATATTTAAAATTTTATGTTGAACAAAAACAGTAATAGTAAATAATTTGTTTTTTGAGATTATTATTTATCCTTAAATACTTGTTTGTTTTTATTGTTTAAATTCTTGTTAAGATTTGAACTCCGGTATCTGCCGCTATGGAATAAAATGAATGTCATTATGTACAGTACAAATATATTATTTTAATTGCTTTTTTTAAGAAGAATATCATACCAGAATGTTATAAGAAAAATTACTTTTTGATTATATTATTTATACTCTTTGATTTTATTGTCTGCTCAAAAATATTCAGTGTTATTGCATACATTAAATCCTTAAATTTAATACAGTGATTAAACACAGACTATTAAATAACTAATATTTCTATCATGGTACAAATAAATTAAGAGTTTTAAAAATATTTAAAGCTTTAGTATCCCAAAAGTTTTTCTTTACTGATAAAATTTGAAAATAAAAGAAAAAAAAACTTTGAATGTTACCTTTTTTTATAAATAAAAACTTTTATTACTGCAAAGTACTTATCGGAACTTTCGCATTTTTGGTAGGTGTTTTTATTTTATACGCTAGTGTTCAAATTAATTGGGTTTCAAAGTTAGTTTTAAAATTATAGTAAATATATTTAAAGCTTCGACAGTTCAATGTTTTTTTCGACTGATAAAATATAAATATAAAAGCAAACAACTGCAAATATAACATTTTATAGAAATACGAACTTTAAATCTTATAAAAGTTTAGAGATATTTATGTTTTTTAACAGAGTTTATATTGTATACTACAGTTCAAGTTGATTGGGATAATTTGTTATGATTTGACAATTTCAGTTTAAATACATTTTTCTAATTTATTTAAAAGTGACAGACAAATTTCTGTTCATTGCTATCCACATAAAAATCCTATTACAAACAAACTTTGAAGTTAAAATTTAGTTTCGAGTGTCATTTGGTTTTAAAAAAGCGATACTTCAATCCTTTATCGAGCAGTGTCCTTAAGCAGGATAAACCTAATTTTAGAATACTGGCATCCAAGATATTTAATTAACATTTCATTTTTATACAGTACAGTTAAAATACAAATTTTAACTTTCCAACAAATTGTTTTTTAAATCCTGGTGCCCGTTTATCATTTCAATATTTTACAAATATTAATATTTCTTATCAGAAAAGGGGCTGAAATACAACTTTCTAGGACGCCGATATTTTTCTATATTTCTAAATTTTTAATTGTATTTTCTAGATAAGTTAACCTATCTTGTTGAGTTCTAAAGCACGAAAAAACTGTTCTATTGTGTACGTGTGTGCCTCAGAATTATAAGAAATATATTTTTGAGTTCTGTAATTTTTTGTTGGTTCTTATAAAAATTTTAAAGTAGAATTTTCTTATAATAGCACGACTTACGTATCTTTTTTGCATCGGTGGAAATGAAGAGGTTTAGTTTAATACAGAAAAAGTATGAAATTAAAAATTTTTTTTAGCTTCAAAAATCTACACAAAAGTATGAACCAATTTAAAAAAAATGTGATTATATTTAATTATTTACATCAGATAAATGTCCTTTTTTTAGCAATGAAAAAATTAACATTATTTATGCATAAATTTCATAATTTTTAGCATATTACATTTATACAGACTATCCTTCTCAGTCCTGAGACAAATATTGCAAGCGACGAAAAAAATTGTTATACAACAACCGATCTAAAATTGTTATACAACATCTGCAAAATTGTATCCGTCTATTTATCGATTCTTATGATATCCAACATTAAATAAAAAATGTTTAGAAGTACATTTAATAATTCTAATAGAATTTAAATTAATTTAAAGGCTGTTATTCAGTGTCTTCTCCAGCCGACATCAGGATATGAGGAGGTTATACAGAATAAAAATTAACATTATAAATAGGTTTATCTATCGTCTATATAGGTTTATCTATCTATATAGACGAAGAACAATTTTCTACGCATAGTAAGGTAATCTAGGGTAACTTGGTCATAGGCTATTTTATGAAAAAGAAATCTGTGACTACTTTTAAGTTTTAACTTTTTTCAATTGTCTTACTCCTTTTCTTATTTTTTTAAACAACGTGTGTCAATTGAATCATAGCTCTGTCTTTGCTGTAACACAGCAAGTAATTCCAGGAAAGATTGCAGGAAATTTAAGTTTCTTTCTTTCTTCCTCTATACAAAAAACAAAAACAAACAAACAAATAAAAGTCTATTTGGTTGACCTTTTTTGGCTTTTTATGAAAACTCAGTAAATGCTTTTATTAAACAATCTTTTTTCATTAGATTAGGATTGTAAATATAGTAATATTATTAATACGCTATGAGTATTTATTTCATGCTTATAATGTAAGGCCGGAGTTCTAGTCACCGCATGATTTCTTTTTCAAAAACAGGTGTAAGAGAGACATGTATCAGTTGTAACTGGACTATATGAAACCCAGTTACTCCACAGTTATAATTTTTTTCTTACTAGTGCGAGCATTACTCATCTCAGAGGATTACATACCATAAATATATGAATTAACTGTATAATACAAAAAATCATTTCTAAAATGATAATAAGACGTAAAAACTATGTAAGATTGGGTCTAGTTGTATGTACTAGAAAAGTAGGAATATGCATACCATGGAAGTTCAAAGAGCTATGAAGTCTAAATCATGTCAAATATTGCTATTTTACATAACACTTTGTTTAATTGTATCCTACTTTTTAACTCTTTGTTTATTTTTTTCACATTGCAAAGTTGAGAACGCCGTTTTGGATCTTGCCGCGTTATTTCAAATAATTTTTAATAACTTTTAAAGTCATGAAAGGTTATTGAAGCATATATTTAATACAAACTATTCACGATGAGATAGTATTTATGTGGTTAGTTCTAATTAAGTTAGAATGTTTTCATCAGTTTCACAATTATTGGTTTTTAAAGTGCTAGTGAGCATTTAATTATGCAAATACGTAATTAAAAGCTGTTATATAGACTTAAAATCGATGGCACATAGTTATATGTATAACTATACTATCCGTGCATTTGAGTGTTTAAATATCAATTAATTACCAACGATTTTCTTCGAAAATAAATTTTAACAAACTCTCAGAAAAAAAGCTCTTATTTTTGACTGTTCAGCAATCCTCGTGTAGTATTTCTTTATTTTTCACAATTGTTTTGTAACAAAATCATGTGACTTTTAACGAAACAGAGACTGTCAAATATTTGACGAAAGTGTCTCCTCGATCACGTCCAGACTCAATGCATTTAATGGAAACAGTTGTGGTATAGCTCCTTGAAGGAAGACGCCCTGTTTTACGTCCACAAATACTTTGATTTCAGCAACCAGATATCTGTGATTTTGCAACTACACATTAGGTCCTTCGTGTTATTTATGTTAGTCCTGAAATAATTTATTTTAAAACATCACCTTTTAATTTTTTTCAGAAAATACTGAAATATAGGTAGTTATTATTTCTGCATTAGTTATTTTCATAGCTGTTAAAGATTTTAGGAATTTTTAATACTATTTTTATTATTTATTTATTTATTTGGTTTAACTCGAAAAAATAAATTTCAGTTGTTCTATAAAATCGTTCAAAACGGAAATTTGTCCATAACATTTCAAATTTCCAGAATCTCTTTTTCATTGACATATTTTTTTTTCACTTAAATTAAAAATATACATATCCCTTTTCCTTCTATCAACAATAAAGTATTAAAATCTTAACCATTTACACAAAATGATTAAATATGTGCTTCAAAATTCGTTATTTATGAGCCACAAATTAACCAGGCTATATTCTAATCATTCTTCGCTTAAAGAAAATGTCTCTAATAAAATACATATTTAAACTATATTATAATCATTCAGTAATCATAAGAAAACCATAATAAAAAATCAGCCTTATTAATTAAAACTTGCAATAATTATAACAGCATCGATAAAATTACAATCTATCTTATAAAATTTATAAACTCGTAATAGAATCCATTATATGCCTTTAGCATCACAGTACTCAATCCAGTACACAAGGGATTGAGAACTAGAGTAAGGCTGAAAGCACAGGCTTGTTTTGCCAGCCTTCAATCGAATTCTGGGAAGTCAGTTGTTTAGGACGCTTCTGCGGTTTATTCACAATATAATGAGAGGAAATCTACAATGTGCCACGCAGTAAGAAGTCCAACCATACCCCAGGGAAAGATCCCCGTTTTACAGACATCACTTTCCTTCCCCTAATAGCCATTAAATATCAAAAACACCACGTCGTCACGATAAATGATGCCAGAACGGATAACAGTTAGTAGGCCCGTCATTTTGCAGCTTAATGGACTTCCATATAAGAGGCCGTCATTTCAAATCACCTGTAATACATTTTTTTCTGTATCATCAGGTGCTACTAAACAGATCGATAGATGGCACCACCAGCGCTTTTGTTGTCTTTTGACGAAATTTGTATCTTTAAGCAAAGCAAAAAATATATATTCCCTCAATTTGATGAAATATTCACTCGGAGCATTTTTCAGAAGCAGTTACGTCAAAAATGAAGAAAATTTTGTAAAATCGGAATATTCATATCTGAGTGTGCAATGCTTTTATACATCTGCACAGATAACCATCAGTGCTAGCCAAAACCTTTGTTGAATGCTCACAAATTGATATAAGTATAATTAATATACAACAGATATCTCCAGAGCACGTTAGATACGCATTATATTTAGTCAAATATTAATATTTTAAGCTAAAGAAAATAATAAAAAAATTCTTTGTATTATAAAAATTTTAATTTATATTAAATGCATTAAAAATAGACAATACAGTTTCTGTGCAAGAATATTAAACGGCAAGAAACCAACGCACATACGGGTATTTGCGTTATCCACGCGGCCAAAATTATTTTATGATATATATCTATTCCAAAGGCTACGGTTGAAAGGAAAAATACATTTGGTAAACTTATAAAGATGATTTATTCAGGGACAAACTTATTTAGGGGCATGCGGGGCAGTTGCCCCGTTCCATACCCCTCTTTAAGAGCTCCCCATGAGACTAATCAGGATTTTCATTAGAGGGTGCTTAAAATTAGCCAAAAGTGATTAAAATCCATATATTTGTTCAAACATTTAGGAACGGAGTACAGTCCCACTTGCCAATCTGCTTCTAATATTCCTTTCACACCATGCAGAAAATAGATATCATTAGAAAAATAATGATTCAAATTTTAGTACAACAATTTAGTATTATATAGTCTTTAAAAGAAGTTCTTTATTAATATTTCCTCGTAACGCGACAAGTTAAAATCATTAATTATTATAATTTTTGAGTTTTCTTTTTCCTTATATCTTATAATTTACGTAGATAAGCAAAGTAAAAGTTTGCAAAGAAATATTCATGTCAACTAATCTATCATTTTTTTCCTATTATTATCAAACTAGTACTTTTTCTTAAAGCTATGATCATCTTTTTTTGGTATATCTTGTATGCAGATCCGAACAGTTGTGAGTACAAAATTTTTGCATGCGTACACTATGTATGGAATTTAGTACCAGCTACTTGCACATTATCCACAAAAACAATTCTATAGATAGATATAAGGGTGCTCCCAAGAATGATGCTTGACCCGGAGCTTGCCTGTTAGATTTATTAAAATAAAGTACATTTTTATTTTTAAAACTAATATTCTTTTTAAGTCTCTGAAAACTCATCACGAATACTTTGCTTCTCAGGCAAAAGAAGAAGAAATGTTTTTAGAAAAAAAAAACAGTTCATCCTTCTTCTTTTTACTTTTTTCACGCTACTTATAAGAGGGTCTGAAGTTAAAAAGTAGTCAATAAAAATATCTTTGCTGCGATTTTTCTAAGAAATTTTTTTCACAAAGTCTTGTTCCGGATCAATTGTATGTTCGTTTAAAATTGTCTTCAGTATGACTTTTTAGTTGGTATATTAGGTTATAATTAATGCCTGTTATGTCAGAAGCGAATTTTGGATTTAAAAAAACTTCTCCTGCTTGTATTACCGTCATTGGTATTGCCAAAATTGCTTTTGGTATGTCTACTAATAAACCTGTTTCTTTGCGAAGTTTTTTCGGGATTGCGAGGAGTTATTTCTGTGCTTAAGTCTTCTTCTCTATATATATCTTTACTGGCAACTTAAAAGCTAAATTAAGAATGCTTTCAAAAATTATAATTCTAGCATGTAAAATTTAAAGGCCAAACTTGATGGCTTCAGAATTAGTTTCTATTAGAATATAAATTTTGTTGAAATGCTTAGAAGTTGTACAACATATGTAGCACCGACTTGTGTATTTTGTGCAAGTCGCATCGTTGAAGATCTTGCCATCTACCACTGTCATGATAAAGACGTAAATGACTGAGAACCTCTTGTCATTTAAATTAACCTCATTGGCGTTTAGTGACACCTCAAAAATTTTTTATAAAGTTAGATTATTCCACGGCAACATCAGTATTTTCTTTGACATAACGAAATCTTATTGGACGGCAAGATATGACAGGTATCTGAAATGTTCTTTCTAGCCAAACATAATTGTATTTCAGAAATACGTCTTCCTTCTTGCATGCTTTTAACTATCTCTGCTTAATTTGCTATTTAAAGTGTGCGGAATTGTGTTTTAAGATCTCAATTTGGTCTTCTGTGTAACCTTCACGCGTTGTTAGTTGATCTTTTAAAAAATTAATTTATCTTCTAAATTAGAGAAATTAAAACTCTATTTTCGATCAAACAAATATTTACGGGCTACAATCTTTAGTCTCAAGGCACCCTGTGAACCTACAGTAAAAATATTTTCTTTTGGAATGCTATTTACGATAATCAATTTTTTTCTGAATTTGGAAAAAGAAAGTTCAAAACACCAAGAAATACACATCCGCGCTTTTCCGCGGCAGTTTCTTTGATTTTTCTCCACCCAAGGCTTCAAACTTTCGATTCAGTCAGAAATTATAACAGGATCTGACTGGGTAATACAACAAATACTCGATTAAATAAAATATTTTACAAATAAATTTACTGTAATAAGAGGGTAACTTCAAAATACAACAACTAAACTTAATAATGATAGAACAACAAAAAAATATATTTATGTTTTGCTTTATTATCTGTTGTATCAGGATCCATCAGAAAAATTTTCAAAATAAACATAAACTTAAAAATATTTCACTGAAAAGATAATGTGCTTACACGAACGCCAAGAACAGACATAAGCAACAAGTTAAACAATTAAATTACGACACAAATTGAACGAGAAGCGTGCGCTTGAAAAAGTTGGAAGGGATTGGATATAGTTCTTGAAACTGTCCTCTAACTCAGGTTATCTTTTTTTTAAAACAATTTTCATACTTTAAAAATTGACTTTTGGCCGCCTATAATGCTCAAATACCCGTATGTGCAACGTTTAAAAATGTAGAAATCAATAAATAAAAAAGCAGCAAACAACTGTTTTGAATCTACAAGCGAGATTTTTCTTCAATGCAAGGTACAAACATGATTGTTTGTTCTATCTGCAATGAAGAAGAATCCTTGTAAATTGAAAACAGCTGATTATCTGCATTTATTATTATTATTATTATTGAATTACTTGTGCATTAAGCGTTTCTTTCTCGCTTTTCAATTAAATGGTTTATCATTAATATTTATCAGGAACAATATAATTATGACGAGCATTCTTATGAATTGGGGAATAGGTAAATGCATATTAATTTTGTCTATTAATATTTATTTTTGAATATTAAATTTTTACATTCTTAATTATGCATGGAATCCACATGAGGAACCTTGAAATCTAAATTATGAAAGCCGTTCAAGCAAATATTTATTAAAAAAAACATTGACTGCATATAAATAAATGACGAAAATTAAATAATTTTCTAAACACAATATTAAAAATCGTGAATAAAAATTTTTCTGAAACAATCATTGCAATTTGCGTACGTACAGAAACAAAATCGTCTGCAACATACAAACTTCTATACTTAAAAGTATGTATGACATAATTTATTCAAAATTTTATAAATACGTAAAAAATCTATTTTCCGCCAATCAGGGTAACTTTGCTTAACTTTTACGAAACTTTGATTCATTCTGTCTTGGTAAAATCTTGAAGAATTATTTCCAATCGGCTGCCAAACTCACAGTAGGACTACAATCTATATTTTGAGACCAAAACTTTGCCGTTAACTTAAATGATGTAGCATAATTTAAACTTTTTTTTCTTTTTGACCAAAGTTCCTCTGATTGGTCAAAGTTACCTTGATTGGTTAAAATCACCCTAATTGACTGTAATTATTTGATTTTCCAATATGATTGTATATTAATATTTTATTTCGAAATGAAACATTATTTATCATGAAAACTCAATCTAATGCTTATATGTAAGAGCATTTTCCGAGATAAGGTACATGTTATTTTCTATTAGACATTAAACGATTTTCTCAATTATAAGGGTTTTATATTTTCCTAGCCATATACACTGTAAAAGAAAATCTCTAAAATTACTGAAAATTTTCTAGAAAACTGGGTTTCAAAGAAACTTTTATGTAACGGCAACGGAAAAAATTTATGTAACAGATACCGATTTGCACTGAAAATCTAAAATTCTGTAAGTTTACTAAGAATTGTTTAGGAAAATGGGATTCCAAGAATTTTTCATGTAACTGCAAAGCAAGTTACGTATAAAACTTTAGTAGGATCACTGTAATTGTAGTAGATTTGTCTGTAAAGCTAAAAATTTCTGTAACTTCACAAAAATTAGTTTTGTAGATTTACTTTTTTTTGTACAGTGTGCAGCTAAAGTGTTAGTAACCATACAGATTTCGTAAACATTTCATCTATAGGATTACAGATTTTTTATTTATTTATTTATTTTATGTTTTTACAGCGCAGTGTTTTTTCTAACCACATCACATTTGTACATATTGATTATAAACAAAATATGTTTATAAAACAAAATGTTATTAAAAACTATATGTAAAATATCTATTTTTTTATTGATAAATTACTTTTGCGAAGGTAGGTACATCATCGTATTCTATTTTCTCAAAATATAAGAATGAAAAATACTCTTCGTTCCAACATTGCACGGAGCCTAAAGCAGTGATGTGTTCTTACACACTCCTACATGTCAACACTGTGATTTATTATCATTCTTCTGTGGTACCCTCATAAATCATTGGTTTTTCTGTCTAAATCATATAGTTTTGTCTTATTCTTTTTCTTTTACCTGAAATTTCTCTTAGTAATCCGAGATCTTAATATGTTATTACAGTCTTATACATAAAATAAACCGATTTCAAGTAGTACAGTGATGTATTTTAAAACATTTTCTATTTTTATACTGAATTTCAGATTCGTTTCGCAATTTTTTAAAAGTTAAGTTATTGTGAAATAATAGGTATTTTTTTTAAAGAGAATATAATAAAAAATACATAAAATAAATCATAGCATACAATTGCAATTTACAAGAAATGTTATAAATAATTTTAAATTAATTCAAAATTTAATTCTTTAACAATTTAGAATTCACAATCGTTCAGAGAATGAAATAAATGAGAATTTAAATATATTTATAGAAATGTTTATGGGTCATTCCACAAAAATCGGGTAACTTCGTGAAATTGCAAAAAAATTATTTATCATTTAATGTATTCAAAATTTGAAAAATGCCCATTTGTAGACAAAGTTGATTCCGTTTAGGAGCATGTATAATATTTTGAAAATTGAAAAATGTTTTTATTAAAATTTAGCTTTTTGACCCCAAAAAGTCAGTCCCCTGGCGTGTACCACTGGAAAAAGTGAAGACTTAAATACTAATTATTTTTAAACTAATGGATTTAGGCAGAAAAAATAAAGGCTGTTATATTCTGAGATAGTTAATTAATAACTATTTGTGTATGTTATGTGATTTTTTTAAAAAAAGTATTACTTTTTTTTAATTTCAAGTTGTGTACCCCTACTCTGCGCGTCAGTCCCCTAGCTCATGTTAGATTCCAAAAATTTCTGATATTATCCATTGTTGTTTACTTAATTTTCTTTTTCATATTTATTTATCATATAAAGATGGCAGTGAAGACTGATATTTATCCATCAGCCATTTTTATTCAATGTTTATTGCCATTCTTGTGTCGACAAACACATTGCAAACACTCAATTTATCAGTCCCCTGGTAAGTAATAATTTAATAATTTATAAAGAATTATTATTGATGTGTGCTGCTTTTAACGTCTTTTTATTGCTGTATTTAATATTAAAACAGAATAATATGGTATTTGGTTCCAATAAGTAGATTTTTTGTGTTTTATAGTGAAAACGTCAGTCCCCTGGCATCAGTCCCTTGGCAGTTTTTCAGATAAAAAAACCCAGGGGACTGACGTAAAAGCAAAAAACAGTGAAACACATTAGTGAATGCTAGATCACATAATTTCTATAATAATTTTACATTATTTTAGAAATTCTCTTATCAATTAATAATTAGTTACTGATCTATACTATTAAAATCTGTGCGCAACACTATGTAACCTCAAAAATTTGGAAACCACAGCGCGCAGGGCTATGACATGAGGCACACGGGTTGCTGATAGGGGGTTCATGAACGATTGGCGTCAAAAACTTGAATATTTTAAATAGATTTTTTATACATATATTTTAACGAATGTTTGCCTTTTTCAATCATTCAGAAAATGGCTGTTGTTTTCGGACAAGAATAGGTATATCTGTTGATTATCAGACGTACTTTTGTTGCCACAATGGCAAAAAAAAGTATTAAAAAATTCAAAAAAAATTAATAACTAAAAAACAAATTGAGATACAGCTTTCAAACAAATTGGATTAAAAAGTCATTTTTTTGCCTATACGACTGTGTAAAATTTTAAAATTTGCGATGTTTAGAAGTTCAAAATTTTCAGTACCGAAAATTGTAAAACTGAAATTTCATTTAAATTTTGTTTGTTGTTGGTCCATGTACATCATCCTAACAGTCTTGTTATGAAATCGCTTGAGTTGCTTCTGCTATCCTAGCTTGTGAACATTACAAATTCAGAACCATTGAATTTGAACAAAATAAAGATCTTTCAGGGTGTTGTTCAACATTCACAGCTTCCAAAGAAAAAAAATCACGTGAAAAGCCTAGTAAAAAATTTACAAGTGAGCAAGAGATCAAGTACAGTGTTGGAGACTTTATTCTAGTCAAATTTTTAATAAGAAATAAAGAATACCGGAGTGCCGCAGTTTGTTCGCATGTTAAAGAAAGCGGAGAGAAGTTGGATGTGACATTGTATTGGAAAAATTACCTATACCTATTTCAAGTACCAAACGTAATAAAATCACTTATACATTTAATAAAACTACTGATATTTGAGAAAAAAATCACTGTTAATGTTTGCTTTGGTTTTAAAAGTTATAACTTGTTTGAAAAAGTTTTTTTAAAGCTTTTAAAAAAATTAAATTAGTGTTATTAAAATAAGTTAAAAATCATATATTCGTTGATGATTAATATAAAAAATATGTATTGAGATTATGTATTAAACATGTTTTTATTATTCTTTTGGATAATTATTAATCATTTTTTTAAAAAGTTTGAATTATTCATTAAAAAGTTCATTCTAGAATAAAACTATCGGTTTCTGCCAGTTGCTTGGAAGTCACATCAGTCCCCTGGAATCTACTTTTTTAAAAAAGCTCGATTTTTTCAAAAATATTTAGATATTTGAGTGTTGCTGTACGAATATAATAAAATAAACTTGTTGTTCATTGATATAGCAAAAAAATTTTGAAATCTGAGATAAAAATAGTACATTTCAATTTAACCTCTAAAGTTACCCGATTCTTGTGGAATGACCCTTATAGCAATAATTGTGTTGTTAAATTCAATCTTGTTTATATTACTTCAGTGAACCTATCATAATAAATATGTTTGCGAAGCATTATGCGTAAGTATGTTTACCTTGCATTACGTGCTTATCTTTTAAAGATAATATGCAGAAATCCATTTAAAATTAAATCAACAATAGCAATGTAAGGATATCTTAAATTAAACCGTATACATGATACTTTATAAAGCATAGTGTATGTTACTCTGGTTTAATTTGTTAAAATTTTACTGTACAATGTATTAAATGAGACAATGGCTGTACACAGGGATTACGCACGCTGCGCGCTCGAGCTCAGGGGGCAGGGACATATAGTGGGTTATTATTGCGGAAAGGATATCCGTTCACTACTCGCGGCTGTGCTACAGGTACTGTAACTGTGCGCACAATAACAGGTGGAGAACAGATCACGGATATTTTACGGTGCTAATTATAAAGATAACCTGTTAGAAATGAAGATGAGCTTCAAGGCCGAATGGTTAGAGTGTTCAGTTTGAAATCAGACGTTATGCGTTCGAATCTTTTGCAGACAAACAATCTGTTTACGATTTTTTAAAATTATTATTGGTTATTTTTCATTAATAAATAAGACTTTTTAATAAAGATAAATTTTATATAAATAATACAGATGAACGTGTATTTCTATTATAATAATAAAATACTTATTTAAATATCAGAAAATGAGATGTTTTGCGGGAAAATTTTATATTTGAACTCTTTTAATGTTCTAAATATCGTTCCAAAGCGATTTAAAATATATTAAGCAAATGAAAAAAAAAAAGTATTCAGCAAAAATATCCATATACGCGTAAAATATTTATTATTTTTTTTCAGAAATGAGTTTTTATCGAGATTAAGAAGCAAATAAAATACATGCGTGGAAATTTTACGGTGTTAAAGTCAAAATGGAAAATATTATGAAATCAAAATGTAAAAAATATACCTTTTTACTAAAAATATCTGCACAAAAGACTTTTTTAAAGAGGTGAAATATTTCGTGTTTGCGTTCTAGTTTCGTAATGAATAAAGCAAAATTAGAATGTTTTTGAATTTTCTATTGAAAGTATAAATAAGTGTATTACTTATACTAACATGATTTCGGATGTCGTTTGTTTCTCATATTTTATGATATATTTTGGCCTGTTATCCACACGGTATTAAAATTTACAATCATTAAATAAGAAATATATACATGCAAAAACTTTTTCTGAAATATTGTCTAAATAATAGTGCGAAGTCCATTGAAATCCATCCAGTATTGTAGATTACAAATCAATCTTGTAATATATCGATACCTGAACATTGGCTTATTAGCAGAATTCTATTTAACACGAAAAATGAAAAGCAACTGATGAATAATTTTTAAATAAATAAAAAGATTTTTTCAATTTAATTTTTTTATTTCATCAATTGAATTGTTAAATTGTATCAGTCAACCTACCAAACAAAGCGCAACCAATAACTGATAAAGATAAAGCGCGCAATCACGTGATCAAATCGCCCAGATTTTTTTTTTTCTTTGCGTCTCCTGCGGGAGATTTGACCATGGTTGGTGATCAAATATTAAACGCTGATCAGGCTTAAATACATGAAATAGGTCACGTGATACTTTTCTGGAACATTTTGCATTTTATTTTTATTGACCACAGGTATGTATTTCTTTTACTAGGACCATGTTTTGGGAGGATAATGAGATACAGTATTTGTATTTGCCAATTTTGAACCATAAAAATAATACAACAACTGAATAATTTCATAATTCCTTTCTTCGATAGTACCTATTCCATGCAGAATCTTCTGAGCGCGCGTGCGCAACGCGGGTGTCCCCGAACACGACCATTATAGATGTACAGTTGTGGAAAATCACCATACATCCCTTAGTTTAAATCTATCAAAGACATCTATCAAAATCACCATAAAAGAAAAAAAAATACAAGGCGCGTTTTAATGTAACAACTCGTGATTAACAAAAGCAGACTTTTGTCTATAAAGGGACAGGGTCAAAGGGTGAACTGAAAAAAAGAGGTTAGAGATTGCAAAGAGTGCGACAGTTGGTGTTAGTAGAAAATCCTTTTGCTTAAGACGAAAGTGTTGCCAAAGTAATAGATGAGGAGTGGAAATGGGAATAAAATAAATAAATTAAATTAAAAATTTAAAAAAGGTGCAAAAAAATAAGTAAAAAGAAAAGAGCCAAGAGAAAAGGTAAGGAGATTATAAAAGTAATTTTCACGCCAGAGAGAGGAAAGGGGATGATGTAAAATCATTGACAACTTTATTAGAATATTTACAAATAAAATAATCTTTATGAAAAATAAAACACTAGAAAGAGAGGCAGCTTAAGAAATAATTCTGACCTTGGAGAAATTAAAAGATTGGCTTGAAAGCCCAACTGTGAGAAGAAATCGAGAATTTAAAGATTTCTTGATTTTCAATGTACTGTTGATGCTCTTCTAATCTGAATTTTAAAGCTCTCCTAAAAAGTAAAAAATCCCTTTCGGCATGGCCTATAGGCGGAGGTAGATTTCGAAAAGTTTTCATCTCAACAAAAAAAAAAAAAAAAAAAAAAAAAAAAAAAAAAAATGATTAGAGATAAACCCAGTTTAACTACTTTATTCAGCCGCTTTTAAAAAAATTTTAATTTCATTTTTCTGTAAGAACTGATTTTATCAAAATCATCTTAAACGAAATTCTACTCAAATGCCCATTTTGGCAACATATTTTGAATTATATTCTTACTTTATTTAAAAAATTGACCAATATGCTCATTTTATAGTTCCTAAATAACAAAAAACTGTTAATTAAATTCGTTTGACAGCAAAATTGAATTTAAACATGAGTCATAAAATAACCAATTTATTATTTTAATACATCCACAATTCTTTAATCAAGATCGCTTTGAGAAATTTTGTGCGAAGTGCCCACTTTGACAGATTTTTTTAAATATATATTTAGCCTTTATCAAAAATCTGACCAATACGGCACTTTAAACAGTTCCTAAATAACAAATAACTGTCATTTGAATGCGTTTGAGATCAAAATTTAATTTAAAAATGAGTCATAAAATAAACAATTTGTTATTTGAATACAACTCAATTCTTTTATCATGATCGCTTTGGGAAATTTTTTGCAAAGTGCTTACTTTGACAGCTTTTAAAAAATATATATTCACCCTTTATCAAAAAATCGACGAATACGCTCATTATACAGTTCCTAAGAAACAAAAAACTGTCATTTGAATGCTTTTCAGAGCAAAATTGGATTTAAAAATGAGTCATAAAATAACCAATTTGTTATTTGAATACCCACAGTTCATTAATCACGATCGCTTTGGGAAATTTTGTGCGAAGTGCCCATTTTGAAATATATTCTGCCTTTATCAAAAAACTGGCCACTCCGTCACATTATATAGTTCCTAAATAAGAGAACCTGTAAATTGGATTCGTTTGAGAACAAAAAAAGATTTAAAAATGACTCGGTAAAAACGCAGTTTCTTAAATTTCCTCAAATTTCAATCACGATAACTGCGTGAAATTCTGTTCAAAATACCCTTTTTGGCAGCCTTTTAAAAAATATATTCTGCCTTTATCAAAAAACTGGCCAATCCGTCACATTACATAGTTCCTAAATAAGAGGACCTGTAAATCGGAAGGGTTTGAGAACAAAAATGAATTTAAAAATGACTCAGAAATAACGCAATTTGTTATACTTAATCAATTTCTTAATGACGATAACTTCGGGAAATCTGTTCAAAATACCTTTTTTGGTAGCCTTTTTAAAAATATATTGCGCCTTTATCAAAAAACTGGCCAATACGTCGCATTATGTAGTTCCTAAATAAGAGGATCTGTCATTTGGATGTGTTTAAAATCAAAAATGAATTTTAAAATGAGTCAGAATATAAGCAGTTTGGATTTGAGGTTTTTTCTCCAACTCCTATTTTTATTAAATTTATTTTTGCTATAAGAATTGTATGAAAAACTTGTAGATATTATTGTGAAGTTGTAAAAAAAATTAATTAGATTTGATTGTTTAAGAATTGAGTAAGTTATGGATTTTTTTCTTTTTCCTCCCCCCTTTTTCTTTTCGTTTTTAATTTTTTTCATCGGTAAAAATTGGTCCTATCAAAAACTTGTAAGTACAAAAGTTTTAGATAATATTGAGTACATTTATATAAAATTTAGTTGGATTTGATATCTTGAGAATTGACGATGTTATGAATTTTTTTCTCCCAAAAACCATGTTTTTTTCGCCCCTTGAGCCCATTTTTAACTTTATTAAAAATCTGTCATGCATAAACTTTTTGCCCATTTTTTAGAAGTAATATAAACTTTAAATTGATTCGATATCTATTTTAATTAAGAAGTTATCGCGTTTTTTCGGTTTTCACAAAAACCCTCCCTATTTCCACCCCCTTGGTCCGATTTTGCCCATTAATGAACTCGACCGAGATTTTAAGCACCTTGATTTTATGTAAAAGTTTGAAAAAGATCTGAGCATAATTATGGAAGTTATCGTGTCTAGAAGAAAGTGATATACACCGATAGATAGATAGATAGATAGACAGATATATATATATATATATATAAACTTTTTTACTGATGGTAGTTTTGGGGTCTAGGAGTCATGTTTCGTTCCGCAAAATTTTTTCAGAAATTCCAACATGGGAGAGAATGCAATAGGTAGTATTTCATACGAAATCTACCTAAAAAGTATAAATAGGATACTCATGAGAATTCGATTAGTTTGTCATTTTGGCAGTCTTACGAGCAAAAATCAGTAGCCGAGATCTCAGGTTCGAGACATTTCTATTAGTGGACCAGTTTTTGGTCACTACGGGCCAATTAGATTTTATCTAGAAATCGGATCTAATAAATTTTATTGAATTTTGTATTCTTTCGTTTGCGAATTAAAAAAGACCATTCAGTTAGATCGCACAATCGAGAAAATTCGATTAGTAAGTCTATTTGGATCACTGTGGGAGCGGTCACTATGACAAATTTCTGGTCACGGTCACGGAATTTCGCAACAGCCGCCAAGTTGGCGATGTAGACCGAGCTAAGCTCGCTCACCCCCGCTAACTTTATTTATAATTTATCGCCGTTTCTTTCGCGTTTTTTCATTAGTGCGTAAATGTTGCTTGCTACCAACATGTCACTATTAATACCTAATAACTATTGGTATATTGAAATTTTGATTGAGTGGTCTTCGTCGTATAGTAATTGTAGCAAAAATTGAAATTTCCAGTATCCTTTGCTGATTGTATAATATATTTGGATTTGTTAATAATTTTCACATTCGGATATTTATCGATCTATCTATTTCTATATATATGTATATATATATTGTCTTGCCCGTACTCAACTCTTGTCTAGGAATCTGAATAAAAACTTCTGAAAAAAAGCAAAGAGAATTGTAATATTTATCCGAAAATAAATTACATGGTACTTAATTTTAAAAATTCATGTTAATAATAATTTGCAATTTATATTCACTTTATATCAAATGATGACTGCTAACTTCCGAATATAGACATTTTGTTAGACATATAGTGCAGTATATGAGTGTTTATTCTGAATCTTCAGGTGGGTAAGATTTTTTTCTCAAAAACCAAAAGGGACCGGGAAAAAATTGAAGGAAATAGAATATTTTTTGGATTACCCAGTAAAAACATATGTTGCAAAAGTGTTCAAATTGAAACACATGATTAGGAACCTGTTTTGTAACAAACTATATTCAGTTTGCAGACTAAGCTGTCAGTTTAGTCATCATGTGCAGTAGATCACCCTATTGATAAAAAATAACCAAGTTTTTAACAATATGAACGAAAAACAGGTGGGCACTTCTTTATTTAATTAGGAAAATCTAAAATATTTTTACGAATTGGTGTAATAATTAAAAATAATAAAGTACGTTTGTATATTATATCGAAACATTAAATGAATTATATAATACCCTACATTAATATTTTATACTAAAGAAAAATATATTGTTTTAATGTATGCATATGTTGGATAAGTTTATACACACATTTGCAGCAAGATATTTTTATGTAATAAAAAGAGAAAAGTGTCCCGTAACACTTGATTGATTAAGAACTTGACATTTTAATACAGGTATTTTCCTGATTGATTACTGGAATTTATTCTAGGATATGTAATATATATTTATTATTTTACATCTATCATATCAAATACTCAGAAGTTCTGTGATATACTTGCTTGATTTTCAGCTTATTAAAAGGAAATAAAATTTATCGTTAACTATAAAGCACACCATAGCTTGCCTTTTTTAGCAATGCTTTAGTGAAGGAAGTAGTACAGGAAAATTTTAGCCATAAAAATAAACTAAATATAAACTGTACTGAATTTGAAATTCCTTCTGAACTGTAAATGTTTATTTTTTCATCAAAATATACATAACTGAGAAAATAAACTGATAACTCATGTTTGAAAAAGTTGTTGGTTCCTAAGTTCATGAAATTCTTATATCTTTGAATCATTTTAGAAAATTGTTCCATATTTGACTATTTGGGGTATTTTGTTGGACTACTTCTGAAAAAAGGAACAATTTTTCAAAAATTTTATATGAGAATATAGATTCTCACTTAAATTATGCGGCAAAAATATCAGCACCTTTACCTAAGGAAATCTTTCTCTGTTTTAAATGAATGCAAAATTTTCATTTATTCAAATACATGTTTGTTATTTTAAAAAAAGTTTTAAATCAGACAACAATTTGAAAGTAAAGAAATTTTATGTGAATGTAAGAAATGTTTCTATTAAAAATTTTAATCTCTTTATTGTATATAAAGTATTTAGCACATATTTCATTTGCTTCATAATCCTGATGCATGTTTGCCAACATCTTCGGCTTTTTTATGATACAACAAAATTACAGTAAATTTTACATTGGAAACAGCCGTAATTCGTTGTAGTGACGAAATCGTCACGACATTGCTTAAGTAAATATGTATAAAAAGAAAATGAACAGCACAATCAAAAAAAAAATATATAAATAGATATATAAAAATTGAAACAAAATTTTGAATTTATTTTAGCATTAACCAAGGAATAATAATTATAATATTTTTTTTTTATTATTAGGTAAAGTTGAAAGCTAATTGCAGTAAAAACTGCAAGATTTTATTTATAATCATAATAATAATAATGCACGTGTGTAGTCTTGGAGGGATTATCACCACGAATTCCCAGACAGACAAGATGGGGCAATAAAATATAAACTATAGTTTGTCGCCAGCCTTTGACATAAAAAATCGAAGAAACAAGCGCAGAATTTATGGGGCTTTCAACAATTATTTACAACCAGGGGACAAGGATTGCGTGTGGTCGACAGTCATACACAAAAGCCGCAGCATCAAGAGGGGTTGAACGGGAGGAAGAAGCCAAATAAACAAAAAAAGAGAAAGGGGTGGAAAAAATAAAAAGACATACCTCCCCAATGGTCAAGGTACCAATGACCTGCTTGGGATTACAAGGGACGATTAAAATCTTTTTTTGAGTAACCAATGAAAGAAGAGTCATCCTGACAGAGAGATGGAGAGAAAAAAAAATTCTTTTTCTCTCAGATGTTGTTTTTCCGTCATCTGGAGATCAGTGGAAAAAAAATGCGTTTAATTTTCCTTTAAGAAGGGACTTTGGAACGAGATGCAAATTATAGAAGAAATACGAATAGACATTCTCAAAGATTATTTTTTATGCCTCTCCGCAGCCTACCAGTGCCGAATGGACTCGGTGTGATGATTTTCAATTGATATGCAATAGTCCATTTATAAACTGAATTTGCATGATTCTCATCAGGCCCGATATTATTCCTCATTTAGACATTCTACGAGATTATTTTTATGCCTCTCCACAGCCTACCAGTGCCGAATGGACTCGGTGTGATGATTTTCAATTGATATGCAATAGTCCATTTATAAACTGATTTTTGCATGATTCTCAACAGGCCCGATATGATTTCTCATTTAGACATTCTACAAGATTATTATTTATGCCTCTCTGCAACTTTACATTATTAAACGGATTTGGTGTGATTGTCAACAAGATACAACTCTATGAACACTAATGAATAATATTTACATGGATGAGTGGTGTGCTTATTGCAAGAGACACTTCACTAATCATACAGGACTGTCTGACACGATTATCAAGTCTGCCGGATGCCGTGGTTATGGTGAGAATTTTTTTTATAATCCTTCCAAGTGATAAGGCCATTTAAAAAAGATATTTTGTTTTATGTGAATAATAAAAAAAAATTCACTATTTAAGTTTTAATTGATAAAATTAATTAAAATAATAATAAAATAAAACTAATGAATATTTTTTTGGGTGAATAGCCCTGAAAATTGTGCTGTGAGCATTTAACAATATCCAGTATATAAGTTGAATTTAAAACAAAAAAATTAAGTGTAGTAAGTAAATAGATCTTTATTGGTGAATCTTACTATTTGTTATTTGTATTTACCATTTGTATATTTTGAGAATAAATGTTTGAGTGTATATATGTATTTGTGTTTTTGCCATGATTCCTTTTACTCTATTTATTTTCAGTGAATTAATAGATTATTAACCTTTAATAATAACGATCAGAATTCTTTTATTTTTGTTAATTTTATGTAACCCAATAGAATCCTAAATTTGCAAATTTAAACGTTAAACAAGTTCGAGTCTGAGCTTTTGCGATTTTCATTCATTTAAATTATTGATAGATTTAAAAGTGAACATTTTTTTGGTAATATCCAGTACAATCTTTCACAACGCGGATTGGGATATTATCTTAATATTATTTCTTTAGTACTAACCACTATCTTTCGCGTACCTTGTAATGTGGTGTAATTTTCCTCACTACATTCGTCGATTGAATAAGGGGAAAATTTTAGTTATTTTTTTCTGGTCTAAAAAGTCGGAAGAGTTGGCAGCTATATTAATGTAACTAAAACGTGTTTATATCTTAAGCTTAACGAGTCCTAGGAGTAGGTAAAGTTCTCATACCTTTTGAAATTTTTAATCCGCTTGTAAAAAGCAATGAGTAGTTTCAACTTTTCATAGTTATCTAAATACTTATTTAAAATATATAAATCCCTGCAATATATTTAATCCTCAATTAAAGATATATAATATGAAGAAGTATGCATTTATAAAATGATAAAATATACATGTCAGTTAATTTTGAGGGACTGATATATCATGATTTCACATGTTATACCACAATATGCATGATAACATAACACATAAATGGTTTATGAAAATAAATCATGCGTTAAAATAATCTCCAAACTATATTTTATAGTCTGAATTAATATTAATGAAATATGTAAATATTTTCATATATTTTTTAATTTTCTATTTTTAAAATTCAATTGAAATTATTAAATAGTTACTTTGCAACTAACTTTATTTCATTTTAATTTTTGTATTTATTAAATATAACTTTGCAATATTACTTTCAAATGTATTTTTATTATGTTATAAGTGTTTTTTTCAACAGTTTATTAAGGCTAAAATGTATTACAAATGTTTATTAAATTTCAGTAGGTTTCAAAATAATATAGCGAACTCAAAACCACATGACATTTTACTTGTTTTAAACAGATTTCAGAAAATATGACACCCCTAAAGGATCAGACTTTGGGAGTACTTAATTTTCTCTTCTTAATAACATGGAATAACACTGCAAAGTAACTTTTTCATGTAAATCTTCACATTGTGTGACTCAACATTTCCTTCGTCGGAGAAAGATGAAAGCCACATTTTTTTTCTATACTTTGCACTCTAAAAAATAAAAGTGTAAATTTGAACACAAAAGTGTGTAAATCCATGATACAAAAACGATTTGTTTATGTTTGTAAATTTGTGTGTAAATTGCCAAAATACACACCTAATGTGTAGATTTCAAAATACACATTTCAGTGTGTAATTTGATGATAACACTAAGTGGGTAAAAGTTATAATAATCACTCATGAAATACCCACATTAATGTGTAAATTGCGAAAGAATACACATTAATCTGTGTAATATTCTCACTCATTTATCTGTGTAATCTTCTGTGATTACACTGTTAAATGTGTATTGCGCAAAAAACACACATTATTGTGTTATTGTAATTTACACAGTTCTTTGCGTAATATGCAAAATACGCATATTCGATGGAGGTTCAATAACTATTGTGTCTAGTGTATATGAAATATCTGTACTGCAATGGGTTGATGTAGAATATCGATATATTTATGCTTAGTTTTAGAACCGTAACTGCAATATTCATACAGTTTTGTAAGGAGGAGTAAAATGTGGGGGAGGTGTAGTTGAAAATTTGATTTTTAGCTTATGGGGCTAGAGTTTTGACAGTGGATTCGATAAAAGTACTGTTGTTTGGACTCGGGATCACAGTGATGTACACACTTCTCATCCATTATCACAAGTGTAGCATCATAAGCTCCAAATCAGCCTATCACACTCACTCCCCCCTTTTAAAAACTCCCTATAAATAGGTTTTTAGAAATTTACCCCTCCCTTTAAAACTATGCAAATATAGTAGCTACGGATCTAAAATTCAGCATATAGCCATTTAAGACATTAGTTTTTGATATTCCTCATCAACCATCATAGTACAAATATTACTTCTCTGTTAGTGGGAAAGTATGGGACACATTGTAAAATTTTAAATTTCTTTAATTATAAAATTGATTCTTCAAATTATGTTTCTATATTGCTCAAGGATATTAGAAAGTGTTTCATTTTGTATTCTATAAATCAAAGTTTTTGAATTTGTGTCAAGTAAATTTGATTTTTTTTTTTTGTAAAAAGTGTCCCATTCCTCCCCACTCTCCTCTAAATGTACACATAAAAACTGCTATTTTATTTTCTATATTCTTCTTTGCTTTTTAATTTTATATTTTCCCCTCATTTATATATTATTCAGAACATGCAATTAAAAATTAAGATAAAGAAAAATAAATAATTAATTAATGATAGATTTTAGACTAATCAGAAGGAATAATCATAGTTGGTAAACTTGCAATCTCCACACTTTTTATTTTCAGAGTTCAGACTCAATTTTTCATTTTTCATTTTTCAGACTCAAGATACAAAGTCAATTATATTGAAGGTACTGTGTTACATACAGTTATAAAAGTAAAATTTAAAATACTATAAAAAATAGAAAAAAAGGTATGTAAACTTCATCTCACATACACACACATATTACCTGCAAATATTTTAGCTGATTTGTTTTTATATACATAAATCACCTATATTACACGTTGAATTGTTTTCTTTTCATAAATATTCATCATTATAAAGAATTTGCCATATAAAATATTATCAGGACTATCAAAAAAGCTGTTGAATCATTAAAGTAACATCTTTTGCATTACATTTATATATAGAAATTTGTGTCTTAAAAAAAGAAAAAAAAATACAAATATATTTTAACATTAATGAAATTAATCCTATCTTCATAAATGAAATTTTCAGATATTCTAATTAAAATTTTAGATATCAAACTATAATGTGTATTTTTATTTATCAGCTATAGTAAAAAATAAAACGAGAAATACTGTGTCTATATCCAAATATCAATTGACTCTTATAAATTTTCGAAATTAAAGCTCGTAGAATTTATTTGATAATTACATTTGTGTCTTAAATGTATAAAACTCACCCGGCGGGGGATATTTATGTAGAAGGGGAGGGACAGAATGATAAGTTCGATTTTGAATATTCATTATGACACAACTGTTATATTTTTTTATATACATACAATCATATGTTTTATGTCATATAAGTTCTGTAATAATAGGCAAAATCGGAATGGAAAAATGCATATTTGAAGAAAAAGCCATTACTTTATTCTAAATTTTCTTCAGAATTTTTGATCTGGAGTTATTTTAAATAAACGTATTTGCGCCCTTTTGCAATTTACTTCTGTGTGTTTTTATTAAATCTATAATTAACAAAAAAAATTATGTGTTCTTTACTATGACTATTTTAGTGGAACATAGTTCTTCCGATGTAATATTTTCAAATTAAAACACGGTTGAAAATTTAATGTAATTAAGATAAAAAATTAAAAAAAATTAATTTCTCAAAATTAGGAAATGTAACGTAGAAACTCAAAAGCAACGCTATAGTTTTAATCGATGATAAACTTAGTTAACATTATAAGTTTCATAATTTAAAAAAATATTCAATAAATAAATAAAACTCAGATGAATTGTTTAACTTATAAATCAGAATATATAATTTATAGATATGGTATACATTTGTATAATAGTTTATAAATAAACTATAACATCTTCCACACAACCGAACCAAAATTTAACACCTCCCCCCCCCCCCCCGAAAAAAAAGTATGCTAATGTTTATTTTGCTACTGTTAACATACATTCATAAATTCTTTTTAAGATGAAAATTTTTCAACAAATAAATGACTTTAGATTCAACAGTTATTATTTTAATAGACATTTATCAGGAGTTATGTAATGTTGACATTTTTTAAGGCAAGTAAATTATACGTGTAAAACATTCTTATACGTAAAAAACAATCCAACATGTATCATATACATTTATACATAAATATAAACAAATCAGATAAAAAGAATTGCAGGTAATACGGACGTATGACATTACATACCTTATATTTTATAAGAGAATAACTTATTATATACTAAATTTTTCTGAACGAAAGCGCTTGCAATCAGCTGGACCCACCATTAATTTTCAACTTAAACATGATGAAGCCAAGTCAACGAAGATTACGATTTTAGTTTAATATGCTAGTTTCGCGTCTAACTCGGGGTTGAAGTAGTTCCTTAATACAACCATCAATTGCACTGCGAAATGAAGTTAAACTAAAATTACAAGTTAAACTTTGAAATGGATAAAAGTTTACAAGTTACCAGACGGCTCAAATAATTTAGGGTAAAATCAAGCATACTTATACTTGATGTGCAAAATGTATAAATAACTCAGGATACGAATATAGAATTATTATAATTACATGAATTATATTTTATATTACATATTAAATGAATTCGAAATAGTTTTTAGATTTTAGTGAAGATTAAACTACCATCCTTTTACTTAAGGGGGGGGGGGGGGCAGCAAAAAAGAATACCAACAGTACAAAAAATATAATTTAATTTTATGAATAAGCATAAAGTGGGGTTATATCTCTATTATAATGCATAGTTATGAAGTCTTCCTAATGTCGCTTTAAGAATGATATCTAGCACTATTACTGAAAATTACAAGTAAAATTGTGAAAAAGAGCAGCCTGTGCGATGGCTGAAAGAAATTACGATTTAATCAAAACCTAGACTTATACAATGAAGCAATCTTACGTTTGATGTACAAATTTTAAAAGGGAATTCGGAAAACGAAATTAAAATTTACTAATTAAATGAATAAAATTTTACGTTACATGTAACAAAATATTTGTTACATTTGTTACATGTGTCGAGATTAAATTTTTTAAACTTCTTTTAAACATTCACCTGCTGCTGAAACAGGGAGAGTGAGAGAGGTGGTCAGAGTATCTTATAAAAATAAATAAATATATTAATTTACTACTTAAAAATACTGTTACAACAATTCAATGACACCATGTTATTTATGGAATGGGTTTACTAAAATAAAATGTGTAGCTCTGAATAATATGTAAGCCTCCTATCACTTTCGTAACGTCTACGTTGAAATTCACGCGTTTATAATTTTTTTCAACACAATAATTAGTGTAATTTCAGGAGTAATCTACATTTACACATTTTTGTGAGTTTATGCACTGATAACAAACTTATAAACTTAATGCCATAAACTAAACACACATTAAAATAGGTATTTTTTATGACAAGTGGGTGACTTTAGAAATTTACACTCTTACCTATGTGTATATCATTATGTGTAAATTAAAATAACGTACCAATTTGTGTAAATTCAGACATTTTTCAGCATTTACACATTTATTTATGTTTTTCAAGTAATAAAAAAATACACACTTAGTTTGTTAAGCTAAAATGAACATAAAAAGAGGTAAAACTTTGCAAAAAGTGGGTAATTTTCATGTCAGGTGTGTAATTTTAGGAATTTACACACATATATATGTAAATTTGTCTAATTTACACTTTTATTTCTTAGAGTGTGGCAGACTATAAAATTATCTCGTAATGAAGGTTTCAATTATTTTAAACTTTAGAAATGAAAATAATTCTGAGAATTTTTTATAACATTGCATGTATATAAAGTGTGTGTATGAGTGTAAGTATGTGTGTGTGTATGTATATAAGTAAGAATGTCGTTTTGAGGATATTATTTTTTAATTGCAAATGTTCTGATGGGAAAATTCATTAAAAGTTTTGTTAAAAATTAAAAAGTAATGCGTATTTACTTTTTGATTTCTTAGTTTCATTTAAAAAATAAAATAAAATAAAACGATATAAATACAGAATTGTCACTAGAAATTTGGAAGATAGAATTGAATAAAATGAATTAGTAATTATAATTAATTTATTCATTATTCATAGCTATTGATAAAACAAATTTCATGATTATTTTAAATTGACTGCAATTTAAATGAAAATTATAATCCCATTATGGAATATGTATATATATATATATATATATATATATATGGATCACAAGAGAAATCCACTTTTTTTAGGAATATGCTCCTTTCTACATTTTGGATTATTTTTTAACATTCTTCATTAAAAATGCTCAAATTTGTATTTTGCATGCTGAAATATAACAGATTAAAGATAGTGAAAATAGCATTTCTAAATACATAAATGTATTATTATCTTTCAAATGATATCAAAACGAGAAAATGACTATATAAAACACAACTCTTTATCTTGTATGTCTTGGAGTGCAAATCCGTTTCTGTATCTACTCTCTCCCATCTTTTTACATGAATTTAAATTTTAAAAAAGGCTTAAAATATTTTGAAGTATCTTGAATTAACAGAAGTATTAATAAAAGTACTTACAGCTAAATGAAAACAGATTTAAACAATGTAATTCTATTAAAATGCTCAGAAATCTCTCTGCCCATAGTGTTCAAATGACGTCTGCTGATTTAAGAAGTGTCTTCTTTACTGTACATGAAATAGCATGAAGTTGTTTAAAATCAGAGAAAATACAATACAGCAAAATTTCCAGACCATTTAATCTGTTCTCATGTTTTGACAGATTTAAATCAGTTCTTACAAAGAAATGTTTAATAAAACTCATAGTAAAATTCGATTAATTTCCGGCTTTTAATGTTTGTTGTAATCATCATTTAGCACAAACATAAAATGTTTTTAAATGTTCAATAAATTACGTGAAAATAATAGCTAAAAGGATTTATTCTTCATTTCGTTCAATAAGCAGAAAAATAGATGAAAGTAAAATTACTTTCATAGTTTCAGTTATTGGAAAATCGCAAGTTTTTCCTGTTCCAAATATGTTTTACAGATGTGAAAATATTTTTGTAATTGCATCTCGTAGTTTATATATCACTAAATATCCTCTTTTGATTTCATGTAGGCAACGTAAAATACTTTTATTAGGATTCTAGAACAGAAGTTTTAATATGTTTCTATTAAATTTCTTATTTGTAGTATAAAAACAGAAGGCAATTTCTTCAGTATAGATAGCTATTTATAAAATAAGTGCGATGATTATATTACGCTGAATGCAGTCTAAATAAAAGTTACATATACGTCATGGAAATAAATCAAAATAAAGTATCCAAAAGAAATAAACTTTTTTTAACAGTGTGCTTCTTTCTATTTTTTCATATATTTTTAAAACATTCTTTATTAAAAGGGCTCAAACTTGTAATTTACATGCTGAAAGCTAACTAATTGTAGATAGTAAATATATGAAATCTAAAACTATAAAATTCTTAATATTTTTAAATTGTATCAATACAAGCAAAAGAAAATATAAAAACACAGCTCTTTATCTGAATATAAATCCTCTTTTTATCTACTGTTTCCTATCTTTTAACATAAATTCCAGAAACCGACTTGAAATCGCTGTTAAAAATATCGTGAAAAATTTCCTCTGTTTTTAAAGACATGAAAATTCTTCATAGCATTTAGTTTTAGAGTTCTGACTGATCAGAAAATAGATAACCTTTAAAACCAGAGGCAAATTTTCACGATAATTTTAACAGTGTAGAATTGTCAATCAGAATAAAAAAGGTGCATGCAATTAAATAAAAACAGATTTAAATAAACTTACTTTATTAAAATGCTACTCAAATCCCTCTGCTTATAATGTTCAATTGTTATCTGCAGATTTAAGTACTGACTTCTTTACTATACATGAGGTATCATAAAATTGTTTGAACTCAGAGAAAATAAAATAAAACACAATTATCAGACCATTTAATATATTCTCATGTTTCGTCACATTTAATTCAGTTTTCATAACGAAATATTTAATAAAGCTGTCAATAAAATTCGATTAGTTTCAGGCATTTGATGCTTGTTGTTACCATCGTTTAGAACAAACGTAAATCGTTTTTAAATGTTTAATAAATTACGTGAAAATATATAGCTAAAAGTATTTATTTTTCATTTCCTTCAATAAGCACAAAAATAGATAAAAGCAAAATTACTTTCATAGTTTCAGTTTATTGGAAAATCGGAAGTTTTTCCTCTTACAAAAATGTTTAAGAGACGTAAAAATATTTCTTTTAATTGCATCTTATTGTTTATATATGTCACTAAATATCCACTTTTGATTCCATGAAGGCAACGTAAGATACTTTTATTAGGTTTCTAGAACAAAAGGTATAATATGCTTCTATTAAATTTGTTATTTCTACTATAAAAAACAGATAGCAATTTTTTCATTATTAATAGCTATTGATAAATAAAAAGTGGTAATTATATTACGTTAAATTCAGTTTAAATAAAATCTACATATACGTTATCGAAATAAATCAAAATAAAAGCAAAGGAAATTAACGTTCTTTAACAATGTGCTCCTTTTTTATCTTTTCACATATTTTTAAAATATTCTTCATTAAAAGGGCTCAAACTTGTATTTTATATGCTGAAAGATAACTAATTGTAGATAATAAATGTATGATTTCTAAACATATAAATTTATTAGCATTTTTAAATGGTAACAATATAAGCAAAATAAAATATAAAAACAGTGTATTTTTTTTATTTATTTATTTACTGTCTCCTATCTTTTCACTGTCTCCTATTCACTGTCTGCTATCTTTTAACATAAATTCGAAAAACCGACTTAAAGTCGCTTTAAAAATATCGGGAAAAATTTCCTCTGTTTTTAAAAACTTTTTTTTTTTTTTTTTTTTTTTTTTTTTTTTTTTTTTTTTTTTTTTTTAACCAATGAAAATTTTTTATAATAATTTAGTTTTACATTTCTAACCATTTAATTCATTTCTAAAATATATAACCTTTAAAACCATAGGCAATTTTTCACGATAATTTTAATAGTGTAGAATTGACAAAATGAATATTATAAGTGCATGCAACTAAATGAAAACAGATTTAAATAAACTTATTTTATTCAAAAGCTCCTCAAATCCCTCTGTTCATAATGTTCAATTGCTTTCTGCAGATTTAAGTACTGTCTTCTTTACTTTACATGAGATATCATAAAATTGTTTGAACTGAGAGAAAATAAAATAAAACACATTTCCAGACCATTTAATATGCTCTCATGTTTTAACATATTTAATTCAGTTATCAGAAAGAAATGTTTAATAAAGTTGACAAATGTTGCTGAATTAAAATGATACTGATATATCTCTGCGAAAAATGTTCAAATGCCGCCTGCTGATTTAAGTACTATGTTCTTTACTGTACATGAAATATCATGAAATTTTTTAACTCAGAGAAAAGAAAGTAAAACACAATTTCCAAACAATTTAAAATATTCCCATGTTTTAACACAGTTAATCCAGTTCTCATAAAGAAATATTTAACAAAGCTGACAATAAAATTCGATTAGTTTCTTGCTTTTAATGTTTGCTGTAATCATCGTTTAGCACAAACATAAAAAATTTTCAATGTACAATAAATTACGTGAAATATGTAGCTAAAAGGATTTATTTTTCATTTCCATCACTGAGGACAAAAATAGATAAAAGTTAAATTACTTTCATTGTTTCCGTTATTGGAAAATTTCAAGTTTTCCCTGTCCAAAAATGTTTTAGAGACGAGAAAACATTTTTTAATTGCATCTTATTGTTTATATGTCGCTAAATATACTCTTCTGATTTCATGAAGGCAACGTAAGATACTTTTATTAGGTTTTTAGAACAAAAGTTATAATATGTTTCTATTAAATTTGTTATTTCTAGTATAAAAACTGACAGCAAATTCTACATTATTCATAGCTAATAATAATAAACACAATTATCAGATCGTTTAATATACTTTCATGTTTTAACACATTTAATTCAGTTATCATAAAGAAATATTTAATAAAGTTGACAATAACATACGATTAATTTCTTGCTTATAATTCTTTTGTAATCATGCTTTCGCAAAAAAAAAAAAAAAAAAAAAAAAAAAAAAAAAAAAAAAGTTTCTATATGTTTAATAAATTACCTGAATATATGTACAAAAAGGATTTATCGTAAAACTAATAATATATATTCCACATAAAAATAAGAAATTATATTATATAAAAAATATTTTGCTTCTAAGACGTTGTATAGTAATAAAAACATTTAAAATATATAATTTTTTTTTATTTAGTGTGTTTCAACTCACTATTATTAGAGTCATCTTCAGATTGTAAATAGAAAAATAAAAATTACAAATACAATGAACGTGAAAATCGGAATAAAGAATTATTGAAAATAAATTAGATGTAACACGCGCTTTTTAATTTGGATATTGTCCTTGGTCTATTTAAATAATTAACGTGTAAATTGTCTAATCATTCAATCCATGTATTTGGGATGCGAAATGATAGTGTTACAAATATGTGAACTTTGTGGGGTTTTAGTATCTATTTTAAATGTTTTTATAAGTATAGAACGTCTTAGAAGCAAAATATTTTTTATATAGTATAAATTCTTATTTTTATGTAGAATATATATTATTATTATTACGATTCAGTTATTAATGGACGTAATCAAGACTTACGAGTGTTATTTTTCACATTCATAAAAGGATTTATATTTCATTCTCATTCAATAAGCACAAAAATAGATAGAAGCAAAATTAATTCTACAGCTTCAGTGATTGAAAAATCGCGATTTTTATCTATTCCAAAAATGATTTGGGTATGTGGAAATATCGTTATAGTTACAACTCATAGTTTATATGTCATTAAATATCCTCTTTGTATTTCATGTAGGCAAGGTAAGATACTTTTTTTAGGATTTTAGGACAAAAATTACAATATCCTTCTATTAAAGATATTATTTCTAATAATAAAATCAGAAAGCATTTGATGTACATATAAATTTATATAATCAATTTTTATTACATATATATTTAATACCAATTGATTTTATTGCACATAGTTAAAAGAATATTTTTTCTCTATTATAAAGCAAATATATAGTTACAACGATATCATGCTGACTGTGGCTAAACCTGGAAATTAAATTTCGTTTTCGTTCCAATTGTTTAAATTTCAAAAGAAAATTTGCATGTTTACACCGTCGAATACAAAAAACTCCCTGTTCTTTTACATCCAATTTAGTGAAGTATATTTCTAAATATACATATTTTTCGGTGTTTAAAACAACTACTAAGCATGATTTTTTTTGAAAAATTTGTGTATATCGCGTTACTCCTATCACGAAAGATTGACTAATTTCCATTTAAAACAGAATAGATGATTCAGTATTTCCCACAACAAACAAACAAAAAATGTACGGGTTTTTTTTCGTTTTTTTTTTCAATATCTGTGAATATTTTATGTTAGCAAAAATTATGGATTTTACACATAGACAAAACTTTACAGTAAAATCACTGAAAAACGGACCCCTCGGAAGTGCGGAAATTCTGAACAATTCTGAAGTTTTCGCTATTCAGATCTGAAAATGTATAATTGTATAGATGCTGAGAATTGGACAATGGAAGTTTCCACTGAATACTTGTGTAAACTACAGAGGAGTGTCCGTTTTGGAAGTTTTTCTGTCCATTTAATTTTACAAGATATAAAAATTAATTCCCATAGGTTTTATAATTTCTATAAGGGGCTCTTCAAATGGCGAAGTGCCTCCCTGGTAAGGAAAACTTTTAGTTCCTCATTTTCTTAATTTTTAAATGTTTTAAATTACTCCAGAAAATACAGATTGCCTATAAAAAACGTTGAAAAAAAATGTAGTTCATTAAAATTGAACGCTGGCTTGAACTATTTGTATGAGATAAGTTTTTAACATAAACAAGACAATACATACGCATACAAAGAAACATAACTAAAATTAATTTCTACAGTTCATTAATAATGTCAGAAGCCCCCCCCCCATCCCTGCCAAAATTTGTAATTTTTAATAGATTTTTCTCTGAGGGGCTGTGCGTATATAACGTTATTAACTTTTTGTTAATTATAGACCCCCCCCCCCTCCATCCAATATCAAACGTTATCATTCCTTAACCCCCCCCCCCACCCGATAATGATATCGTTATCAATGTCTAAACAATTTTTTATCTTTAGAATTTTTTTTTTCTTTGGGGTGATAAACAAAACTGGTTACATACTATCGTGATTCAAATGACGTAAAGTCAATAAATGTCATTTTAAATCATATAACACATAAAAGAAATTGTTACTATTTAAAAATATTTTATAATAGCTTTTTGTTAGTTAATGCATTCAATAGTAATAATCTCTTGTTTCATTTACCCCGAATTTTTATCACGAAGGAGGGAGAGGTGCGGAGCGATAGACATTTTTATCAACAAAACAAGTGAGCAACATTTTTTTCTCTTCCTCTGTTATTTATTGATCAGCAGAAGCTTCATTTAAAATATATTTCACATAGGGTTTGTCGAACAGTGATTCTATATGCATACACATAAGAAAGAAAAGAATGTCAAATGTTGTGTTATTCCATATTTTAGAATCAAATATTTTTATAATAATTTGGTGATTTTAATAAAAACTTTGTATTTTCATAAAAATACATAAAAGATTAAAAAAACAATAACATATTATTTTGAAAAATAAAACATGTTACAAATAATAAAAGTTGGTTGGATCAAAAATGATATCGATATCAAAAGACAAACTCCCCCTCCCCCCCCAGCGATATCTTACTACATCATTTGCCAGACCCCCCCCCCCCCTCCTCTCCCTACAATGATAACGTTAGATTTGCACAGCCCCTGAATGCGATTTTTCTTTTTAAACTTGCATGAAATACTTTGAAAATCGGAGAAAATAAAACTTTGTTCTTTAAATTTGCAAAGCTGAATTGGGAAGTGTGGAGTGGATGAGCCGAATCACGTGCATTAAAATTTCCTCCTTGAACTCGTTTGAGATACGAGATAGGCTCCTAGCATTGACGTGGCAGCAACTGCTGATACTCTGATCTGCTGCACATCTGGAGCCCAAACAAAACATCATAACTCCCCGTTTGCCGTTTAAAGTCAGTGTGGTCCTTTCTGTTTAACTTTGATCTTTCTTATTCTTGCATTATTTTTCTAAGTACTTTAAACATGAAGCGCAAATCACTATAATTAAGTTCCCGCTGCACAGGTCTGTAGCTTAGTTCATTTAGAAACACAATAATTTGTAGAAGATAAATAAATTTTAAATCTTGAGCTGAAGAATCCAATATGTTTTTCCACCTTTATTTATTGCGACACAACAACATAAGGAAAAACGAGCATATTCGCTTTCTTAACAAAAATCACTACTACATGTCTATACTTCATACTACGATTTACAGTTTTTATTTTTAAAACTCCACGAAAGTTCCAGAAAAATGATTCATCACTTCTGCCGTTGCCACTTTTCGAAATCGGAAGAAACTTGAATGTAGCACTATTTTCTTTTCGTGACAGTTCACGCAATGCCATGGGGTCAGTCCTTGGCCATAGAGTTGGTCCCCAAAGCTCCTTGAGTCTTACAACTCCCCCCTAAAAGAGCTCATTAGTGGCTTTTGACACAATGAAGCTTTAAAGCATATACACACAAAAAAAAAATATTAGCAAGGATGAGAGCAATGTGAATCTTCCCATTTCTTTTAAAATAAATATATACAAATACCACAATATATACACTAAATATGAGCATGAGCAACAGAAATACCAAAATACATCAAAATTTAAACATTATGCAATTCCTTTTTTTTTTTTTTTTTTTTTTTTTTTTACTTTTCCCAAATGACTCGCCAAAGGAATTTCGTCAGCAACAGATAAAATACATTGTCTCTTACACTGAGGTAACACCACCTGCTTCACAAATTCACCACAGACATCTTCAGAATGCATAAGAATACCTTCCTCTATAAAATAAGCACTTTTATTATTTTTATCAATTTCAAAATATTTCTTAAAGTATCATCAGCTCTTTGTATTTTCATAAAAGATTCCTCTGTTTCCTTCTCACTCAAATCAAGTTCATCTTCTCCAGGATCAGAATTCAACTTTTCAACCTTTCCATGCTCATTGTCCATTTCTAACTTATTTCCACCCTCCAAATCAACATCACCAGTGAGATCAGAGACATTCTCAACCTTCGTATATAATATAACCTTATGGTTTAATGCTTCATAAGCAGTTGGACATATAAGCATCTCATTCACCAGTTTCTTGGAAACGGCACAAGTTACCATCACATTTCCATGAATTTTATCATCTATTCTCATCGGTATTATTTTTAATGGAGCGACTTCTCTCTCTCCGAATGCTGAAGTTATCACAATCGTTCCTTCTCCTTCAACTGATACATCCTTGACTAAGTCTGCCCGTATCACCGAGATCTGTGTACCAGAATCATAGATACCGTCCAACACCTTACTTCCACATTTAATCCTAACCACTTCCAATTCATTAAATTTTCCTTCTCTTTTCACGCAGGACGAAACAGGTATTGTTATTCTTGCAGTTAATATCGATGGCTGCTCTTCTCCAACTTTCTCATTCGATTGCACAGAGTTCGTTTGTGCTCTTTGTACACCTTGAGTACCACGTTGATTTGGGCAAAATGATGCCTTGTGACCCTCTTGTCCACACGAATAACAAATAATTTTATTAGGTATCCGTGTCCTCGCTTTATAAGTACCAACTCTTGACTCATATCTGCGATCCGATGTAAAACCAGGATTTCTATTATCAGTGTGCTTAGGATAAAATGAAAAATTACTCTTCTCTTCCGAAAATCTATCTTTCTTAACTAACTTCCTAAAATCTTGTCGCACACTTTCATATGAGTCAAGTTTCTCAGCCAAATCAGTTGGAGATACTATTTTAGGCCATTCATCCACAAAATGATCTCGAATCTCATCAGGCACTCTTCTTTTTAAATGATCAGTTACAATCAAATCTTTTAAAGAATTGAAATCAGCAATTTTAAGTCCATCAATCCATTCTTGAAAATAACCATTTAATTCAAATACAAATTCTCGCCATGTGCGTTCAGGGTTTCTTTGATGTTCCATAAACTTTCTACGGAATCTTTCAGGACATAACTTAAACCGTCTCAGTAGAATCCCTTTAATATATTCATAATCTTCAAATTTTTCCTCTGCCTCACGTGCGAGAGCCTGTATAATGTCGGACGGCAGCAAAACCAACAAGTTCGATACCCAATGTTTTGGATCTACACACATCCTCTTTGCTTGGCGTTCAAAAATAGATAAATACAAAACAATGTCGTCCTCCTTGACATTAAATTTAGGCATAAGTTTCGCAAATTCAATTCCATAATTATAGGTTTTCATTTCCAATCCATCAATTCCTGCTCTTTCGCTATCTTTCCCTATCCTCAACTTCTCCAACTCAACTCTTTCCAACGCAATTTTAAACTCCCTCTCTTCTCTTTCCAACGCAATTTTTTCCATCTCTTTTCTCGTCTCTATAATAGTTTCCATCAATCCCTTCACAAACTCTACTTCATAATTTTTACTCGCCATAATTAGTTGTTTTAAATCAGCTATTATTGCATCCGGTTCAGGGTGCTCTCCCAATTCTTCAGCCAGACACCGTAAATCTTCTTTACGAGCCTTACCCAAAAATGACATTGTTACTTTTTAAATAGTTTCTCAAAAGGGTAATAAACTGTCCAACAAATTCGCAAAAACTCAATTTAACCGTAACTCGGAATCACTAATCCACCACTCTAATAAACACCAGAAATAAGTCGCACTTTGTAACCATATCACGCACATAAATTCAATACCATTGCGAGCACCATAGCAATTTCAAAATTCAACATCTTCACATGTATCACGTCACAATACAACTCTTCAACTAATACTACTTCATAAATCAATCCAGATTCATATTAAAACAAAAAATATACACACCACATCAATGAACACTCATCATAATTTATAAATCCTTCAATTAACCTATATACACAACCAAAACTCAATTATTCTCCGAAATATACACAGCCCTACTTTCATCGCAAAACATCTCATATACAAAACCAACAAAAAAAAAATCACAACCAAAATCAATTCAAAATATCCTCCATCCAGCCGGCACTACAAAACACCACTCCTATACTGCTACAATACTACTACACCTTAGCACTGACGTACTACTTAGTTACATTCAAAACAAATTCCTTTCTTTAACGTCAAAATATGAAATAAATCGCAAAAATCTTAATAAATTCATCATCGATACAATATAAATTCTTATAATGGGAAGTCACATTAATAAAAAGCTCTCACCTTGCATTTTTCCAGACTACGCCAATTAAGTTCCCGCTGCACAGGTCTGTAGCTTAGTTCATTTAGAAACACAATAATTTGTAGAAGATAAATAAATTTTAAATCTTGAGCTGAAGAATCCAATATGTTTTTCCACCTTTATTTATTGCGACACAACAACATAAGGAAAAACGAGCATATTCGCTTTCTTAACAAAAATCACTACTACATGTCTATACTTCATACTACGATTTACAGTTTTTATTTTTAAAACTCCACGAAAGTTCCAGAAAAATGATTCATCACTTCTGCCGTTGCCACTTTTCGAAATCGGAAGAAACTTGAATGTAGCACTATTTTCTTTTCGTGACAGTTCACGCAAAGCCATGGGGTCAGTCCTTGGCCATAGAGTTGGTCCCCAAAGCTCCGTGAGTCTTATAACTATGTTTACAAATGTGTAAACACCACATTTGCTTATGGTTAGGGGACCAGATGAAGCATGTGACGTCACTTGCAAGGGGTCTATATATCGCAAAGCCATAGCCAAAAGACAACCAGGGTGAAATTTTGTTTTATTTTAGACCAGTAAGTGGCAACATAGACAATTACCACATTGAATTCACGAAATGAAAATTTAGAATTAGTTAAATCTTGATTTGCATATTAAAACTCAATCGGTTTGCTAAGTCAAAGCTTGATAAAAAACTACAAAAAAAAGAAAAAAAAACGATTTTAGCGATTAACTGATAGGTTTACCATTGTGCTTTCCTGCACCCAAAAGTATGAAAACATATGAAACATGCAAGGTGATTCATAAAAATGGAACGATACAATTTCGCTACCCGTCGACCAAAAGTCCACCGCCAAACTACAAGATTAAATGCCAGTAATAGATGATCGTAAATGACACATTCACTAGATATTAAGCTTAATATATTATTACGCCATCACATGATATTTAATTCGACTTTTTTTCTACTTTTATTAATGTTCTACTTATTTATTTTTTTTTTCATTTTTAATTGAAAAATTAGATAAATTGTACAATTTGGCCAACAGTTTAATAAAATTGGTCGACGGGATAATCAAGTAGTACCGATGGAACAATTATTCTATTTCCATTAATATTGCTTCAAAACACATGCCTCTACTTAAAATGCTTCTTACTAAAATGCAAAATATGATGATATTAGTTACACGCACTTACATTTGTAACGCTAGTATACTCATGTAATGAATATCTCACCCCAAATTCTCTTCCTTTATATTTTAATCTTAAAGGGTTTTAAAAAAGAATTTACTGTTCAGTACTGAAAATTTCATTGGTACTACTTCATTTAGGGAAAGGAATCTTTCTTTTTATATTTATTTTCAAAATTTGTTCAGTTTCTGTAAAAGTTATATATTTATTTCTAGTAAATATGCAAATGAATTACTTTTTACTCCTTAATTCATTAAATACTTTACAAAATAGCATTAATTTCCTTTAACAATCATTCAACTATACTATATAAATAACTTTTATCTTACTCTTTCAATGAAATAATTTTAGTGTACGTTATCCCGCAAGAAATGAATGTATCTAAATGAAACTTTTGTACACTCGTGGGATTATTTTATCACAAAAGCAATATTTCTACCCTTTTAGTGAACAAAGATAAGATATTCATTCACACACTCCTTTTCGATTTTTACCTTGAAAAATACAAGGCAATTCAAAGGCACCCTCAAAAGATTTACCTCCCCCCCCCCAAAAAAAAAAATGCGATTGTGGTAGATTTTATCCATTTAAAATATCTAGTAAGGAAAATTTTTCTTTTCCATGCCTAAAAGAAATACAAAAACATATATTGACCTACGCAAATTTTACAGAGATATGCTCTTTTAAATAACCAATAGTTTTCGTGAATAATTCGTATTTTGCATTACGAATGCATCTGTTTCACTTTGCGTCACACATTCACAGGTATATTTTAGTGTGAGTCGTGAATTATGGCTTTTAGTATGTCTGTGAGTTTTGCAGATATGATGAATTATTATTTTTGCGCTTCATTCATGAATGGATAAAGAAAATTTTGCAATGCCTTACTGTGAAATTATAAGAATTTAATATGTATATCTTGTTTAACAAACCCCGCGGGATTTTGCAACCTCTCTCAATTAGAATTTTGACGATTTTTATGAAAATGTGGAATTGTAAGTATATGATTACACTGTTAAAAATTTTGTTTTAGTTTGGACCAAATTCCGGTGCTCAGTAGCTGCCATCATAAGATGGAGAAATCTTATGGTGCCCTATTTCTATAATTAAATAAAGCAAAGATTATCTTTTGGAAATACTTTTGATAAAAAGCGTAGCTATTGGCAACCATATAAATAGATCTTCATTTCTGGTTTGTTTATCCTCTACTCTATCATTTCCCGTCCCGTAATAATAATTTTATGCATTATCTTGTAACATTTTGGTTATGACACTTAAGTGGCCCCTACAATGAAAATTATTGCTGGGAAGGCTATGAAAACTAATTCAATATCTGCTTTTGATTAAGGTTAAGAATATATTTTTCTTTGCCGTTTGGTTTATAATAAATACTACAAATGAAAATTACATTGATAAAAATGGCACTTTCAAATCGAAGCAAATTAAAGAATCTCAAATGTTTTCATTTTGTTCTGAAACTTTTTGCATTAAATATAACGGCTCAATGCTTTCATATCTGATTACATTTTATTTATTAAATGTAGTAAATTTGACCAGTGTAGTTCCATTTATTCGCATTAATTAATTTTTTTGTGATTTCCAACGAAACGCTAATTTCAAAAATATTTTATTACGTGAAATGTCTCGACCTACGGAAAAACGCTTAAAAGCCTTTGTAATGTGATTGCAGAAGCGTCGAATTTGTTCTTCATCCTTCAAAATCTAAGAATAGCTGAAATTGTACCAGTAGGACTTTGCTGCTGAAATTTGTAATAGTTCATTGAAAAATTTTAAGGTAATTCAATAATTTTTTTTTTCGAAATATTTATTCCTATTTTTACTGTATGCACATTTATTTTCTCAGCTATGCAATACGTTGCGCACACTCTAAAAACGGCATTTTCAAAACTGATCAAAATATACTGAAATTTGGATATGTATCGTAGTCAAAATCATCCCGAATCAAAATTACTCAATTTTGAAGCATCTAAGATACACATTTTTAAAAGCATGCGCACGTCATGTGCCCATATTTTGAGTAAGTCCGTGTTTTTACAGATGAGCATATAAATATTTAAAACTTGAATAATTTTGATTTTGTGCGATTTTGATGAAGCAACATACTCAGATTTCAGTATATTTTGCTCACTTTTCAAAATGTTGTTACTAGAGTGTATTTTTACACTGTTAAAAATTTTGCTCCAATATGAAAAAAGTTTTGATGCTTTGTAGCTGCCACAATAAGATGGTGAAATCTCGTAACAATATTTAGATATTCCTATTTCAACGTCGTTCCAACTATTGGAACTTTGCTTCAACAGGAGCTCCAAATATTGGTTCAAGATTTCATCATCTTAAATTGGCAGCTATTTAGCACTAAAATTTGGTTCAAACAACGTAGGACAAGATTTTTAACAGTGTAGGGATATCCCAATGGGCATTTCAAATAGTTGAACTTGAGTTAAATGCGCAATGCAATGTCATATGAAAACAAATTATAAAAAATATGCATTTTGACTATCAATGTTTATAAGAATAAAGCGTTACACAATCCTGGAAAGTAATTAACCTGTAAAAATATTATAAAGAATAATAAACAATATATTCTGGCTTAAAAATTTTATATACTGTGACATTTGTAGTTCATTTAATTTTTTTATTGTGCAAATATACTTCAAATGTTTATGTAAACATTAGACTTAGACATACATATTATTATTTTCCTTCTATGTAGACATGTATTTTATTTAATTATCTGAACATAAGGAATGGAGAAGTATTCTTATATAAAAATAGTTGTATATTTAACTTGATAAATAATATGAAAAGAATGGTTTATGTAATGTAATACCTATCAGTGATATTTTCTAAAAATGATTCCTCATTTCTTAAAGATTTAAGCTTTAAATAAACGCAAAATTTCCAAAGTATTGTAAAAAATATTTTATTGAGAAATTTCCGAAAAAAATGTATCACAATTTTTTGTGGGAAATAAAAACTAAAATATCACTGGAATCTTATAGGATTACAAAATCTTTGAAGTAAAAACATATTATAACCATCCCTTTTCTTTCAAACTTCTATAATTTCTTTTCTGAACTTTGTAGAAAAATATTATTTTTCGCCTTCGATGTTAAACGTAATTTAAAGGAAAAAATGCTAAACATACTATTTTATTTTTAAAAAAGTGTATATGCGGTAGATAATCCCATTGGAAATATTGTAAAAAAAATAATAAAAGAAATGTTTATTTAAATATTCCTGTAAAGAAACAATTTTTTTAACTTAACGGTTTTTGGAATCCGCAAAAAGAGTACTGTGGATTATATTCACGATAGTTTGAAAAAAAATATTCCTTCAAAGCCATTCTTTTGATTAAAATACAACTTAAGAAGTAAGATAAATAAAACTTATTTTAAAATAAAACTTATAGAGCAAGATCCCAGGGCCCCCAAACAAATTAATTTATTTTCTAAGCTATGCAATATGTTGCGCACACTCTAAAAACGGCATTTTCAAAACTGATCAAAATATACTGAAATTTGGGTATGTATCTTAGTCAAAATCATCGCGAATCAAAATTACTCAAATTTGAAGCATCTAAGATACACATTTTTAAAAGCATGCGCACGTCACGTGCCTATATTTTGAGTAAGTACCTGTTTTTTACAGAGGAGCATATAAATATTTAAAACTTGAATAATTTTGGTTTTGTGCGATTTTGATGATGCAACATACTGAGATTTCAGTATAGTTTGCTCAGTTTTCAAAATGCTGTTACTAGAGTGTATTTTTACACTGTTAAAAATTTTGCTCCAATATGAAAAGATTTTTGATGCTCTCATATTTTATATTTTGATATTTTCTCATATGTAAAATGTATTGGATAAAGTAGTGCTAGTACGTGCTATGAGCGTTGTAATATCTGTTAGCTTGGACCGACGGCCAATTTACGGGTACCAGGTACCAAAGGTAGGTAAAAATGCTATGAACTTTTCTTATTTTCTCAGTCTTGATTTTTATATATGATGCTCAGGGAACTATTTCAATACAATATGTAAACTCCCAAATCAGTTGCATGGCCAAATATCTTCCCAGACGTACAAAAGAAGTGCGTTCAGCCCAACTTACCGAATTAAACCATTTTAAGATGATAAAGGAAATAAACTGAAAAAAGAATATTACTTTTATATAAAATCGTCTGAATTTAATCAATGTTTTTTAATGAATGTCAGTTATGAATTGGTAATACTTAAAGGGGAATTAATTTGGAATATTCCAATATTTTGAATTATTTGAATAAATATTCTAATATTTTGACTTTTCAAAATATTTTTTTAGATTAATCTTTTAAAAATGATATTAATTTTAAGATAACAAAAAAGTTTAATTGACAATAAGTTCTTAATAAAAATATCGTTTGCATTTTTGCATTAGAAGATATTACATTACCAAACGATATTTTCAAATTGTAAAAGAAATGTAATTATTCTAATATTTTGAATATGAGCCGTATATGTGTGAGCGTATTGGTATTCAGTATATATTATTCCATCGTGTCTATTCAGTGCAGATGTGATTTCAGTTATAACGTGTACCATTAGACCATTAATAACATAACTTTTATGAAGCTATGTTATAAAACTGTCTAATTATCACACTCGCGTTCATACTCATAGCGACACTTTATGTATATCTGGGAAGATGTTTGGCCCATGTAATTGGCTGGGAGCTTACATATAGTATTGAAATAGTTCCCTGAGCATCATATATAAAAATCAAAACTGAGAAAATAAGAAAAGTCCGTAGTGTTTTTATCTACCTTTGGTACCTGTTACCCGTAAACTGGCCGTCTGTCCAAGCTAACAGGTATCACTACGTTCACAGCACGTACTAGTACTACTTTATCCTATACATTTTACTTGTGAGAAAATAAGTAACGTCTGGGGGCTTTGTGATCTTGGACTATAAGGTGCAGATATAATACGCACCACGTGTGCACGACTCTTTTCTGACGCCTATTTTGCGAAATTTTCTCCATCAGATTCCAATTATATATGTATTTTTATTTTTTTACTATTACTTTAAAAATAAAATAATAATAAATAAAAGTTTAATAATTATCTATAGAACGAAACTGTTTATATCATTTATATAAGAAATTGCACGTCAAGCAGAGGTGCGTTCGCACTGCAAGGAAGTTTTAAAATATTCAGATCTTGGTGTAATAGTATACAGTACTTTAGGTGCATTATAGTATTTGAAATCTTTCGCGTGTCCCTGTAAATGCTATCCGATTTTTATTTTATAGGAAGTAACTTGTACTAAACCTCGGAGACGCATATCAATTTCATAAATTGTGAAATAGTTTAATGGGAATAAAACGTGTCTCAAAAATGGTTTACCGTTATATCATTATGTAATAGAATACTTTAGTGTGGCCATGTACATGAATAACACATACTCTTTGCACCATTGATTGTACAGATTGTACAGTTTAGTACATACTTCTTAGAGGCATATAAATTTTATTATGTTCGAAAGAATGTAACATCATTAAAATGCATTTGAAACTATTTTCCCCATTGGCCTGGCCGTAATGTAATGGAACATTTTTAATTGTACCACTAATTAAATTATACATCATATATTACTACACATCTATACGATTTCATAAAATTTAAAATGACTTGACAAAATTATGTAACAATTATTTTTTTTTAATTTCAAATGATTCAGTTGGATAGTTTTTGCTTTGTTAAATTGCTCTGGGGGCAGACCGAAGACTATATGTGCTACGTAAATTTACATAATTACAAACGTACCTAAAAGTAATATAAAAGTAAATAAATAGTTTATTAAATGATAAAAAATAATAGCCGTGTTACCGTTAGATATTTGAAATCACCTTATATTTGCATTTTTAAAAGTATAGGGTAAATGTGACAAAACTTTTTATTTTCTGACCAAGCAATTAAGGATCAAGCAATTTATTCACATACATAAAAATAATAAACTGTTATTTAGTACACAAAACCATGCTCAGAATACCCCTAACTATGCAAAATAGATATGTCTGATAGTCCTTTGAGAAATAGTGATTTATTTTATCACTTGATAATTAACCATAATGCCAACTTGCGCCAGAAGCTTTTTGTAAAAATTTCCTTTTGTAATATACAGGTAGAAGAGCATTTACATGTTCTTTAGTTTATTTTTTCATTAGTTCTTGTTACGGCCAATCATTTCAACATAAAACCAAGAGCATGTCTTTGCCAGATAAAAGGTTATCAGAGGGAAAACGAAACTATATTTTTAGAATCACAAACATGTTTCTCTTTGCTTTTTCATTTATCGTAACAAATCTTCAATTCATATGCTGAAAAAAAATAGAATATTGACATGAAATCTAAGCACACCGGTTTATAACGCGCACATATGATTTTAAACAGTATTTTTTTTATTACAGGTGTAACGAACTGTCGAATGATGCGAGTATATTTAAAATACTAATTTGGTCACGGGTTCAATTAATACTACTAATATTACTTAAAATTCTATAAATACAAATTAGTTACATATTATATTTACATTTTAATTAAAGAATGAGGATCCAGCGAACACACGATAGGTCCGTTATAATCGCCGATAAACCAAAACAACAACAGACAATTTTCAAATGTTGCCAAAACGGCAAACCTAAAGTACAAAAGAATGCACCATGGAGGCGCGACATCCAAGGATATAGGGAAGTCGTAACATACCGGCCCCCGTTGATATGTGCCAACATTCAACAATACTAAATGTAACAATAAACAATTGCAAATAATAGGAATTACAATTCTACAACCAATTATACACTATTTTCGATAAATTACAATTATACTTCTTTCAACATTATTACTTAAATGATTACTTAATATAAGTTTACCAAAATACAAAACAGATAAGTTATAATACAAATAATAATTACACTTGAATATAATGCAAAATAATAAACAAATTATTACTCAATAAATGTAACAATCTAATAAATTTAACAAGTTAATAATAGTTAATCAAGAATATATAGAGACGAAGACACGTAAGTTTACACTTTATGTTATGAAGCTAGGCTACACAAATTGTGAAGCTAAGAATTAAAAAAAAATTGAAACCCAAAATGAAATTGCTATACATTATGCTGTAGATCTGTATTTTTAAGTATATTTACCAGGTTCTTTTTAAAAATGCATTCGCTAAAGTTGTAGGCTGTGATCAATAAAATAAATGCCTTTTGAGAACTTTGTTTATTGAAGTAGAGTTATAAAAATTAAATCACTTTTTACAGAAATGGTTAGGGATGGTGCCTGTAAGCATTTTTAAGAGACCTTCTTTACATGTCTGAGTCCGTGAAGCGATACCGAGGCAATTGATTCCTCACTGAAAAATTCACACATTGGCATCACAAAATTGGCGACATTAAGCATATGAAAAATGACTGATATCATCTACGCAAAATTGTCTGTTACGCTTAAACAATAAAAGGATTTTGAATTTAATAGCAGGGCAACCAGAAAACAGCAGTCCTAAAAAATACGCCAAAAGGAATCCGACTGCCAATTCGTACGTTAGGAGCATATTTTGAGAAAATGTTCTCATAAGACAAAACAACCATTATGTACATAAAAAGACTCATATGCAACGAATAAGTTAGACTTAAAATTACACAGAGAGGAAAATGAAATTTCACTGACCGCAAACACATTCGAACTTTATTCTTTTTTTTATTTGTTTCCAGCAAGGGTGAAATACGCATCTTAATGAATTCTCTTTATCTGACAGCCGTTTTTCAGTAATAATGCAGATGCTAGATGTTTTTCTTTCTTTTCTTTTGAACGGAAAGTTATTGTGGGATCGAAAATAAGCGTTAAGATAAAATAGCTATATAATTAAAGATTAGTTTTATATGTAATTTAGAAAAATGTAAAATTTAAGAATACTATATGTGATTCTACATCACATATATCACCCCTTTCACAGGCGAAAAAAAAATCTATACATGTATATGGAGGGAGAAAAATCAATTTTCATATGCTCTTACAAGTAATAATGTGTGAAATGCTCATGAAAATAAACCAAACCTTTACTAAATAAAGTAAACAGCATTTGAACTTCTCTTTAAGTAGGCAACCATCCCATATAAAAGTATATAAATTATGATATAATATATTGGTACCATAAATTTTGTCATACAGGTATATTTTTTCTATTTAAAAACAGCTGCAGCTTCATTAATAAAATTTGTGATCACTCTTCAGTTCGTCTTATTTAGACGATGACCTGTATCAGAAATGTGCACATACAAAATAAAAATACATTAAGCCTAAATAAACAGGTCACTTACCAGCTGGCTATAAGTTTCAAAATGTTTTCAATAATAAACATTAAATATATATATATTGATCAATATTATAATAAAATAAAATAAGATACTCGAGTAATATAATGCAATAAAAGACATAATATAACACACAGATAAACAAAAATAATGTAAATAATTAAGAATCCAGAAATAATGCACATAATAATGACCGAAAGTATGGGTTTTAAGCTTCTTTCTTTTTTTAAAGATTTTTTTTTATCTCTCAACATGAATATTAAACAAATGTATATTCATGAGATAGATATAAGGTAAAGAAGACAATAATAAAAAACTGTAGAAAATCTGGATGTAAAAAAAAATACCTCAAACACTGTCATAAGCCATTTAATTCCATGTGACAACTGTATTCCCCCGTCTTAATGTAAATGTAGTTTAAATAAAACTGTGATTTAATAAGCCTTTACTTGTGTAAAAAAAATTTGAGTTATTCCATCATGTAATCTTTTAAATGTAAAAATGTATGAGAAAAATGAAATTTTAAGTGAATTGTACAACAGGCAATACAGAAGAGAAAAATTGTGTGTGTGTGTGTGAACTCAGCCTCAATTAATATGTGCTAAAGAATTAACTGGTATAAACCAGGAGAAGGCTGCATGTATGTAATAAGAAAAATGAAAACCTGTGCATTACCTATAAGAAAATTCGTGAACAATAAATATATATATATTCACGTGAAATGTCTTGGACCACAAGGAATGCCATTGATGAGGGAAAAAATAAGAAAGGTGAAATCCCACAAAATTGTTATCCACAGACCACAAGCTCATCCGCGTAGCATGCCGCAAAAGTAACATTGTAAAACCTTTGTAAAATAAAATACCATTGTAAATACCATTGCCACATGCTAAGCAACGCTCTCGCGATTGTGTAGAAAAACAAATTAGGATTTTTTTTTTGCTAACATAAGAAACAGACAGTATGTGTACCAGAACCCAAAAACATCTACCAATGAGTGACATTCAATTACGTAATTAATGAATTAACAATCATTAAACAACTCGATGAATAAGGGTTAACTTGTCTCAATGAACTAAATGTATTATGTAAAAAGAAACTCTGGTTAAACTCTAAACCAGCTACAGTGAACTACGTGTTTTAACTATGAAGTATGTGTGAAGTGAAAAAAAAAACTGTCGAATACTATGGTTAGCAAAAGGTTAAAAATTAAGTGTATAGGCATAAAATATTACCGGAATATCAAATGTGATAAATATGTAATATTAAAACTGTAAAAGTATTTAACTTCCTCTATTTAAATACTCTGGATGTTTAAGGTATAGCTAAGAGTCATGCCAAAACAATTGTGATTATTGTAAAATAATAAAAATGCTTACAATATTTTTGTGTGTACATGGTGATCTAAACAAACTGCAGTAAGTGCATGTATTTCTAAAAGCTTAAATGTGTGAAAATTTAAAGTGTAATTTAAAATAGAGAAAAGTACAAATGATGTAATGGTCATACCTGGTCTAGCATATATACTTTTAAAGATAAAAGTATATCTAACTAGTGACAACAACCAAAATAATATTGTATCAGAAACATGTCCAATTTTAAAGATGTACTATAATATTCTGAGAAAAATCATTTTGTGAAATGATATAATTAGCATCGAGTCACCATCCGCGTCCAATCAGTCAAATTTTATCAGTAAAGAAAAATGCATGTGGAAAGGCATGTACATATTATAATTTATTTTCTGTATTAAAAATCCGTAAAGTATGTGTTAGCAGTTTTCTCGGTGCTGTATGGATTCTTAGAAAATAATTAAAAACTACTCTTTTATGTAAAAAAAATAACTAAAAAGACGTTCCAAATTATATCTTAAAGATAATGAACGTTAATAATGACACAGTATGTAGAAAAAAAAATTACAGAAGTACATAAAAATTATGATTGAATTCAACCAAGGCAAGTGTTATCTTTGAACTATAACCAAAAATAATCTTGTGAGAATGAAGTGTAAGTATGTGTATGCATGTAAAACCAGGTTGAATATAAAACCACAACAAATATGTACAACAGTTGCAAGAAAAAGAAATCGACTGTGAAACATATTCTACCGAATTAATTACCACTCTTCAGTAATGTCATGTCTAAATAATCAAAATTAATAGTGTCCTACACTAAAAAAACGCTGATAATTTAGCAAAGTGTCTAATAAATGTAAATAAATAAATAAAAAAACATGAATTTATGAATTTTGTAAGTGAAAACCAGCTTTCTATCCCATTGCGTAGGTAAGTGGCCATCTCACCTCACAAAAGGAAAAGAAACCCCTAAAAAACATTCTTGACATTGTGCTACCTCTAGAAAATAACACAATGCAAGAAGAAATCTATCGAAAACAGTGTCTAAATATTAGAAAGAAAAATAAAAATATTAACTGAAATTTAAATATATTGAGATTTCACATGTACTAATGTGTGCTGGTATGCAACAACACGACATACAATTGATTTAAAATGTATACTAGTACGATATATGTTTTAACTGCCTTAATGAAATAAATAAAATCTCTCTTTCTGTTATTATTAATAATAATATTGATGACTCGAGCAGGCATTAAAAAGTTAAGAGAAAAGCTTGTGACAGGTTGAGATAATTTAATCAAAGAAAATATTATATTTTACACATAAGATCTCCAAACCTAAAAAACATATTATATTTGCGAGAATATTTTAAAATGTAAATTATTCAATGTCTAATTGCTGTCAACTATTTAAAGTTTAGTAAAAACAAGTGAAAAGTTTACCATAAGCGAAAACAAATTTAAGCTTCTCGCCTTCTTCATTATATTTCCAAATTTGTCAACATGGCAACACATAAAATATTTTTATAATGGTATGTCGTAATATACCACTTAATGAACCTTATGAACATTAAAAATAAGATATCTATACACAAATATCTAAAAGACACACTTATATAATAAAACAAATACACACATTGATTAATAAAAATAAAGTTGTTAGTACCATTTGTACCATTTTGTATCAAATAAATGTCTAAGAAATACTATGTTATTTCAAGAAAATTACCTAGATATATTTCTATGAAATAACCTTTAAAATGAAAGTTCTTATAATGTTATAATTACTGATGAAGAATAATCATGCGTGTAGTAAGTTTAAATATTATATGTTTTAAAACAGTTGTATTCTTTATATACTCAGAATAAAGAAACAAAAAAATTCTGTAATATTTAGCTGCAAGAAATAGCTCTACCTACAGGTATAATCAGATATAATCAATAGGCAAGATCATTTAAAGATATTGATTACATATATTGAATTATGCAATAAAGAAAGTGATTATTACTTTTAAGTATAAATCTAAAAATAAAGTATTATCTGTAAATAATACTCAATAGAAACACAGTAAAACATAACTTACCCTTTGATTATGGAATTTTCAAAGCATAATAAAATATAATTGAAATGATACAATTTTATGTATCTCAAGATGAAGGCAGTGTCAAATATCTAGAGAGGTGCATACATCTTTATTTATTACAAGTATTCATATTTATCTTTCTTCATACTTTTTTTTTAACTTTCCTAACATGCAAAAATAATAGTCTGACACAAAAACATTCTCTCTTATTTATCTGGAAACATGAATGTTTTAGATGCACCATTAACTTACCTTTAACCTCTTTTTTTTTTTTTTAATCATCTTATAAAATCAGGTAAAGAAATATATAAAACTGTAAATGTATACATATGAATGTCAGATTGTAATAGTTCAAAAAGAATCGCATTGCAAAGTAAATAAAAATGTAATATTTAAAGAAAATAAGTAAAATAATAGATTTTTTTCTTTAGCACAATCATCCAAAAAAATAAGATTTATGAAGTCAATATTCTGAATTCTTTTTTTTTTTTTTTTTTTTTTTTTTTTTTTTTTTTTAAGATTGTCTTAATACTTTGAATGAAATTTCAGTAAGAGTGCACAGTTGATAGATACTTAGTTATATGAAAAATATCCTTTTATCCTGTTATCATATTTGGCGTCTTATTTCTGAAATAGCATTTGTAAGACTATGAAATATTTCGACGTACTCTAAGAAAACTTCTAACTAATATTATTCACAAAAATAAATATGAGCACGAGAAAACAATGCATAATAAACAATAATTGTAATAAAATCACTCATCATATTATTCTAAAATAATAACAAAAAGTCATGTAATTAAAATAGAGATTGAGCATTAAAATCATAAAATATAAAATGCATATATTTTCTCGTACTCACATTTTATACCGCAGATGCTTATTTATTTTGTACACTTTCTTTCTCTCTTTCTTTTTTTTCTTTTTACTTTCTTCTATCTTTACAAGAAGAAAGTATTGGATTCATGAAAATTTTCGACTTCCGGTTTTCGACGGATTTATACGTTTTAGGAGGTCCTGAACACGTTTTGACTATTTTTAGAAAATGTCTGTCTGTGAGTCTGTCCGTCTGTCTGTCTGTCTGTCTGTCTGTCTGTCTGTCTGTCTGTGTGTCTGTCTGTATGTGACAAAAAATTTGTGGGCGCTCTATCTCAAGAACTAATGCTCGAAATTTAATAAAATTTTATATTCACTTAGACCTTGATATGAATTAGTGCCTATTGGTTTTTGGTGAAAATTGGCCTGCAGGTGGCGCTGCTATACTACGTTTTTCATGATTTTCAAGATTGCTATATCTCAAGAACTAATGCACAGAATTTCACCAAACTTCAGATTCTGTGACCCCTTGATATACATAGACGCTGATTAAGTTTTGGTGTAAATTGGCCAGCAGGTGGCGCTGCTATGCCACGTTTTTCATGATTTTCATGATAGCTATATGCACAGAATTTCACCAAACTTCAGATTATGTGACCCCTTGATACAAATAGACGCTGATTAAGTTTTGGTGTAAATTGGCCAGCAGGTGGCGCTGCTATGCCACGTTTTTCATGATTTTCATGATAGCTATATCTCAAGAACTAATGCACAGAATTTCACCAAACTTCAGATTTCGTGATACCTTGAGATACATAGCCGCTGATAAGATTTTGGTGTGAACTGCCCTATAGGTGGCGCTGCTATGCTACATTTTGCACGATTTTGCGATAGCTATATCTCAAGAACTAATGCAGAGAACTTCATCAAATTTTAGATTCTGTTACCCTAGAATATATAACATAATTAGACGCTGATTACATTTTGGTATTAACCTTGTAACAGGTGGTGCAGCTATGCTGCATTTTGCACAATTTTTCCGATAGCTATATCTCAACAACCAACGCACAGAATTTCATCAAACATACATTGTTACAAAATGACATATAACATAATTACACGATGATTACGTTTTGTTATAAATTCTTTAACTGATGGTGCTGCTGTGCTATATTTTACACGGTTTTTTTTAAACTAGCTATATCTCAAGAACTAATGCACAGAATTTCATCAAACTTCAGATTCTTTTACACCATAACATAATTAGACGCTTTTTTACGTTTTGGCATAAATTGTCCAAGATATGGTGTTGCTGTGCTACGTTTTGCAAATTTTTTGTTATAACTCAAGAACTAATGGACGAAATTCCATCAAATTTCAGATTCTGTTAGGTCTTGACATAAATAGATGCTTATTAGGTTTTATTATAAATTACCCAATATGAGGCACTACTAAGCTCATTTTCTCAGAATATTAATTAAATTTTGCGTTTTAGGATTTCGGATACCAGAATCTCATTAGGCTAGGTCAAATGTTCGAGGAAATTCGATAGTGGGTAACTTTGGCGTCACCACGTTTTTTTTTTTTTTTTTTTTTTTTTTTATTAAAATGTACTTATGAGATAGAAGAAAGTTTTGGGATTGACACATCCAACTAGTTTTTTTTAATTTTGAAGAAATGCAATATTTGGACGTTGACCATCACAGACACATCAAATCCAGTGCGAAAAGCACATCTGTGTATGCCGGTTAAATTGGAGCCCACACATGAAAATCCGTAGCACTGATCACACTGCAGCACTCGATCCATTTCTGAAGTAAATAAAAAATTCTGAAGTACACAAAGTAGAAATAAAATGCACTATATTGCCGAAAGCAAGGCTGCGAGTTTATCGGAGGCGAAATAGGAGTCACAACAGTCTACCGCAGATTCTTAGGCGTACATCGGGAGGAGCAGGCGTTAACGAGCAGGAGTTCTTTACGCTGAGCCTCATGAAATTTTTTGATCAGAAAAATCAGCCGCATCCAACATGAAGAATGGTTCGACGCCGGGAAAGAACTCCAATGCGATCCATCAGGGGAAAATCCGGCAGCGACAGTCCGCATTCTATAGGCACCGTAAACGATAGTCTATGAACTAAGAACACTCGTAGTATCTAATACTCTATATTCCGCAAACGTAATAGATAGTCATCTGTCGGGGAAATAGGCTTTCAAAAATCTTGTAAACAGCCAATGAATAAGATAATGTCATACTACTCAGGTAGATAAATAGTCCAGATATAGTCCAGATAAGTGCTAATAAATAGTCCAGAAACTAAACTTTCAAGAAAATCGAAGCAGGCAACTAAAAGCAGGCACCATCCCTTGACGTTAAAAAAATTGCGAATGCCTGGTGTTAGGCACCATAAATTTATATGCTGTAGATCTGTATTTTTAAGTATATTTACCAGGTTCTTTTTAAAAATGCATTCGCTAAAGTTGTAGGCTGTGATCAATAAAATAAATGCCTTTTGAGAACTTTGTTTATTGAAGTAGAGTTATAAAAATTAAATCATTTTTTACAGAAATGGTTAGGGATGGTGCCTGTAAGCATTTTTAAGAGACCTTCTTTACATGTCTGAGTCCGTGAAGCGAGACCGAGGCAATTGATTCCTCACTGAAAAATTCACACATTGGCATCACAAAATTGGCGACATTAAGCATATGAAAAATGACTGATATCATCTACGCAAAATTGTCTGTTACGCTTAAACAATAAAAGGATTTTGAATTTAATAGCAGGGCAACCAGAAAACAGCAGTCCTAAAAAATACGCCAAAAGGAATCCGACTGCCAATTCGTACGTTAGGAGCATATTTTGAGAAAATGTTCTCATAAGACAAAACAACCATTATGTACATAAAAAGACTCATATGCAACGAATAAGTTAGACTTAAAATTACACAGAGAGGAAAATGAAATTTCACTGACCGCAAACACATTCGAACTTTATTCTTTTTTTTATTTGTTTCCAGCAAGGGTGAAATACGCATCTTAATGAATTCTCTTTATCTGACAGCCGTTTTTCAGTAATAATGCAGATGCTAGATGTTTTTCTTTCTTTTCTTTTGAACGGAAAGATATTGTGGGATCGAAAATAAGCGTTAAGATAAAATAGCTATATAATTAAAGATTAGTTTTATATGTAATTTAGAAAAATGTAAAATTTAAGAATACTATATGTGATTCTACATCACATACATAATAAACAGTTCAAATACAAATATAAAATAATGGTAACTATAATATAATTTTTAAATCTTTCAAAATAATAGAATTCAGCAATTCTCTAAAAGAAGTGGGCAAACTTTAGAGACACACCTGGTAACTATACCTGTTGATGTTTTTATATGCAAAACTCTAACTTTTTTATCAGATCCATATATTACATTAATGACACGACCTAATGCCCATTTGCCAGGAGGTAAATTGCCCTCCTTTAGGATAACCATACAACCTTCCTTTAGGTTGTCTTTCTCATTATACCACCTATTCCGTTGCTGTAAATTAACTAAATATACAGTGTTCCATTTTTTCCAAAAAATTTACAGGTCATTTTTGTTAATTTTTGCCAATGTGATAGTTTATTATCATTCATTTTGGTCAAATTAGGTTCAGGAATTGAAGTTATGGGTCGACCTACCAAAAAATGGGCAGGGGTCAAGACTTCAATTTCATTTGGATCTGATGACAAAGGTACTAAGGGAAGAGAATTTAGAACCCCTTCGATTTCGGTGATTAATGTCCAAAATTCTTCGAGCGTGACTCGAGAATTGCCCAAAGTTCTTTTGAGATGATGTTTAAAGGATTTCACCCCAGCCTCCCATAATCCACCAAAATTAGGTGCACGAGGAGGGATGAATTTCCAGTCAACAGCCTCGGAATCCAAAAATTTGACAAAGCATCATCGGGTTTACATACAAGGGCATGTAATTTCTTTAACTCTTTATTTGTACCCACAAAAGTAGTCCCATTATCCGACATTATGGTTGAGCTTTTACATCTTCTAGTGAAAAATCGTTTCATTGTGGCAATAAATGATTCAGATTTTAAATCTGTCACTATACCTAAATGGATTGCCTTTGTGGCAAGACAAACAAAAATTGCGACGTAAATTTTATTATATATCCCCTTTCTCTGATTTTTATACTTAATCATAAAGGTTCCACAAAAGTCAATTCAAAATTTTTGAAATGGCAGGCTAGGATTTACTCGTTCGGCTGGCAAATTTCCCATAATTTGATTTGCCCCTATTGGTTTGTTTTTAAAACACGTTACACATTTGTGAACTATTTGACGAGCCAAAGATCACCCTTTTTTATTACCCAATATTTTTGCCGGACATGATGTAACAATGATTGTGGCCCTAAATGGAAAAATTTGGAATGAAAATATTCAAAAATCATTTCACTTAATTTATGATCATGTGGTAACAATAAAGAGTGTTTCCTCTCATAGGTCAGACTGGAGTTGTCTAAACGACCTCCAACTCTAATTAAATTCTCTGAATCTACATAAGGATTTATAAATTTTATTTACTATTACCTGGAATGCTCCTCTGGTTTTTTTTCAAATGCTTTAGCTCTTCAGAGAAGGCTGAATACTGTACCTGTTTAATCAGAAAAAATTCCCCAACGTTCAATTCATTAGTAGATAAGGCACCAAATTTTTTTCCTTACCCTTTTGACAGTTATTTATAAATCTAAAAATAAAACTAGTAATACGAATTAATTTAAAAAAATTATTAGTTAAGGAGAATAAACAATTATAAAAACAATTTTCAGTTCTAAGTGAAAAATTACTCTATTATTCAGTTTTAAATTCGGACTCATAGTCAGTGTTGTTTTCCAGGTTTACTGGATAATTTTCTGCGTGCTGAATTCTGTCCCGAAGAAATTTTAATCCACAAAACCAAAAATTGCAGTTGGTCAGTTCTTTAGCATCTAGACTTCAAGATAGATCATCAGTAGAATTATTTTCCGATGATACATGTTGCCACTGATAAGAGTCCGTAATATCTTGAATAGTAGCCACTCTATTGCACACAAAGGTTTTTAATCGATTTGGCGATTTTCTAATCCAAGCAAGTGACATTGTAGAGTCGCTCGAGAGAAGAACAGTTTCTATTGGAATGTCAAGTGACGGTATAACATTATGCATTAACTTTGCAAAGAGGAAACAAGAGTGTAATTCAAGAAGAGGGATTGTCACTGTTTTTATGGGAGATACTCTAGACTTGCTACAGAGTAATTGTGCATCAGGAGAACCTTTAACTGGTACATACTGGATGTATATGGCGGCTCCATATGTAAAAGAAGAAGCATCTGCGAAGCCATGTACGACTATGCACTCTTCACGAAAAACAAATCTAGGAATTTTTAAATTTTGTAATTATGATAGAGTGATAACAAAACCATTCCATTCCTTCGCTATGGAATCTGGCAATGGCCATTATCATTCCAATCTATCTTAGCTAACCAAGTCTTCTGCATAAAGATCTTAGTCTTTGTTACTACAGGGCCAATTAATCCTAGCGGATCGAATATTTTTGAAATCAAAGAGAAAACGTCTCGTTTACTATAAAAGTCCTTATTTAGAGTCTTTATTTTATACAAAAAACAGTCCGTTAGAGTTTCCAAGAGAACGCCCACAGTTTTTACTGAACTACAATCTGTTTTATCATCGGAATTATATTCGGTGGCAGCTATAGTATTAGGTTCAAGTAATTCTCGGTGGTTTGCACACCATTTGTGCAATTTCATATTTCCCCGCTTCAAAAGCTCTACCAATTGGGACTTTAGAATTTTTTCCTTTTCAAGAGTCGATTCCCCGGAAAGTCCCCCGGTCGTCTACATAAAAATCCTTTAAAACGACTGACGATGCTAGAGGTAAGTTTGGTTGCTCATCAAGAGCTAATTGTTTAAGAGCAATGCTAGATAAGGGTTGCTAAATAAGGAGCATTAGATGTCCCATAAGTAACGGTATTAAGTTTATAAGTTTTCACTAGCGCGTCAATACTGTCCTTCCACAAGATTCTAAAAAAATCTCTTTGCGATGGATCAATTAATACCATTATACACATTTTTTCTACATCCGCTGTGAATGCATAGCGATTTTTTCGGAAACGTATCATAATTAAGAATAATTCTTGCTGAGGAATTTTGCCCTTTAAAAGAATGCCATTCAATGACAAACCAGATGATGTGTCGTTGGCGTTGACGAGTTAAAAATGCAACGCAAGCGTGTTGTACTTTTTTCTGACCTGTAAATCCCATGATGTGGTATGTAATAAAGGTCCTTTACGGGTTTTGTTTCTTCTACTAATTCCATATGATTTAAGCTTTTGTATTCTTCCATAAATTCTGAAGAGAGAGGTTGCAAATTCGAATTCATATCTAATCGGTACCAAACTTTATCAAGCCTTTTTTCGGCTAGTTTTTTGGATTCTCGTAAGATTGTAGCATCCTCCATAGGCATGCTAACAACATACTGACCATTGGAATTTCGGTAACGAGTTATTTCAAAATGATTTTCGCAAAATTTCTCTTCATTACTAAGTAGAGAAGTAGAATCATTAATATTTTCGATTTCCCAAAATTTTCTTTAGGATTCGTCTATTTTTTCATTTCTGCAATATGATTTTTTCATTTCCGCTATCTTTTCATTTCCGCTTGTTCAGAAAGTGAAACTAATTTTATCAAAAATATATGTGACCAAAATTGAAAAAGTAGTCAAAGAGCGATCTTGAGAGGGACCTCAGCTATCCAATGATAAGAAAAAAAAATATCTAAACGTGTCAAAATGCGAATGAGTGATTAGAAAAATGCCTCCCCTTAGCAATAGAATTAGCTCGCGAGTGTCTTCGCGGGCAGGGACAGGGGGCTTTAAAGGATTTCAAATTTCGAGTAAGTAACTCTTGATAATACTTTAAAAGATTACAAGTTGTTAAAACCAATATATATAGGACAATTGCACCATAAAATTTAACTAATAAGTATGTATTTATTAAAACACAACACATTTCTCAGTGGGGCACAAAACAAGAATTTTAATATACACTTGTACAATTAAAAGAAAATAAAAATATCAGCGTTTCGCGCCGTCTTCTGCGGGCGTCTTCAGGAAAATATGATAATGGAAGGACTAAGTTTGCATCTTGATCGTAAAATCTTAAAATTTTTATTTCATTGCAATATTTTAATTTTTACTCACGTGTAACTGGCAATATTTTTAAACTTTTAATTCATTTCGATTTTAATTTATTAGAAATATTACGTCTCGATCTAGATGCAAACTTAGTCCTTCCATTATCATATTTTCCTGAAGACGCCCGCAGAAGACGGCGCGAAACGTTGATATTTTTATTTTCTTTTAATTGTACAAGTGTATATTAAAATTCTTGTTTTGTGCACCACTGAGCAATGTGTTGTGTTTTAATCTATACATACTTATAAGTTAAGATGTTAAAATTTTAAAAAAGATTTCTAACATACTGCTTATTTGTTTGCTTAAATTTAAAGCACGTTTTAGTGAGATTTATTTAAGTGTGTGGTGTGTTATTTTGATTTAAAATCTTAAAATTTTTACACATTTTTAAATAAAAATTTATAGATTTCATTACAGCGCACTTATGTTTTTTTTACAGATAATAAATTTAACGTTGTATAAATGTACATAAATTGTTGCATGCATAAAGTTATGTGTAGATTATGCATAGGCACGTGTGCATGCATTTATATATTGAAAATTATTTAAAGTAATGAACTAAACATATAAAATTCATTATGCAGATATTAAGTTTATAATAATACATATCATCTAAAAACAGTTTGCAAACCAGAATACAATAAATAAATATTTCTAAAAAATTCCAAAAAATACAATAAATAAACAATTTTTAATTTAAATACCTCAAGAGGGTATTTAGTAGCAATACAGTAAAACCTCCAAATAACGGACACCTTGGGAGCGCGAAAACTGTCCGCTATTTGGAGGTGTCCGCTATTGGGAAAAACCTCGGAGATTCAAAAATTGTTAAGAAATGCTTAAAGTTTCATTAATTGACTTTTATATGTCCCAAAATTCTAATATATGATTAATCAGAAATTAAAATAATTTTTTAAGCAATAAAGTTGAAATAAAATGGTGCATACCTTTGTACACTGTTTATTACATTCTTACGGAAAAAATATATTTTAAAAGTTTCATTTGCGTTTAAAGATTACATGTAATTTTTTTTCAATGAAAAATTTTAACCCTGTTAATAGTTTTGATTTTTCTGAATCATCTTAAAAAAAAAGAAGTGTAACTGCTCATTGTATTTTGACATTTTTTTAAAAGCATAAAATCTCAAATCTTACAGAGGGGAGTGGAGGCGGGGCATTATTATGCTCCGGGAGGTAATGTCTCTCCGGACCATTCCCTGAATTTAATACTGAACGTGGGAGGAAAGATTTTTCCCGGCCCACTCTCTACATTTGTCTGTGATCACAAAATTTTGAACACATTGCCCTGACAAATTTAGAAGCTTTTTACTTTTTTCTTCGTTAAAAAACAATTTTTCATACTTTATTCCCAAAATTACTGTCCGCTATTCGGAATGTCCGTTATTCAGAGGTTAAACATACAAAAATTTAGATTTTGGGAGTGGGGATCGGTAAACTGTCCGTTAAATAGAGGTGTCCGCTATTCGGGAGTGTCCGTTATGGAGGTTTTACTGTATATTATTTGCATTGTTGTTATAATACACTTAACTTAATTATCTATTAATCTGTAAAATAATGCGTATTCATACAATTCATCGAATTTCATAAAGATGGTATCGATTTATAAACACAGTATAAACATCAAATGATTACATAATCAGAAGAAAATAATAGAAAATTTAGATTCTGTGTATTCCATTATTAAGCTGATAATATTCTCCGATAATAGAATTAATTACGTGGTTAAATCGGAATGTTGCTTGTTGCTATGAATAATTATGTTTCCATTAAGAGCATTGCTACAGAAAACAAGAGGTCCTACATAACGAAATAAAATGCTTCTAAGCCAGATCAAAAAGCAATTATGTATTTCATTGGATGTAGTAATTATGTATAGGTAACAGAAATTTAGAGAGACTGTAAACGCTTTTGAATTCCATAATAAGAGAGTTATTTTGCTATGTTTAATTGTTCAAATTATCGATAATTATTTTTAAAAAGTGATCTGGAATGAGGATTGCCTTTTATTAAGTCTTATTTTTAAGTTGCTAAATATTTGAAACATTTAAAGGAGATAAGATTTAAGATATAAAAATATAAATTAAATAGGAATTAATTGATATGTTTCATATTAAAATAAAATGGAAAATTGGACGCCAAACGTAAAAAGCGAGATGCGTAAGCAAGATTATACTACAATTAGTTTTATAAATATTCTTATTTTAGCGCAATAGCTGTTGCATTCTCATACAAAGATGTATGAATATGACAATTTATTACTGTTATGTACACATAAATGCAGAATACTATAGCATATTGTAGATAGTCAAGAATACAGAAAAAATATGACTCCATCTAAAGTAGAATGTAGTTACCATGACAACCTGGAACTATTACCTATCATGGGATATCACTGCATTAGTCACGTGTGATAGGATTCGATAGAATGAAGAAAACGTTTATTAATATATTTATAAGTCTTGATTAGATCTTCATAAATTTTGAAATGACCCGATAAATTTCTGGAATGATTATAAACAGTACATTTAAAACCATTTGTTTGGGTATTTATTGCGCTGTTATTTACGAACAGATGGGAGGACCAGACGACGATTGTAGGTGCTACATATTTATGTAATTACGCATGCATCTAAAAATGGGTTTCAACATTCATAAACATTACGAGATAAAAATCCGGTTTTGCACGAGCCGGACCGTGAACTTTGAAAGTATAATCTGGCTGGACTAAGCTAGTATTCGTTCGGGCCAGGTCTGCACCTGGAAAGTCAGATCTCTAAAGACAACTAATGTACAGTAACACTTGGTATCAATGTAATCCATTAATTTATGAAAAATATGGGTTAATAGGGGAAAAAAGTTTTAAAATGAATATATTTCCTCTTAAATTTATATATTTAAGTTCAATTGTGTTTTATGTTGTCTTTGTTTTTTCCAAGATTACTAACATTTATTTATATAATTGTATAATCTCAAGGAAAGTAAAAGTTACTGAAAAAATTATTTAATGGTCATTGATGAAAAGTAGGGAGTAGGGACGAAAGACAGTAAAGATTTATTTTATTTAAATGTGTATAAATTGCAACAAATGCGGAAGTGTTCCGCTCAAATTTTATCTATGTATCTGTACACACATATATGTGTGTGTTCGTATTTATTTAAACGAAGTTGTAATAAGTTAAAACTTAGGAAAAAAATACGTGTGGCACTCGGGGACTGCCGCGATAAAGCTATTGCATAGCATTTTTTTATCAATTTATGTAATTAGAATTATTTATTTATTTATTTTTTATTTATGCAATTTTTTTTTTTTTTTTTTTTTTTTTTTTTTTTTTTTTTTTGTCTTTGATATTAATTCAAGTTACACTTTTTGAGCGTGATGACCGAAAACATTTTTTTTAATTGAACAAATGAGAAGTTAATATCGTTTAAAATATTTTTATTATCTTACAATACATGTAGGTTAATCAGGAATTTTTATCATTGAAAATATACGTTTATGGTAGCTGAAATAAAAAACATAGGTTTGAGACTTGATATTCTCAAAATATCTGAAAAATTCCGCGTCAATGTCTGCCGAAGTCTACCGAAGGATACCGTGCCGAAGTCTTCCAAACTGAAGCGACGCACAGTGGGGTATTTGACAAATCTGGGCGGCCAAAATTATTTTTTTTGTTTTAAACTAATTTAAACGGTTCAAAAACGTTTATGTAATAAATATTGTTTACTACTTTAAAAATCATTGATGTTTTACAACTCTGTACTGGTTTCATTGAACAAAATTAGTATTATAAAATAAATGATAATTATGATGAATAGCATTATTAGTGTGATAAGTAGATGTATTATTGGAGTATTATTGGTGTAGTAGTAGTGAGGCATGTAATAGGTTTTGCCAAATAGTTTTTTGTTTATGTTGCAAATTAATTGAATTGGAACTAATAAGCTCTGAAATATGGAAAGAGAAAGAGGAATCACTCTCAATTTTTTGTTTTTATTGTTTTTGTTGCGATCCATCACTGTCCCATTTACATATAAGAATTAATCCAAATTTTCCCTCTTTTTTTAAATTCCCCAAAAATTCTGTCAAATAAATGAATAAAAAAATGAATGAAAAATTTATAAATTAAGTTATTCTTAAGTATTGATTTATGCGGAAGTTTCGGTAATTTAAAAAAACTGCTGTTCTGGATAGCAATGAATTTCAGCTTGTTGTAGAAAACTGTAGCACGGGTATACATTTTATTTATCTTGTCTTATAATTTCATATTGGTTACTGGAAAGATTAGTTTCGACAAATAATGAAAATGTTTAAAAAAGGGGATATGTCTGTTTTCTTTTCTGTTTGCTGAGTTCTCAAATATGCTTTTTTATATTTGAATGCTTGCTTTGGTGATTATGTTAATTCTTTTGACACATGGGCGTCATCTATCTTCTCTGAAATTTCCAGTTTTAACTGAACGGCATGTGTAAGTACTTCCACATCTGTTGATCTCCTCAAACTTTCAAACATTCTCCGCTTTCTCCTATCATTGGATTCAGTGAAAGTTTTTGCTGTCGTCCCTGATCCATTTATTTTACTTGAAATTTCTACTGTACCTTCAAGCCAGTCGTTATTATTTTCCATAAAAATATCTAATTTGTGAGGGGCTGCGATCCATTTGCTCTTGAATTTACCCTTAAATTGGGAAAAATTGTGCTTGAAATTTTTTAATTCATCATCATCAAAAGTATTATTAAGAAGGTAATTTTCAAGAAAATTCAGTCTATCATTTACATTTGATGGTTTTGCTTTTGCATAATGTTAAAAAAATTCATTTCTAGTCATTAATTTGACATTCGAAGACCCTAAATTAAAATAAATAAGAAATGTAGAAAAGAGAATGCATAATAAATATATTCAAGTTAGATAGATAACATTATTTTAATCTCTTATTTATTTTTTTAATCTTGCAATCTTTAACTAATTTTTAACAAAACCTTATGTAAAATTGATGCGACTTATCTTTTAGACAAAAAAAAAGTTAACAATAAGCAATAAATTTCTTTCATTTTCTAGAAGTGCTTTAGAAGGATAAAAGGGAATGAATACACTATTTTAACGCATTTTTTTCAAATTAATATAAATTCATTTCAATAAGATTGACTGAAAAGTAAACAAATATGATCATTTTCTAATAAATCATAACAATATTTTTCATTTTAAGATTTATGTCATAGATATGAGATAAATAGCTGTACATTGTAATTTCGGATGCTTACTCAAAAATTAGAAAGAGCATATTTATATTGCCTTCATTTTCAAAAGCAGACGAATGCAGAACTACTTTAAACGAAAACACAAAATAAAGGGTGTATACTTATCGCTACATTAAATAACTCTGCTTGGAAAAGCTTGGAAATATAACAAAACCCTTCGTGAAGTCAGAAATAAGGGACAAAAATAACAGAAAAATATACGTTATTTTAAATTAATTTTGCAAATACGAAAACTATCTTTTTCTTAATTTAAAAATTAAAAAAAAATAATAATAGATACCTACCTCGCCACTATCCATAACGATTAGAGTTTAAATACTTTCAAAAATAAAGTTATTCACTTTCGAAAATAGAAAGTCACAATGCACAACGATCTGACGCCGATGCGTTTAAAGGAAGACTCTAATTTCAACTGATAACAAGAAGTCATCGTTTGCTTAAACAAGATAAAAATGGTATCACAAGATTCCCCAAAGACTCAGCTTCAAACTGTATCCCTCCATTCGATCATGCGTTGTACTTTATGAAATCGACTTTTGGCCAGCCAGATTCTTCAAATACCCCACAGTACGACGTTAGCCGGAGTGTTGGGTTTTTTTTTCTCGTTACGGAATATGTATATTCTTTCGCCAGGCCCAACGCCCGCGATAAAAGCTATGCAATACATTAATAAATTACCAAAAAAATTTGGCTGCGCTACGAAAATTAGATCGCGAGTTATAAGCATTTTAAATTTCCCGAACCTCACGGTGGGGGTCTCTTGTCACCAAAAATTAACACTGTCTCATAATAAATTACCGAAACAAATTTTGGCCCCACTACGAAATTTAGATCGGGAGTTATAAGCATTTTAAATTTTTCTACCCTCACCATGGGGGATCTCCTGTCACCAGAAATTAACACTATCTCATAATAAATTACCAAACAAAATTTGGCCGCGCTAAGAAAATTAGATCGCGAGTTATAAGCATTTTAAATTTTTCAACCATCACCTTCGGGGGGGGGGACTCCGGTCACCAAAAATTAACACTGTTTCATAATAAATCACCAAACAAAATTTGGCCGCGCTACGAAAATTAGATCGCGAGTTATAAGCATTTTAAATTTTTCGACTCTCAACGTGGGGGGTCTCCTGTCACCAAAAATTAACACTGTTTCATAATAAATCACCAAACAAAATTTGGCCGCGCTACGAAAATTAGATCGCGAGTTATAAGCATTTTAAATTTTTCGAACCTCAACGTGGGGGGTCTCCTGTCACCAAAAGTAACACTGTCTCATAGTAAATTACCAAACAAAATTTGGCCGCACTACGAAAATTAGATCGCGAGTTATAAGCATTTTAAATATTTCGACCCTCCCCATGGGGAATCTCTTGTCACTAAAAATTAACAATGTCTCATAATAAATTACCAAACAAAATTTGGCCGCGCTAAGAAAATTGATCGCGAGTGATAAGCATTTTAAATTTTTCGACCCTCACCGTGGGAGGTCTCCTGTCACCAAAAATTAACACTGTTTCATAATAAATCACCAAACAAAATTTGGCCGCGCTACGAAAATTAGATCGCGAGTTATAAGCGTTTTAAATTTTTCGACCCTCAACGTGGGGATCTCCTGTCACCAAAAATTAACACTGTCTCATAATAAATTACCAAACAAAATTTGGCCGCGCTACGAAAATTAGATCGCGAGTTATAAGCATTTTAAATTTTTCGACCCTAACCGTGGGGGGGGGGTCTCCGGACACCAAAAATTAACACTGTTTCATAATAAATCACCAAACAAAACTTGGCCGCGCTACGAAAATTGATCGCGAGTTATAAGCATTTTAAATTTTTTGACCCTCACCGGGGGGGGGGGTGGCGGCCTTCTGTCACCAAAAATTAACACTCTCTCATAATAAATTTCCAAACAAAATTTGGCCGTAATACGAAAAGTAGATCGCGAGTTATAAGCATTTTAAATTTTTCGACCCTCACCGTGGGGGGGGGGTCTCCTGTCACCAAAAATTAACACTGCTTCATAATAAATCACCAAACAAAATTTGGCCGCGCTACGAAAATTAGATCGCGAGTTATAAGCATTTTAAATTTTTCGAACCTCAACGTGGGGGGTCTCCTGTCACCAAAAGTAACACTGTCTCATAGTAAATTACCAAACAAAATTTGGCCGCACTACGAAAATTAGATCGCGAGTTATAAGCATTTTAAATATTTCGACCCTCCCCATGGGGAATCTCTTGTCACTAAAAATTAACAATGTCTCATAATAAATTACCAAACAAAATTTGGCCGCGCTAAGAAAATTGATCGCGAGTGATAAGCATTTTAAATTTTTCGACCCTCAACGTGGGGATCTCCTGTCACCAAAAATTAACACTGTCTCATAATAAATTACCAAACAAAATTTGGCCGCGCTACGAAAATTAGATCGCGAGTTATAAGCATTTTAAATTTTTCGACCCTAACCGTGGGGGGGGGGGGGTCTCCGGACACCAAAAATTAACACTGTTTCATAATAAATCACCAAACAAAACTTGGCCGCGCTACGAAAATTGATCGCGAGTTATAAGCATTTTAAATTTTTTGACCCTCACCGGGGGGGGGGTGGCGGCCTCCTGTCACCAAAAATTAACACTCTCTCATAATAAATTTCCAAACAAAATTTGGCCGTAATACGAAAAGTAGATCGCGAGTTATAAGCATTTTAAATTTTTCGACCCTCACCGTGGGGGGGGGGTCTCCTGTCACCAAAAATTAACACTGCTTCATAATAAATCACCAAACAAAATTTGGCCGCGCTACGAAAATTAGATCGCGAGTTATAAGCATTTTAAATTTTTCGACCCTCACCGTGTGGGGGGAGGGGGTCTCCTGTCACCAAAAATTAACACTGTCTCATAAAAAATCATCAAACAAATTTTGGCCGCGCTACGAAAATTAGATCGCGAGTTATAAGCACTTTAAATTTTTCGACCCTCACCATGGGGGATCTCCTGTCACCAAAAATTATCACTGTCTCATAATAAAGTACCAAACAAAATTTGGCCGCGATACGAAAATTAGATCGCGAGTTATAAGCATTTTAAATTTTTCGATCCTCACCATTGGGCGGGTCTCCAATCACCAAAAGCTACATTACCCTACCTTATTTTCAGTGTTGGGTATGAACGCGCTCACTGAACGAAAACTCACGAGTTTCGCTCACTATTTGTGAACTTTGAACTGAACTTCGCTCACTATTTTATAAACGAGTTTGAACTGAACGGAAACTCAAAAAATAGACGAGTTTGAACGAAATTTACGTTCAAATTTACTTTCAATTTTTTCATAATTTATTTAAAAAATTTCCAGACCTTAGTACACTTTTTCCCTTTTTCAAATGCCATTTAGAGGCCTACACGAGCCTCAGGACGGGTTAAGTCTGGATATCACTTCTCTGGGTAGTATCCTAGTCTTACTTCTTCTGCAGACTCCGGTCGCGCCGAACCGGACCTGGGCTGTATACAATTTCGCCGAAAATAGATATATACAGTAAACTCTCTGTACAAGGTGGACTGTGTAAGGCGGAAATATGTCTAAATCGGAAAGATTTTAAAGAAATCGGAAAGATTTTAAAAGAAAGCATAAACATCGCAGCCTACGGCACTTCTGCATAAATGGAGATTATAAACAGACTAAGGTAAGTTTTTTTGGCCAGAAATCTTCCGTAAGGGTAAATATCAATGTCCTGTAGAAATGTACTCGGGGTCGGGCCGGGTTCGGTGCGAAATTTCAACTTTTTTTCCTGGCCGGGCCAAGCTCGGGCCTTGTTTTTAGCTATTATATCGGGCCGGGTCGGTTCTTGTTTTTAGCTATTATATCGGGCCGGGTCGAGCCTTGATTTTAGCTATTATATCGGGCCGGGTCGGGCCGCTAAATTTTCTCTACTGCCTAGTATACTACATACTAAATTTTCTCTTACGAGCCGGGCTGGGCTCGGGCAGAAATTTTTATTTTAATATCGGGCCTGGAAATTTCCGTCCGTGCATACCTCTATCTTACATATCGAATAATCAAATGATCAGTTCACAAAATTTTGTAAATTTGGACAATAATATCCAAACATTTAAAAAAAAAAGTGAACTTTTTAGTGAACTTCGTTCACTTTTACAAGTGAGTTTGATTTGAACGAGTTCGTTTGAAAATTTTTGAATTTGAACGTGAACTTAAATCACTTTTCAGAAATTGAACGTGAGTTTGAGTTAGTTCGTTTATTTTGTGAACGTGCCCAACACTGCTTATTTTATCTTAAGACGATTCTTTTCTATGCACATTCTATCAGGAATTTTTATTATTGAAACTTTAGATTTACAGTAACTGAAATAAGAAATATAAGTTTGAGACTTGATATCCTTTAAATTTCTGAAAAATACCGCGTCAATGTCTGCCGAAGTCTACCGAAGGATACCATGCCGTAGTCTGCCGAGCTGAAACGACGTTAGCCGAGTGTTAGGTTTTTTTTGTTACGGATGTGTTAGGATTTTTCGCGTTACGGAATTTTTGGATTCGGTCGCCGCGCCCAAAGCCCGCGATAAAAGCTATGCAATAGCTTAAAAGCATATTGGAAAACGCTTCATGCTATTATTTTTGTTTAGTGGTGTGTTATGTGCAAATTTAAAGCATTTGTTCGATATAATTTTAAACTGAAAAAATAATAATATTCAAATGCGTCGGTCTGCTAAATTCTAGAATATTTATCATACCAGCGCAGTGATAATTACAATGATATTTCTGTTTTAAAGTTTTGCATAAAATGCTTTAATTAAAACTTTTTTTATAATAATTATAATTATAAAATATTAATAATATAAAAAATGATATTTAATATAATAAAATATGAAAAATAATGAAATAAATAAAAATATTTTAAAGCGTATAATCTATTTATACATGTATGAAATAGTTTGCTCTGACTAACTGACAATCCACACACAGCCCAAACTATTGAACAGAGATGCATGAAAATTGTGGATAAAATACTTCTTATGACATAAATGTGCACTAAGACTGGATTTTTGAAATTTTCTCCCCTAAAGGACTGAACGGTGTGTGTGAGGTGGGGAGGGGGGGGTCGAAAAATAAAGAGCGATTTCCTGAATCTCAGCAGACGTTTTAGGCAAGAGAATAAAATTCCATAAAAGAAATCTACTAAAAAAATAATTGCACACATATTTGAGCAATTTTACAATATCCCGCGCTATGGGGAAAGGTGGAGACATAGTTTAAGATCTCATCAGCTGTTTTAAATAGAAGCGTGAAATTGTAGAAAATAAATCGAGAGAAAAAATAATGGGCTTCAGCGATCTTTAAGAGGCTAAAGGGGGAGGGTCGATATCTTAAAAACTTTTTTGAACCTGTCATGTGACATATAATTGGGAAGCCCTCGGGAAATTCTTTTATATCATGAAACTTTGCTCACTCCTTCCCAATTAGACTTCGATGGGGTCCAATTTTCGAACTGTTTTGTTATCGAAATATTTTATTTTATTGGATCGAAATTTTTATGAAGTGCCACATAAATATTATTTGTAGTTATGTCAATTTCAAAGAAAAGAGAGGTGGGTGTATTCCTGGAGACGCAATAGTTGGGAATCTGGGGACAGTTTTCCAACTTTGCCATTACCTTTCATCTGATGTATCATTGGAACACTCTGTCACCTATTTCATGTTATGCACTATCTCCCACTTTTTCCGATAGGGGACATTTTTTCAATTTTGTCTGACACCAATTATATGATATATAGTTGGAAAGCCCTGTAACCATTTTTCACATTCTGCTCTCAACTTGCCCATTCCTCTCATTTTGTCCTTGCAAGAGGAATACTTTTAACGTAATCCAGTATTAAATCTTCTAATAATGAAAAAAAATGTAGAACTGATCAAAATGTCGTAAAAAAATCAATAAAAAATATTGATCGCATATAACATAATTTTTGTTCGAGTTTTCCACTTTTCGCTTATTTTTAAATACTCAATTTCACTAGCATCCTAAAAAAAAGATCATTAGATATCACCCAGAGATATCATTACCGATCCCTTCGTTAGCTGTTATTTTATTTTATTTTTTTTTGTTTTACACCGAAATTTATGTTTTTTATTGTTTAAAAGTAACAATTATGTAATTTGTCATATTGCCTGTATGCATTTAATATGTTAAAGGCATAAACCAAAAAAGCAAAATTTTCTTGCATTGCAGGTAATGATCAAAATAATAAATGTGACAAATGTTTCCCCAAAAAATATTTAGCTACCGCAACAAACATATTAATACAATACATAGAATAATTAAATACTAGAAATAATGTCTAATACTAAGAAGCACTACTTACGCAAACTTTTATAAATTTTGTCTGATAAATATATTAATCCAAAACTTTTATGAAATTCTGAATAGAAAATGTCTGGAGTATGTTTTCCAATAAATCGATGTTATGAAAGAGAACAATAATCGCTTATTTATCGATATATTATGGGGAAAATATACCTCTTCATTTTTCCAGTAATCATAAGTATACGGTATAGTACAAAAATAAATAATAAGATCTAGTCGATATTGAAAATATCAGATGAGTCTGGAGATTAAGAAGAAAAGTTTGTGGGATTTCATGTAAATGTTTCTTTGATTTCATATTGCATTCTTCTGAAGAAAAATATTTGCGTATGAATTCATGAAATATTTTTGATAGAAAATGTATTTTGTATTTCTATACATTTATACCAAAATATTAAATAATCTCAAATATTATAGATAGGGAATTCTTTTGATTTTTTTACGGCATGTTTAACAACCTGTAATTCATATGAATACACTTCTTGAATATTTTTGGCGGGATATTTTTTTTGTTTTTTACCCTTTGGAAAATGGTTGTTGTTTTCTGTCGAGAATAAACATTGATTTACCCGCATTCTATTTTTTTATGATTATTCGAGGAATATTAATATTTCATCCTTGGTGTACGTAATATATGACTTATTACGTCAGCAACGTTATGATAATCATAAAAATGTTGTTTTGACTGAAATTCCTTACCAAATTGAAAACATTTAAACATTTTACTTTGGGCAATGCTTGAACAGGAAATATAATTGTACAGTTGCAAAGCAAAAGCACTACTAATAATACTACTAACAATAAATAACCAAATATTGATAATTTCTTACATAGCAGATAATAATCAAAATAATAAATGAGACATATATTTCGCAAAATAATATTTCGTATTCGCAAAGAAAATTTTATGCGACAGTAGAATAATTAAATACTAGAAATGATGTCTGGTATTAAGAAGCACTACTTACGAAAACTTTTATAAATTTTATCTGAAAAACATATTAATCTAAAACTTTTATGAAATGCTAAATAGAAAATGTCTGGAATATGTTTTTCTGTAAATCGATGTTATGAAAGAGAACAATATTCGCTTATTTATCGATATATTATGGGGAAAATATATCTGTTTATTTTTCCAGTAATCATAAGTATACCCTGTAGTAGAAGAATAAATAAGATCAAGTCGATTTTAAAAATATCAGATGACTTTGGAGATTAATAAGAAAATTTCGAGGAATTTAATTTAAAGGTTTTTTTCTTAAATAGTGCATTCTTTTGAGGAAATATATTTGCATATGGTTTCAAGAACTAGTTTTTATAATAAATGTCTTTTATATTTTTACATATTTATTTGAATATATTAATTGGCCTTAAATATTATAAATGCAAAAATCTTTTGAGAAAATATTTTTAAGCCTGTTTAACAATTGTAATTGATATGAAAATTCTTCTTGAATAATTTTGGGGGGATAATTATTTTTATTTTTACCTTTTGGAAAATGGTTGTTGTTTTCGGTCGAGAATGGACACTGGTCTGTCCGATTTTGTTTTTTTGTTATTTATGAGTGGTCTATGAATATTAATATTTTTTCATTGCGTACGTAATATATGACTTTGTTATTACGTAAGCCAGGTTTTGATCATTATAAGAATGATGTTTAAACCTATTTTCATTAACTCAATTGAAAACATTTAAGCATTTTACTTTGGGCAATAGATGTTCGCAATTTGATAATTTTTTGCTGAATTCTTTATATTTTTAAGAATTTTTATTTGAAAAAGGATATCAAAATGTCGATGTTAATAAAACAGAAAAAGTAAATATGAAAATCAACTTTTGAAGCAAAGCAAGTAATAATAATAATAATAATAATTACTAAACAAATAACACTAATTTCTTGCATAGCAGATAATGATCAAAATGAAACATGAGACATAGAAGAGTATTTACATTTAGAAGAATTTTTAGTTAAACAGAAAATCGAAATATCCTTGTTGATAAAGAAGAAAGTAAACATTTACGAAATTGGTAGATGCAAATTATCATATATGAAAACCTAAAACAAGAATCTGAAGAAAGACGTCGTATGAAGAACGTCTTTTAAAACCAAAAAAATAAGCAATAATAATTTCTAGCATATCAAATAATACATGAGACATATGATTCTCAAAATAATATTTCGCTATCACAAAATACATTATATACGACAGTAGAATAATTAAATACTAGAAATGATATCTGATACTGCGAAGCACGAAAACATTTATTTTTTCTGAAAAATACATTAATCTAAAACTTTTATGAAATACTGAATACCAAATGTCTCGATAGCAAATTTTTTCCAAAAATCGATGTTATGAAAGAGAACAATATTCGCTTATTTATCGATATACTATGGGAAAAAATATTTCTCTACATTTTTCCAGTAATCATAAGTATATCCTATAGTAGAAGAACAAATAATAACATTTAGTCAATTTCGAAAAATTTTCGTTAATGTGGAAATTGAAAAAAAAAATTCGAGGAATTTCATGTAAAAATTTCTTTGAAAACACATTTCTAAAAAAAAATATTTGCATATGAATTCATGAAATAGTTAACTCATAAAATTTCCAATCCTAAAGGGACTAAAAGGGGAGATTTGATAAAGAAACTTTTTTGGATCTGTCATGTGATATACCATTTGAAAGCCCTTGAGCCACTTTTTTATATTATGAAATTCTACTCCATCCTCCCCAACTCGGATCAGACATGATTCACTTTTCGTACTGTTTTGAAATTGCAGCGTTTTACCTTTTTAGATCAGAATTTTTTGAAGCCCCCAAATAAATATTTTTTATAATTATCAAAATTTCAAAGAGAGGATGGTTCGCCCTTTTCCGGGACACGCGATAGTTGGAATTCTTGGAAGGCACTTTTCCATATTTTGCCGATACCATTCATCTTATGTATCATTGGAAATATCTGTCACCTAAGTCATGTTATACATCATTCACCCTCATGTTTTCACCGTGAGCGGACATTTCTCTAATTTGACCTCACACCCTACATGAGATCTATCGTTGGAAAGCCCTGTAAGCACTTCTTCATATTATGTTCTTCACTTGACCCTTTCCCCTGTTTTGTCCTTTCCAGAAAAAACATTTTTAACGTGTTCTAGTAGCAAATCTTCTAATAATGGAAAAATTATGGAACTGATGTAAATAAATCAATAAAAAATAATTGATTCCATTTACAATAGTTTTGTTCTTGGTTTTTACCTTTTTTATGTAATCATTTTTTGACTCACTTATTTATAAATACTCGTTTTCATTAGTATCCTAAAAAAGAATGAAATATTATTGTCTATGAATTCGTTAACTTTTTTTTCACGAAATTTACGTTTTTTATTGTTCGAAAGTAAAAGAATATGCGATTCGTCATATTCTTTGTATAAATTTAATCTGTTTAGGGCATTACCAAACAAACAGAAGAAAAAACCATTTTCTGGCGTAGCAGATAATGCTCAAAATAATAAATGAAAAATATCTTTCTCAAAATAATATTTACTATCGCAAGAAATATATCCGATAATAGAATAATTAAATATTAGAAATTATTTCCGATACTGAGAAATACTACATACGAAAATTTTTATATATTTTATCTGAGAAATATATTAATCAAAAACTTTTATGAAATATTGAATAGAAATATCTGGAGCATGTTTGTCAATAAATTAATGTTAACATTCGCTTATTTGTCGATGTATTATGAGGAAAATTTTTCTCTACATTTTTCCACTAATCATAAGTATACCATAGAGAAGAAGAACAAATAATAAGAACTAGTTGATTAAAAAAAAAAAAAAATCACGTTACTCTGGAGATTAAGAAGAAAAGTTCGAGGAATTTCATGTAAATGTTTCTTTGAATACATATTGCATTTTTCTGTGAAATATATTTGTATATGAATTTATGAAATAGTGTTTTTTGGAAAGTTATTTTATACATTTTTTATATTTAAGTCAAAATAATAATTAGCCTGACATATTATGAATAGAGAATTCTTTTGAAAAATGACTTTTTATAACATACTTAACAACCGATAATTTTTATGAACGTACTTCTTGAATATTTTTGGTGGCATGATTTTTTTTAACTTTTTGGAAAATGGTACTTGTCTCCGCATTGAATTTTTTTTGTTTATGATTGATCCAGGAAAAATAATGATTTAACCATGACGTGCGTAATATATTACTTTGTTATTACGTAAGCCACGCTTTGATCATCATAAAAATAATGTTTTCATAGACTCAATGGGAAACATTCAAACACTTTATTTTGGTAAATGAATGTTCGCATTTTATTTTTTGGGGAATTCTTCATGTTTAGAAGATATTTTACTTGAACAGGAAATCGAAACGTGGTTTTAATAAAGAGGAAAGTAAAAAATTACAAAATGGGTAGACAAAAATTATCATATATGAAAAAAAAAAAAAAAAAAAAAAAACGACCCCATAGAAAGACGTCGTATGAAAGATCCTCTTTTAAAGCAAAGCAAAACAAAATAAATAAATAAATAAATAAATATTGGCGCAAGTAATATATGACGTTGTTACAAGCAAAGTTTTGATCATCATTACAATGATGTTTTTACTAATTTTTATTAACTCAATGGGAAACATTGAAACATTTTACTTTTTACAATGGTTGGACAAGAAATAAAAGTATCATTGTTAATAAAGAAGAAAAGTAAAAAGTTAGAAAATGGGTAGAAGCATATTTTCATACATGGGAAAAAAGACTCCAAGTAAAGACGTCGTATGAAGGATCGTCTTTCAAAGGAAAGCAAAAAAGTAATAATAATAAATAAACAAATAATAATAATTTCTTGTATAGCAGATAATGATCAAAATAAAAAGTGAGACATATGATTGCCAAAATAATGTTTCGCTATCTAGCAAGAAAGGGTACTTACTTATTAAGGCCACCGCAGCAGAAGTTGGGCTAATGCGCCAATGAAGAGCAATCTTGTTGTCCGAACGCAGGACAACAAGATGTCTTGTTGTTTGCTAATTTTTGACGACATTTTTTGGTACTAAGAAAATGCGTATTTGTGATTTGCCAAAAACACAACAAGATGCAATTTTACTTTGAATCTATGTTAAACTCTATAACGGCCCATTTTCCTAAGAAATCAGATTGACTACTTTGTTTTTAAATAAAGTGTTTTGAATTTTGAAAGTGTTTTTATATTAAATAAAGAGTTATGATTTGTCGCAAAATTTTTAGGTGTAGATTGGCAATACTTAAAAACCGCCAAATTTGCAGCTGCGGCGGCGTTAATACGTAAGTACCCAAGAAAAATGAAACGCGACAATAGTACAATTAAATTCCACAAATAATGTCTAATACTGAGAAGCATTACTTACGAGAAATAATTTATGAAAATTTATAAATTTTATCTGAAAAATATATTAATCTAAAAATTTTATGAAATACTGAATAGCAACTGTCTGGAGTCTGTTTTCCAATAAATCGATGTTATGAAAGAGAACAATGTCCCCTTATTTATCGATATATTATGGGGAAAATATTTCTTTACATTTTTCTAGTAATCATAAATATACCCTATAGTACAAGAATAAATAATAAGATGTAGTCGATTTCGAAAATATCAGACGACTCTGTAGATTAAGAAGAAATTTTCGAGAAATTTCATGAAAATGTTTCTTTGATTACATAGTGTATTTTTCTGTGGAAATATATTTGCATAAAATTTCAAGAACTAGTTTTTATAGAAAATGTATTTTGTATTTTTATATATTTACGTGTAAATATTAATTGGCCCCAAATATGATAAATACCAAATTCTTTGAGAAAAATATTTATTTTAGTCATATTTAACAATCCCAATTGATGAAAAAATGCTTCTTGAATATTTTATGGGGGGGGGGATAATTTTTTTCTACCTTTTTGAAAATGGTTCGTGTTCTCAGTCGAGAATGGACATTGGTCTCTGCGCATTTTATTTTTTTTGGAATTGTTCCAGGAATATTAATATTTTAAACTTGGCGCAAGTAATATATGACATTGTTGTTAAAAGCAACTTTTTGATCATCATAAAAATGATGTTTTTACTGATTTCCATTAACTCAATTGGAAACATTGAAAGATTTTTATTTGGACAATGGTTGGACAGGAAATAGAAATGTCGTTGTTAATCCAGAAGAAAAGTATGAAATTTACAAAATGGGTATAGTCGTTGAGCCAGGGATTTGTGTGGTTTCATGTCTGGGGACTTGATAAACTATATATTTTCGGATTCACCGCAACAACAGTACCTCATTTATCCACGATACTTTCAAAACGAGGGTAGCTTTTGGGCGCCATATTGGAAAATGGCTGCCATTATTGAGTTAAGCGGTCGTGTGGTTTAATGTCAGGTAACTTGGTAAATCATACATTTTTGGATTTATCACAACACTAGCATCTCATTTGCCCATGATATATTCAATATTAGGGTAGTTTATGGGTGCCATATTGGAAAATGGCCGCCGTCATTAAGGCTGGGAATCTTGTGGTTTCATATCAGCGAACTTATTAAACCACACTATTTCCGATTAACGACAACATCAGAATGTTATATACACAGAATATTTAAAAAATCTGAGTAGCTAATGGACGCCGTATTCAAAATTGGAGACCTCCGTTGAGCCAGGGACTTCGGTGAATTCCTATAACAGGACTTCTTAAATCATACACATACATTTTTTGAATTCACCACAACTTTAGAATAACATTCATTCATTTTTTCAAAACCAAATTAGCACATGAGCGTCATATTGGAAAATGGCGGCCACCGTTGAGCCAGGGGCTCATGTATTTTCATGTCAGTGGACTTTTAAACCATACATTTTTGAATTCATCACAATATCTGCCACAACATGACATTTATCCATGGTATTTTCTAAAACTGAGCAAGTAATGGACGCCATTTAGGAAAATTCTGCGATAAGCACGGTGATAGGAAAGATTTTCTTGGTATTGCATGCTGTTAAATTAATAGGGCGATTAAAGAGACAATAACTAAAGACACGCAGGGATCAAAAGCTTCAACAAAGTTCAGCTAAAGACCTGCCGCAGTTAAGAGATATTTTTTATACAGGGCAGAATTTCTTCACATGATTCGTGAAAGCGCCAAAATCAGTTCCCTCATAAAAAATTTTCTACATCCAGATCAGTCTTTGAGCAATATCCATAAAGACGAACGTTATACTCATATTTACAGAATATGGTAATCAACGAATAGACAAATATAGACAGGGTAATAATCAACTAGAGCAATTACAAATCCAGAAATTGTCGAATAATGGTCATAGATCATAGGGTAGATCAACTTTCCAAACTTTCATTAGAAAATATCCGTCTGAAGAATGAAAGGCAGAAGGATTTTTTTAGACCTCTAAAGATAAAGAATCTAAAACTATTTTCTGACTTGACGAAGAAAGAGAATTTAAAGTTAAATAATTTAGAGTTCGTCGCTTAGACAAAAGGATACCTCTTTGCACAAGTGAAGATCATTGTAGAGCGAAGAAATTTAGATATGAGAATTGTCTATTTTTATCATCTTGGGCTTCTTCTGTAATCCTTAGCAACACATGCTGGTTCAATGCGAAAATCTGAAAAATCAAACTCATGGATGTTATGGCAAAATTGCGACTGCTGAAAGAATGCAAATGATGGCGTTCTCAATGTAAATGACGGAATGTGCTTTATTAAAAGCTACCATAAGAGATACAATTATTTGGACAATTATAAAAGAATCTGTTTTCTAAAATAATACAAGATTATGCATTATCTCAAAAGATAGATGTTGTATTCTATACACATAGGCAGATGTCAATAAAAAAAAAAATGAAAGGAAAGAAAAATATGAACTGTTGATGATGCTGTTAAAGTTATATAGTCCTGGACAAACAGTGCGAAAATGGAAGAAGATTTATCTGATGAGGAGGACAATAAATATTTTATGCATTTTATATCTCAAGAATCGCAGAATGAAAGTTTTCTGAAATAGTTGAATAGACGAGTGTTCTACGTTATGTGCGGAGAAAAATGCTATACATTCACGAAATAACTAGTTGCAGAAACAATTTAATTGACCTGCTTCCAAGAAGAGGTGATACGCAACTTATAAATTCGTGCACACCATGCTTTAGCATCTGAATTTAGAAATATTATTATCTCTACTCTGTTTTCTTTAGAAACTGATTTAAAAAACAGGGAAGGAAGAATATTTGTGAAATTTAGATCCAATTACAAGATAAAGAAAATTACTGCAATTTGAGTAAAGTGCACGGACGTCTAGGAAAAGGGATATGTAAAGTACTACTTGAAATGCATTCATCGTTAGGTGCAGTACAATAAGTGATTTTGCAGACAAAGGAAAATGAGGAATCAGAACACAAAATTTCGAGACGCACTTAAGACGTTTGATACTGAAGCTGATTTATCAGGGAAAACAAAGAAACAGCTTGAGTCGTAAGTTTGCCATCTCTATTATGGAAAGCAAAAATATTCAGGTATCAAAGAATTGCGCTATATTCTCTCTCTCTCTCTCTATATATATATATATGCAAAATAAGGGTCTGTGGAGTCGCATTCAGCCATGTAGTACATTCTCCCTATAGGTATTGCGAGTCATTTAGCACGTTCTTGTTGGGAAGAAATGTCTACTGGTTGATCCTAATCTTCTATCCTCAAAAATATGGTTGGATTTTTAAAAAAAAATAGTGAGGGAAAAGACTGTCTAGAGATCCAGTGTAATGACAGACCTCATGTTCCTGAAACTGTTTTGGAACTAGTGTGATATCCTTCTTCAAGAACATGTGTCACACTATCATGTGCATGTTTATTCAATAACCTCATGTACAAGCATATGTAAAACGTACAACTGTTCCATGACGATTGTAGTTATTTGGATACAGGAATGTGAACCAATTGTGATAGAAGTGCAGAAAATTAAGATTTTTTATATTTATTAACCCTTTCAAGACCAGCTTTTTTTACAAGAATCTTATTCAATTAAACCACTTTTTGTCGAACAATTAAATTTCGTTTAGCAAACAACAAAATATTTTATTTAAATAAGGAAAATTTTACTTATTTTAATGATATAAAAAATAAGCGATGGAATAATATTTTGAAGGTGCATTTGCTGTTACGTAAGCCACGTTTAAATCATCATAAAAATGATGTTTGTAGTTATTTTCATTAACTCAATGTTAAACATCCAAACATTTTACTTTTAGGCAATAGCTGATCGCACTTTATTTTGACTTTTTGCGGAAATCTTCACATTTAGACGAATTTTTATTGAAACTGGAAATCAAAATGTCGTTTTTAATAAAGAAGAAAATAAAAAATTACAAAATAGAGAAACGCAAATTGTAAAATATTGAAAAAAATACGAATCCAAAGAAAGACGTCGTATGAAAGATCGTCTTTCAAAGCAAAGCAAAGCCTCAATAATAATAATAATAATAATAATAATAATAATAATAATTATAATTATAATTATAATTATAATTATAATTATAATTATAATTATAAATTTTTGCTTAGCAGATAATGATCAAAATAATAAATAAGACATATCTTTCTCAAAATAATATTTCTTTATCGCAAATAATATTATATGCGACAGTAGAATAATTAAGTACTAGAAATAATGTCTGATACTGAGAAGCACTACTTACGAAAACTTTTATAAATTTTATCAGAAAAATATACTAATGTAAAATTTTTATGAAATACTGAATAGGAAATGTCTGGAGAATGTTTTCCAATAAATCAGTGTTATGAAGGAGAACAATATTCACTTATTTGTCGATATATTATGAGAAAAATATATTTCTAAATTTTTCCAGTAATCATAAGTATATTCTATTGTAGAAGAATAAATAATAAGATCTAGTCGATTTCAAAAATCATGTAATCATGAGAAAATTCATGTAAAAGTTTCTTTCATTAAATATTGCATTTTTGTGAAGAAAACGATTTTCATCGGAATTCATGAAATAGTTTTATTTTTAAAAAAATATATTTGCTATTTTATATTAATTGGCCTCAAATGTTGTGGATAGGGATTTCTTACGAAAAAAGAAGTTAAATAAATAAATAAGTAAGTAAGTAAAACGACAAACGGCACACTTAAAACCGGTAGTTTATATAGAAGTACTTCTTGAATAGTTTTGGGGGATATTTTTCCCCCACCATTTGGAAAGGTGTTGTTCTTTTCGTTTGAGAAGGAATATTGTGCTGTCTGCATTTTATTTTTTATGACTATTGCAGGAATATTAATGTTTAATCCATGCATGTAATATTTGACTCTCTTATCACACTAGCCAAATTTTCATCATCATAAAAATGATGTTTTTAGTTATTTTTTTAACTCAATGAAAAACATTAAAACATATTACGGAATTCTTTACATTTAGAACAATTTTTTTATGAGTGGAATATCGGAAAATTTGTCAATAAAGAATAAATTTAAAATAATAGAAAATGGGTTGACGCAAATTAGCATATATATATATAAAAAAAAAAAAAAAAAAAAAAAAAAACGAAAACGATTTCAAAGAAAGACGTTGTATAAATGATCATCTTTTAAAGAAAAAAATGAGTGCGCGATCACAAAAAAGGAAACAATCTAATGTTGAACCGATTTATTGTAATAAACTTAAAAAAATAAATATGATTCTTACATAACAGATTATACTAAAAATAAAAAAGAGACCTATGTTTTCAAAAATAATATTTCGGTATCGCAAGAAATATTATATACGACAGTAGAATAATTAAATACTAGAAATAATGTTTTTTACTGAGAAGCACTACTTATGAAAACTTTTATATATTTTATCCGAAAAATATATTAATCTAAAACTTTTATGAAATACTGAATAGAAAATGTCTGGAGTATGTTTTCCAATAAATCGATGTTATGAAAGAGAACAATATTCGCTTATTAATCGATATATTATGGGAAAAACAGTCTTTCCAGTATAAGTATACCCTGTAGTAGAAGAATAATTAATAAGATCTAGCTGATTTCGACAATTTATCGTTAATCTAGGGATTGCGACGAAAAGTTCGAGAAATTTCATATAAAATTTTCTTTGATTACATATTCCATTTATCTCTAGAAATGTATTTGCATATAAGTTCATGAACTATTTTTTTAAAAAAAGAATTTCATATTTTTGTATATTTATGTAATAATATCAATTAGCCTCAAATATTATAGATAGAGAATTCTTTAAAAAAATATCTTTTTTTTTCTTTTTTTAATTATTTTTTTAATGGCAAGTCTTACACTTGTTAATTTATATGAAAGTATTTTTGATTATTTTTGGAGGATATTTTTTTTAAACTTTTTGGAAAATAGTCGTTGCTCTCGGTCTAGAATAGACATTGTGTTGTCCGCATTTATTTCTTTGTGATTGGTCTAATCATGTTAATATTTTATCCATGGCGTACGTAATATATGACTTTGTTGTTACGTAAGCCACGTTTAAATCATCATAAAAATGATGTTTGTACTTTTTTTCATTAACTCAATGGGAAACATCCAAATATTTTACTTTTGGGCAATAGATGATCTCATTTTATTTTTTTTTTTTTTTTTTTGTGGAATTCTTTATATTTAGAGAATTTTTATTGGAACAGGAAATCGAAATATTGTTTTTAAAAAAGAAGAAAATAAAAATTACGAAATAGATAAAATAAAATTATCAAATATGGAATAAAAAGAATCCAAAGAAAGACGTCTCATGAAAGATCGTTTTTTAAAGCAAAGCAAAGTCGCCGTAATAATAATGATAATTTCTTGCATAGCAGATAATGATCAGAATAATAAATAAGACTTATGTTTTCCAAAATAATAGTTCTCTATCGTAAGTAATAGTATATACGACAGTAGAATAATTAAATACTAGAAATAATGTCTGGTACTGAGAAGCACCACTTACGAAAACTTTTACAAATTTTATCTGAAAAATATATTAATCCAAAACTTTTATAAAATACTGAATAGCAAATGTCTGGGGTATGTTTTCCAATAAATCGATGTTATGAAAGAGAACAATATTCACTTATTTGTCGATATATTATGGGAAAAATATATTTCTAATTTTTCCAGTAATAGTACGTATACTCTATAGCAAAACAATAAGTAATAAGATCTAGTGAATTTTGAAAATTTCACGTTTTTCTGGAGATCAAGAAGAAAAATTCGAGGAATTTCATCTAAAAGACTCTTTGATTACATATTGTATTTTTATGTGGAGAAATATATGCATATCATTCATGAAATAGATTTTTTTTTATAAAATATGTTTCATTTTTTATATATTTATGTCAAAATATTAATTAATCTCTAATATTATGGATAGGAAAATCTTTGGAACAATCTTAAAAACTGGCAATTTATATTAAAATACTTCTTGAATATTTTTCGGGGATAATTTTATTTAATTATTTATTTTTGTTATGTTTTACTGTAGTATTATTTTGCTGCATTTTTAGTGTATATAAATGTAGATAATTCCAGCAGGATTACGTAAGAAACAGTGATTATTACATTCTCCTCTATATTGAAATTTCTGATACGTTTCTGCAGATTTATGCCGATCATGATCTCTCGAATACGGAATCAATCCCTGATCATATCTGTATTTATCGATCTCTCTCTCTCTCTCTCTCTACACCCACACATCTATCTAACTATCTCTCTCTATATATATCATATAATATTTGTGGCACGACTACTTCAGTAATTCTTTACAAGTTTCTTCCAAACTCATACATAAACTTAAGGAGAAAAAAAAATATTAATAAAAATCGAACAAAGTCGTTGGAAATGGGGAAGACTTTTCATGCTATCAGAAAAATCCCCATAACCTCTTGATTAAAATTATGCATCAAATCAGTTTAAAATTATTATTAGTTCAAAGAAAATGGTCAAGAATTTATATTTAATAGAATTTGATGCCATTAAAAATGGCTCAAGTTGGAAAAAATAGGGTTTTAAGATGAAGAACAAAATTCTAATTTTGTCATTTCACAAGTTATCAAAACCATTTATATTTAATATGAATCCTTTAAATATATTATAAGAAATTTTTATGTTGACAAGTTTTTGATAGTACTAAGTCTTACAATAATAAAATTCAAATTCAAAAAAAGAGAAAGGGCGAAAAAATAGTTCACAAGATATTCAATCGGCTTGGACAGACTAAGAATCTTCATCAAATTATCTACAATTTTTATAGTGACAAATTTTAGGTAAGGCCAACTCTTACAGAATAAACATAAGATTTAATGAAAACAAAGTATCATGGTAACATGATTTTGATGAAACCATCTCTTACAAAAAGGAAATTTTCGTCAAATCTAAAAATAAAAATTGTTAATCCGAGTTTAACTTTAATCTTGATGAATTTTTTGTTGAAGAAATTAGTATTTAATATCAAAATCTATCTGCGCCTACATACCGAATTATTTAGGACTTTTATATGATATAAAGATGTAAAATACTTCAATTAGTACCTTTTTTATTACCGGACGACCGTGTTATACACACACGTAACACTGGCGCTCGACTATCCAAAAAGTAGCTTTGTCTTTAAAAAAAATCGATGAAAAATTTTACTACAAAATTTTATGATAGTGCATCAGATAATATTAGGAATTCAAAATAATATTAATAAATTAAGGTTTTCAATTTGCTAACAACAGAATAACAGAAGTAAATTTATTTCTCATTTAATTCTGTAGAAGGTGTATTAAATTTCAAACTGACGAAAGAAATTTTAATAATTTTTTATATATAAACAGAAATATACAAATTGGAATCATCATATGTTTTTCTAGTTTAAAGTATGATTAAAGTTTAATTTATATGTTTTTTTACATAATCGTATTTATTTTACTTAATTGAAGCCAATAGTGGAGATTTTTTTAAACGTTCAAAAAAAAACATCCTCTTAAAACGTTAAAGAACATCCCTTTTTGATTTTATTGAAGCTATTTTTCAGAAATAAACATATACTACACGTATTCTTCGAATAATTGAAATAAAATCACAAAACTTGTAAAATGTAGCTTTCAAAATTTTCCATGTATTCAGAATAAAAACACAATTTTCGGCTTATTACAAGAAACTTAGTAAGTTATGTAACGTTATTAATTTTTTCTAATTCTAAACAAATTAAAAATAAAAAATAATTGTGAAATCAGATTTCTTCAGAGTGCCTTGCTTAAATGTCATTATTACTATTATTATTTTTAAACAGTCACATAAAACTCTGTCGGAAATCATGCAAGTATTGTTTTTAAATGATGCTACAAGTTAATACGAACCTTATTACAAATTAATAGTTCATATAAGTGCTATATGGAATTAAAAATTTTGAATTTAGTTGTTTGACGCAGGAAAAAAATAAAAGTTATGGGAACATCATTACAATAAATTAAACAAAATAAAATTTAATTTTATGTTACTGATCGAAAAGTGCATAAAACTTGAGAGAATCTAAAAAAAAGTATAAAGCATTGGGAAGATGATGTTTCTCAAAAGAAACATCTCTCGTGGTGTATATATTATCTTGTTCCATAAGATTCCTTCCCGAGTAATATAAAAAACTAGTTTACTTCTTGCTGAGTTTGTTTAAAATGTATATCAAACCGTTTTAACAACATCGGAACGAGTCTGTATTATACGAGGAAGTTTTCTTTTTAAAATATTTAAAAAAAATAAAAGTTAGACAATAAAAGATCATAAGTGATTGGTAAATTCAAGTTGAATTTTTTAAAATAGATAATTATATGTATTCTTGTTCTTATTCCAATAAAAATGTATATGCTTACTTTTTAGTTATGCGTATCATATGTTTATTCATTTTAACCTTCCATCGGGCCCGCCGTTATAAAAAGAACAACACTCACTTTCTTTGTTTTCTTTAAAACAAAATTCAAGCAGAAGAGAGTATTAATAACTGTTTGTATTCACTTATTGGATCTCTTTACCCAGTTTCTGAAAGTTATTTGTATTTCAAATTGCGCAATCAGCTGCACCTGTCATTTTAATCTATTAACAGTGCATAAAATGCGCGTGGTTTATCTGCAAACAGCCTTCAAAAAAGCAAAACTTACGTTTTATATATGAAACGACTAACTTAGATGAAATATAGGACTGATTCTGTAAATCCAAAATGACTTAATTCTTGTTTAGTAATTCATTATTAGTTTTTATTATTTGTGATTGTTGTAGTAAGTAACTTTTTATGTATCAAATCTTCTGCTTTAGTATGTTATAACAAAATAAGTGTATTGCTAAATAATTTCATAAATTGTTATCAGAGATAAATTATGTGATATCTGTATGTTAAAGTATTTGTAAAAAAAATAAAAAAAAAAACAAGAATAGTTGATTCTTTTTCGCATGTAGTACAATTTACCCAGCGCGCCTGCTCACGTGATGAAAATTTACGCGCCCGGCGAAAGGTTAGAGTTACAGGATCAGAAGGGGTAATTATGAACACGTTGTACATTTTGAAAAAAATTTTAAAGTGTAATTTTTAGTACATAGTAAGTAATTTTGACTCTCTAAGAATACCTCTTTAAAGTTTAAATTGTAATAGCTATTTTTTTTATTAAAAAAGTGGTTATTATAACCCAAACAAAGTATGACTATTACAAAAGGCTGAGGTAATTAAGACCACTAATACAGAAATTATGACCATTTTACTTCCTCTTTATACTTCCTTGTACACATTTATGTTGGGCAATTCAAATTATTAGAACTCCAAACTGACAAATTTATTTATAAAAAAATTTCTTAGACTTTGATTCAACCCTCATAGCATGCAAGGTCACAGTGACGTCACTTGTAGTCACATCACATCTGTGACCAAATTGCCGCCACTCAGTGACGTCGCATTGTGACTGAGATGTGATTTTTTTTAAATCTTTAGAAAATTACAAAAATTCTTCAAAACATGCTATTTACTTTAAACAACACTTTTGTAACAGTTTCGTCACGATGTTAATGTCAAAGTAGTCACAAATGACACATTTTTCACAAATTTGTCACACCGTGACTTCACAAAGGGGTCACAACGTGACGTCACAAACGAGCTCTAGAATGGCGAGACCGACTTCATATTTTCGTTACTATGACTTCGCATCAACGTCACGGGACGTCACATTGACAATCGATGGTCAAAATGTCACAGTGTGATTTCACAACGATGTCGCTGTGACGTCACCATACCTTATGGGAAATTGCTATTTGGATATCAAAAATACTTCAAGTTACTGATAAAAAATATCTAAAATGAAAAATACATTATGAGGTCAATATCTCAGCATGAAACAAAATTTTACCGTACACAGTTATCTCAAAAATGGAGGTGGTTATAATTGTCCCCTGGTCATAATTACCGCAGCTGACCTTATATATTACGCTTTCCTATGTACAATGGTACGAATAAAACTAAACATCTCCAACTCACTCTGCGACTAATTATAGTAACCTCTTCAGACCTAGGCATAAAATAACTCTACAAATATATATTTATTGCTTTTGCATAATTGAATTGGCGCACTAGTTGACAGAAGGTGTCATTTTTATGAAATATGTTCTTTCAGGGACTGGTAATTTAGGTTTACAAATAAGGATATAAAAGTACCAATCCCCTTAAAACATCAGTTTGACTATCAGTAATACAAATTTACGCAATAACAAAATGAAGGTCTTTAAACAAGTAAATGATCAGCAAATCCTCAATTTTTTTTATTGTAAAGCATTTAAGTTAAATAATCATGAATATTTCTTACTTTTCTGTAATATTTCTGTATCCTAGTAAACTAAAAATGCAAAAAAATTGAACAGTTTAGTTTTTATGAGGAAAAAAATGAAGGTACACATTTGTTTCTGAAGAAGTTAAAAAAATTACTCGTACCGAACGATTGGAAATAAAGTTTAATTTTAAATGAGGTATATAAAATTAGCATAACGGCGACATCAACGAAGGGACGTTCTTCAAAAGTATATTTTTATTGCTGTTTTTTTTTCTAATTTTAAAACTGATAGAATGAAAATTACGCTATTTTGACGAATTTATAAAAAAGAGGTTTTTTTTAAAATTAAAAATAAAGGTTTTAGACAAAATACTTTATGTAATATTTATGCGTTTATATGTTTTTCGTTTAAAGGCCAACTCAAACATAATATCCGACCTATAAAAAATACTTTTTAAAAATAATATAATATTTCTTTACAGTTAAATTTCTGTAAAATCGCTTGGTGAATAATTGTTTACCTAGTCGCAATAGTCTTAAATTATCCTCACTTATTGAATGTAAATTGGAAAAAATCTGAATGTCAATATTTTGACAGTTGAATTCTGTTTCTCAAGAATAAATGTATATAATAGTCATTTTTATTTCCTTATTTTCCAGTTTTAGTTCAGAAAAATTATATATGAGATTTTTAGAGATAAGATATTAAACTCATTCATCAGTTTAATTTTTTTTTTTTTTTTTTTAATTCTAAGAGCTTATGTGACATCATCTGATTCATGCATAAAACTGATGTTAATTTTACCATATTGTGCTCTTCATTTCAGAAGAAATAGTTGTAAAATACAAACACAGTTAGATTTTAATAAACTAGCTGCGGAGAAATCCGTTATGTTTGTTTTTAATTACATAAGATCATTCGTATTCTTTTAGGAGAAATTTAATAAAACTTTATTGTAAATGAAGAAAGCACCTGTATCAATTTTACTAAATACAATATTTGAAATGATAAATTATATTTATAATTTAACTCAAAAGCTTTTCCAATAAAATTGGTCATATCCTATGATTTTATATCACAAAACATTTTCGTTTTTCCAAGATTCAATTTAAAAACTCATTTATTTCTAATTTAAATTTTTTAGATGTCATTTCTTTCGAATAACGCCATTTCAATGAATACGTCATAGAAATGAAGTCATTTAGATGAACTTATACACAAATGACATTTTGACAAATTTATCCAAAAGAATTTATGTTTATGAATACCTAGAAAAATATTTTTTTTCTTTCTAGGAAAGATTGTTTTTAATATCTTTCCGAAATGATTCCATCAATCCCAGGAAAATAGTTGAAATTTTATATTTCTAACTTAAGTTAAATTATAAACGCTACAATAGAATTTTTTTCTCTTCTTTACGTAATTGGAAACTCTATATTGTGATCAGCAGACGATTTTTCGGTTTCTTAAATAAAATTATTTTACACTTTTAATGAGTGAAAGTATGTTTGCATTTTTTGAAACTCACTAGAAAAATAAAATTACATCACAATATTATTTTAACCACCTATTTAACTGATAAATAAGTTCAATATGAAAATGATGTGAAAGAAAGAAATCTAATAATTCCTATCGTTTCCACTTTTTATCCTTCATTAAAATCTTATTGATGTCCCGTAAATTCATTAAATGTTTGAAATTCTAAGACCTTTTCTGAAATTCTATATATATATATATATATATATATATATGACAATGAAAAAATTGATAAATGTAGGTTGTTTAAAAAATATTCAATTTACAATACAGAAATTAAAAAACCGAAATTTTATCGTGAAGAATTGCAATTCGCAGATTTATGTTACGGAACTATGTTAAGCATAGATACGTTAGTATTTTATAATATGGAGAATTGTACTTATGTATACGTCTTACGATTCAAAAATTCAGCGAATGCGGCCATTCTTGACAACGAAAGCAAGTGCCTAAAGTAAAACCGCCTGAAATGTATTCTTCCAACCCTCTCCTAATTCCTCATGTTGTTTTAGTCTTTGTCAAGGGACCGAACCGAACGTGCAACTGTTACCTTCCGAAGTTAGTTATCTTTGCTCGGCGTCGTATGAAATATATATACATATATATATATATATATATATATTTTTTTTTTTTTTTAACAGCGTTACGGCATTTATTTCCGTCAACGATTTGGTAAAACACCAATGGTGACTTTGAAGATGCTGAGAAATGTGTACGATTAATATACCTTGGTGAGAGACAAGATTTATGAATGACATCGTCGTTTTAAAGAGGACCGATAAACCATAGAAAATGATAAACGCGTTGGACAAATTTCGCACAAATTTCGACGAGGCCAGACACTGGTACTGTCAGCTCGAGACCGTACAAGTACATTGATACCATCTGTTACAACAATCTCTCGTCAAAACTCGCAATAATGTGCTTCCATGTCCTCCCCCATCAACTGGTCGTTACCCCATGTGACTTTTACCTGTTCCTATCAATGGAAAAACATTTACTGTAACATCGTTTTTAGGCATCAGGTGCGGTGTAAACGTCATCGCAGTAGGCCTTAAGGCAGTTGCGAAAAATGACTTCCAACGATGCTTCCAGAAGTTATACAAACGCTGGCAGAAGTGTATAGTCACCCAAGGTGACTACTTTAAAGGTGGATATGTGTCAGTGCTATGAACTATTCAGGGAAATGTTCTTTTACAACTTTTTCGCCGAACATTTGAATAATACTACGTATTTATTTCAGTAATATATGCTTTTATAAAATCGTTAAAATCCAAAATCTTAATTGCCAAAATATCAATAAATATATTTGAGAAAAAAAAGATGGAAAATTTAATTAATTTAAGCAAATTTTATTAACATCTCTTCAATTTTTTCTGTAAAACAAAATAATTCTCAATCTATGCTGATTCGCGAAGTCCTTTTTTGTTATTGTTTTTTTTTTCCTAACAGAACCTTTTTATTAGAAAAAATGTAGCTGAAGGCAATTCCTTGCTGTTCATCGTATGAAAAATTAAAATCAAATCTCTGAATTAATGGTAATAAGTTTCTTTAAAAATGGCTCGGTTAGATTAAAAATAAGGTTTTATTTTTACCTAAGTATATATACGCACATACTTTTTTTAATAAAAGCTAAGTATTTGAAGATATGATTACAGGTAATATCATGTGGTACCTTTAATTAATGAAATTTATAGTTTGTTAGATAACTTTGAAATGTTTCGAGACATTTCTTATGCATCTTTTTCTTATGTGTTGTATAGGCATTTTTAAAATATGATTCCTTTTGTATTATACATATATATATATATATACATTAAAATTTTAAAATTGTACCTTTGTAGATCTAATAGTTTTCTGATTTTTAATAAAGCAAGAAATATATAGTAGAAGAAAAATATATTAAGTTTTTAAAGCAATTTCAACAGAATTAAAATGCAGTTATAATACGTCAAATGAAAAAAAAATCTGCTGTACATTTAAGAAGTATTATTTGTAAAATACAAAATGTTTGCGGAAATCTCTAAAAGGAGAAAAAAAGTTTCATTCCAAGAATTACAAGACAGTTACAAAGTTGCGGAAGACCGTTAAATGGAGATTTAACTTTAAATTAATTGTAATTATAACTATAAGAAAATTATACAGTTTTGTAACAGACACAGTATTTATTAATTTTTTCTATTTTATGTAACTCAGCCTGACAATACAGCATTTTAGTATTTTTACCATGTTGTGAGAATGCATATATATACAGAGTGTATCTAAACTACTGGGCAAAACTGTAAGGGTTGATAGTACAGATCAAGACAAATAATATTAAATGGGCAACAAAGGATCCCAAACGTCTTCCGAAGGAGATAGGCGCTATCAAACTTTAGGGTCCAAAATTTGAAATGATTATAAAAAACGGAAAAATTGGTCGATTCGTTTGCAAACTATTCTTTATGCACGAAAACTATTCTTTATGTCAGTACTAGCAGCCTTCGCCCGCTGCGCTGGTCAGGTTTTTTAAAGAAACTTTGAATGAAACGAAATTTTTAAATCATATTAATTTCAGTTTTATGTCATATTTTAGACTGTTTATAATCGGTGAAGAATCAATCATCTAAAGACATAGTAAATTTATAAAAATGTGAAGTATCTCACGAACTACTGGATTTAAAATAAATTGCTTAGTGCCATTCGATTCAGCATAAAAAGATACACTTAAATACGTTATCAGTTGAAAAATAAGTATTAAAGCCGATTTTAAGGAATTTTTTAAAAGTTCGTTCCTATTTTTACCCCCCCCCCCTTAGAAGTGCAATTTTCTAAAATCCCTTCTTAGCGGCACTCGATACTCTTAGAAGTATTTTTACCCCAATTTTCAAGATTTTTGGTTCGGAAGATTTTTTGTGCTGTGATTAATACGAAATCCAGACTTTATGTTAAATATATAGATAAGGATTGAAAATTTCAGGTTTTTTCGCCGAAGACATCGCCAAATTAGGAAAGTGTGAAGTATCTCACGAACTACTGGATTTAAAAGAAATTGCTTAGTACCATTCGACACAGCATAAAAAAAATACACTAAAATATGTTATCAGTTGAAAAATAACTACAAAAGACGATTTTTAAGGATTTTTTAAAAGTTCGTTCTTCTTTTTACCCCCTTTAGGTGTGGAATTTTCGAAAATCCCTTCTTAGCGGCACTCGGTGTTATAAGAAGTATTTTTACTCCAATATTCAAGATTTTTGGTTCGGCAGATTTTTTTGTGCTGTGATTAATACGAAATCCAGACTTTATGTTATATCTGTTACAGGCCAAACCCGATTTTAGGCCAAACTAGATTGGCCTAAGCCAAACAGGTCTATTCTAACGCCCATCGGATAAACTAATTTTTCCTAGGCAAAACCGGTCTATCCTAACGCCCATCGGATAAACTAGTTTTTCCTAGGCCAAACCGGTTTGTCCTAACGCCCATCGGATAAACTAGTTTTTCTTAGGCCAATCTAGTCTATCCTAAGACCCATAAGACAAATTAGATTTTCCTAGGCCAAACTAGTTCGGCCTAACTCTTATAGGATAAACTAGTTTTGACTGCTGTTTATTGGTCTGAACTAGTTTATCCTAGGCCAAGTCAATTTGGCGTGATTTTATCGCTTTCAATGACCGCCTCAACGCCAACATTCTTGTTTGTCGTAGGCTGATCTAGTTTATCCTAGGCCAATGTAGTTTTACGTGTTTTAGCTCACGGGCATGAAAGCCGGAGAAATAATGGGCTCACAGGTTCTGTATTAGCATGTACGCACGTATGTACATACGTATGTGCGTACGCGATAACTCTTGATAGAAATAATGTTATTTGACGTGTTTTTATCTCATCAGGCTTCCAAAGCTTGAAAACTAATGTGCCCGTAGGTTCTATATCTATGTATGTACTTAAGTACGTAACCCAATAATTCTTGATAGAAATACTCGATTTGCATCAAAGTTTCAATATAGGTTTATTCTTATGAGGAGCTTTTCTGATTAATTATGGGAGGTCATTGGAGAAGAATAAGTGGGGGGGACTAGAGGCTGATTCGCCCCTTCCCTTAATTCAAATAAATGGGTGTCCATGCATTATTAGCATATTTTATTCAAATTTTAGATATAGGAGCATTCTCTTGAGGCGTCTCCAGGATTAGATGTGGGTGTTCATTGTTTAAGTATAAAGGGAGGGGAATAGGTGTAACACTCCATAATTTATGTAAATGCTTTTTTCACACAGAATTTACTGATTTGCTTCAAATTTTAGAAATAAATTCATTCTGGCAAAGCGCTTCTCTAATTGGTTTTGGGGGTTAATTGAATAAGAACAAAGGGAAAAATGGGGGGATCCCGCTTAATTTTGGCAAATGGGTTTTTCATGCAGAATTAACCGATTTGCTCCAAATCTTGCATTTATTCATTCTGTTTAAGCGCTTCCCTGATTAATTTTGGTGGTTCTTCGGTTAAATATAAGGAGGAAACTTACAATTTATTTCCTTCCTTAAATTACATAAATTGGTTATAATACAGAATTATCCAATTTGCTTAAAATTTTGGACACGAATTCATTTGATCAAGCACTTCTTGAATTAATTTGGGTTTTTTCTTTTGGTTAAGTATAATGGAGTAGTGGACGTTTTATCGCCTTCCTTAAATTAGATAAATGGGTTTTTATGCAGCTTTATCCGATTTGCCTTAAATTTTGAATATAGTTTTTTTCTTTATAAGGCGAATCCCTGAATTGTTTTCAGGGTTTAATGATTAACTATAAAGGGAGGAATGGGGATTACCCTCCTTAAATCAGGAGAATGGTTTTTTGAGCAGAAGTATCTGATTTGCTTCAAACTTTTTATAATTGTTTAATTTTATAAAGCGTATCTGTGATTAGTTTTGGGAGTTCAATGGTTAAGTATAATTGGGGGAAATTGGAAAAAGTAATCCAACTTACTTTATTTTTTAACGGTGTTATTCTTTAAAAAAATAAGGCTGTAATACACAATATTGTAAAAAGCTTGTGAATCGAAAGCAATCAGTTTAATTGGGGAATATTCTTTTTAATGTTGATCTCGACTACTGCTCCATAGCTAACTTTGTGCAAAGTGGTTTTCTCATCACCCTTATATAATGTATTTTATTCGAAAGGTTGTAGAATACTGTCAGAGGTAGTGCACGAGCTGGAATTTCGAGGCCCGGGCCCCGCCCTCCTCGAAGGAAAGTTATTTTGCTGTGACTCGGTGTAAAAATTAAAAGTTCAGCCCGAGCACTGCCTGTACAAAAATAAGTGAAAAGATACTCAGTCAGGCTCAATCTGGCCCTACTCAATTTCTGCAAAAAATTCAGATTTTGCTCAACATAAAATTTTGATTCCTTTCAAAAATGCTGCATACATATTTATTGGATAAATTTACAATGCACTTTTAAATAACGATGTGTTCACAGAATGGTAAATACACAATGTATAATTGATTATTCAGATTCTTAAACCTTTCAATATTCAAATAGGGAAGTATTAAATAATTAATTTAGTTTAGAACAAAAGAAAAAAAAAGAAGAGATAAAAATATCATAACTATTGAATCTGTTCAGTAAAAAGTAGACTTGTGAATATGTTTCTCAGTCATTTCTTAAGGCTTTTCTCAAATCCAAAAGAGCTACATTCTATAACATTTAAGAACTAATTCATTTTCGGAAATGCATAAGATTAACAGACATTCTCACTCAGAAAATATGTAATCGAATGGCGTCAACCATTTTTTTCATAAAAGCGATGTACCTTTGAGAAAATAGTATTAAAGCCACGTTTTGAATCGAATTTCCGCTTACGACTTGACGGAAAAGAAAATCTAGACGCTGTGACAAGAAAAGCTTATATGTCAACAGGTAATTAATATCTCAAAAATAGAAAACGCTGTTCAACTCCAAATTATGTTCAGCTCCGATCTGACTGAATAATAATAATAATAAATGCAAGTATGATCTCAGTTGGAACGAGTCTGCAGAAAAAAAATAAGCAAACACTATGTCCAATGCATCATGTCTCATCAGTGGACATGTTAAATTTCTGTGGTGATGTTATAAACAATGACTCTTTACACACATTAGCCTCCCGTTTGTTCCCCTTTATTCTTATCCAATGAATTCCCAAAATTAACCAGAAAAGTACCTTATCGCAATGAACCTACATTGAAAATTTGAAGCAAATCGGATATCTCTATCAAGAGTTATCGCATTACGTACATACATGTATACATACATGCGTACATGCATATACAGAACCAGTGAGTCCATTTTTTCTCTGGTTTTCATGCCCGTGAGCTAAATACCCATAAAACTACATTAACCTAGGATAAACTAGATCAGCCTAGGACAAACAAGAATGTTGGTGTTGAGGCGGTCATTGAATTCAATAAAATCACGCCAAATTGAATTGGCCTAGGATAAACCAGTTCAGACCAATAAAGAGCAGTCTAAACTAGTTTATCCTATAAGAGTTAGGCCAAACTAGTTTGGCCTAGAAAAATCTAGTTTGTCCTATGGACCTTAGGATAGACTAGTTTGGCCTAGGAAAAACTAGTTTATCCGATGGGCGTTAGGGCAAACCGATTTGGCTTAGGAAAAACTAGTTTATCCGATGGACATTAGTATAGACCGGTTTGGCCTAGGAAAAACTAGTTTATCCGATGAGCGTTAGGATAGATCGGTTTGGCCTAGGCCAATCTAGTTTGGCCTAAAATCGGGATTGACCTGTAACATATATATAGATAAGGATTGAAAATTTCAGATTTTTTGCGCCGAAGGCATCGCGAAATTAGAATAATTTGAAGTATCTCACGAACTACTGGATTTAAAAGAATTTGCTTGATACCATTCGATTCAGCATGAAACAATACACTAAAATATGTTATCAGTTGAAAAATAACTACAAAAGACAATTTTTAAGGATTTTTTTTAAAGTTTGTTCTTCTTTTTACCCCCCCCCTTCGAAAATCCCTTCTTAGCGGCACTCGGTGTTATAAGAAGTATTTTTACACCAATTTTCAAGATTTTTGGTTCGGCAGATTTTTTTGTGCTGTGATTAATACGAAATACAGACTTTCTTTTATATATAGATAAGGATTGAAAATTTCAGGTTTTTGCGTCAAAGGCATCGCCAAATTAGCAAAATTTGAAGTATCTCACGAACTACTGGATTTAAAAGAATTTGCTTGGTACCATTCGATTCAGCATGAAAAAATGCGCAAAAATATGTTATCAGTTGAAAAATAACTACAAAAGAGGATTTTTAAGGATTTTTTTTAAAGTTCGTTCTTCTTTTTACCCCCCTTAGGGTTGGAATTTTCGAAAATCCCTTCTTAGCAGCACTCGGTGTTATAAGAAGTACTTTACCCCAATTTTCAATATTTTTGGTTCGGAAGATTTTTTTGGGCTGTGATTAATACGAAATCCAGACTTTCTTTTATATATATAGATAAGGATTGAAAATTTCAGATTTTTGCGCCAAAGGCATCGCCAAATTAGGAAAAATGGAAGAATCTCACGAACTATTGGATTTAAAAGAATTTGCTTGGTACCATTCGATACAGCATGACAAAATACACTAAAATATGTTATCAGTTGAAAATTACTACAAAAAACGATTTTTAAGGAATTTTTTAATAGTTTGTTCTTTTTTTTACCCTCCTTAGGGGTGGAATTTTCGAAAATCACTTCTTAGCGGCACTCGGTGTTATAAGAAGTATTTCTACTCCAATTTTCAAGATTTTTGGTTCGGCAGATTTTTTTGTGCTGTAATTAATACGAAATCCAGACTTTCTTTTATATATATAGATAAGGATTGAAATTTTCCGGTTTTTTGCGCCGAAGGCATGGCCAAATTAGAATAATTTGAAGTATCTCACGAAATACTGGATTTAAAAGAATTTGCTTGGTACCATTCGATTCAGCATGAAAAAATACACTAAAATATGTTATCAGTTGAAAAACAACTACAAAAGACGATTTTTAAGGAATTTTTTTTAAGTTTGTTGTTCTTTTTACCCCCTTTAGGTGTTGAATTTTTGAAAATCCCTTCTTAGCGGCACTCGGTGTTATAAGAAGTATTTTTACCCCAATTTTCAAGAATTTTGGTTCGGCAGATTTTTTTGTGCTGTGATTAATACGAAATCTAGACTTTCTTTTATATATATAGATTGTCTTGAAAATAAATTATAAAGATAAATTTCAAAAAATTCCGATAGAGGGCGCTTTATACTTTGGAGTAACAAACAACTATTTTTTACCGTTATTTTTTGCATGTCATTGCATTTTTTAGAAGTTTAGATATAAACTTAAATTTTGAGCTCGAAATCTGTGGTTAAATAGCGCAAACTGAACTGTGTTCAATGGGAGTGTGTGGGTTCAAATTTCAAATGATTATAAAAAACAGAAAAATTTGTCCATTGATTTGCGGTTTTCACTAAAATTATTCTTTATGTCAGTATTGTCTTGAAAATAAATTATACATATAAATTTTAAAAAATGTCGGTAGAGGGTGCTTTAGACTTTGGAGTAACGTACAACTATTTCATACCGTTATTTTTTTTTCATCTCATTAATTTTTTTTTTCATCTTAGACATAATCTTAAAATTTGAGCTGAAAATCTGAATCGTTGAGAGTGGTTAAGTAGCGCTAACTGAACTGCGTTCAATGGGAGTGGGGAGGTCCAAATTTCAAATGATTATTAAAAAAACGGAAAAAATGGTCGATTCGTTTGCGGTTTCTTCTACAACCATTCTTTATATCAGTATTTCCTTGAAAATAAATTTTAAAGATGAATTTCAAATAATTCCGTTAGAGGGCGCCTTAAAGTTTAGAGTTTCATCAACTATTTTTAACCGTTATTTTTTTTTTACCTAAATAAATGTTTTAAAAGCTTAGACTCAAATTTTGAGCTCAAAATCTGAATCGTTGTGCGTAATTAAGTAGCGAAAAATAGAACTGTGTTCATAAGGTGGGCATGGGCAGGGTAACATTTCAACTCCTGGACGCAATTCAGTTTGCGCTTTTTAACCCCCCCCCCCCCCCTCCGCCCAACGATTCAGAATTTGAGCTCAAAATTTAAGTCTAAGCCTTTGCAAGAATTTAATTAGATACAAAAAATAACAGTTAAACATTTTTGTTGGTTAGTCTAAAGTTTAAGGCACCCTCTAACGGAATTTTTTGAAATTTATCTTTAAAATTTGTTTTCAAGGAAATACTGACATAAAGAATGGTTTTAGAGAAAACCGCAAATGATTCGACCAATTTTTCCGTTTTGTATAATTATTTGAAATTTGAACCTTCCCAACCCCACTGAACAAGGTTCAGTTACCGCTACTTAACCACTCTCAACGATTCAGATTTTCAGCTCAAAATTTAAGTTTATATCTAAGCTTCAAAAAAATTTGATGAGATGCAAAAAATGACGGTAGAAATAGTTGTACGTTACTCCAAAGTCTAAAGCGCCCTCTATCGACATTTTTTGAAATTTATGTTTACAATTTATTTTCAAGACAATACTGACACAAATAATAGTTTTAGTGAAAACCGCAAATCAATTGACCAATATTCTGTTTTTTATAGTCATTTGAAATTTGAACCTACCCACTCCCATTGAACACAGTTCACTTTGCGCTACTTAACCACAGATTTTGAGCTCAAAATTTAAGTTTATGTCTAAACTTCTAAAAAAATTAATGAGATGCAACAAATAACGGTAAAAAATAGTTATTCGTTACTCCAAAGTCTAAAGCGCCCTCTATCAACATTTTTTGAAATTTATCTTCATAATTTATTTTTAAGAGAATACTGACATAAAGAATATTTTTCGTGAAAACCGCAAACGAATCGACCAATTTTTTCGTTTTTCATAATCATTTCAAATTTTGGAACTTAAACTTTGATGGCACCTATCTCCTTCGGAAGACGTTTGGGACCCTTAGTTTCCCATTTAATATTATTTGTCTTGATGTGTACTATCATCCCTTAAAGTTTTGCTTAGTAGTTTAGATACACCCTGTATATATATATATATATACTTTAGGATTTTAAGCAATAACTAGTTACTAAAAAGATCTGTTATTTCATGTAAATTTATCACATATTTTAACCATTTTAAATTACTAAAATGTTAAATTTTTTAGCTAAAATTATAGTTCAAGTCCTGTTCCTGTCGAAGCGAGTGTGCTATATGGGTTAGAAGATTATACCTGCTGAAAGCAGTAATATGCCGGTAAATTTCTATATAATTTATATTGTCCTAGAAATACACTTCCGTATTCTAAAAGAAGAATACTGGGGTACTATATATTAAATAAGATAATAAATGTGGGGAACCGAGAAAAACGTCATTTTGATCGCATTTTATAACATAACAATGTAAAGTAACAATGCCCCATGGAAGCAAATAAAGTTTACTAAGCATGCAGTGTTATATTATGGGTTTATGACAAAAGGATTTTGAGATTCTCTTGCTTTCAAGAGATATACTAACATTCTAAACATACTGACAGTTTACTTTTCACAAAAAGAGGCAATTACGATCTTGAACTTTGACATTTTAAACTTGAAATGATTTTTTTCAGGGATTCAGGAATGTAAAATAATCATTAACTGTCACCTACTTGAACATAAATAATATAAAGCCATTTAAAGAATATAACTAATAAAATATCACTTTTTCGTCTGAATTTCAAAATAATGGCTCTTATTATTATTCTTTGTTAATAATAATGGATTTTTAATCTAGCACAGAATTTTGCGCATACTGCTATCAGACTCGTGGAGAACTAACTGTTTCAGAAAAACAACAAAAGAGAGTTGTGTGATATTGTCTTCAGGTGCTAAGTTTTAAAAATAAGCAAGAGCAACTTCCTATTGTTGCACTTATATATTACAGTAATAGGGGGATCCCTGCCAATAGTTGATTATCTACTAATAATTCATCAATTTTTTTTTAAATATTGCACCATTTCTGGCGGAAATGAGTTTTTCTGCGAGACACTAGATGTAATATTTTTATTTGAATGTTATTACATTTATCACCACATTGTTGCTGGTGGTTTATTTCTGTACGAGAAGTCATTTATTTTTTTTAATGTAAACATTTCGTTTTTGATTAGTTGGAGACAATTAAGGTTAGTTAAAATAATTTTCAACCATCTTGCTTATTTTAAGAAATATTCTGAAAGGAATTGTGATTCACATCCCAAAAAGGATATTTTACTCACTAGAAAAGTAAAATTACCTCACAATACTATTTTAACCAACTATTTGACAGAAAAATAAGTTCAATATGAAAATGATGTGAAAGAAAGAAATCTAATAATTCCTATTGTTTCTACTTTTCATCCTTCATTAAAATCTCACTAATGTCCCGTAACTTCATTAAAGTTTTGAAATTCCAAGACCTTTTTTGAAATTCTATTTTTTTTTCATATATGACAATGAAAAATTGATAAATCTGAGATGTTTAAAAAATATTGAATTTACAATACAGAAATTACAAAACCGAAATTTTATCGTGAAGAATTGCAATTCGCAGATTTATGTTACGCAAATATGTTAAGCATAGATACCTTAGTATTTTATAATGTAGATAATGGCACTTATATATACGTAGCACGATCCAAAAATTCAGGAAATGCGGCTAATCATGACAACGAAAGCAAGTGCCTAAAATAAAACCACCTGAAGTGTATTCTTCTACCCTCCCCTAATTTCTCATGTTGTTTTAGTCCTTGTCATGTGACCGAACCGCACGTGCAACTGTTACCTTCCGAAGTTAGTTATCTTTGGTCGGTGATGTAAGAACGATGGTTTTTCTTGAACAGCGTTAATTTCTGTCAACGTTTTGGTAAAACACGAATGGTGACTTTGAACATGCTGAGTAATGTGCACGATGAATCCACGATGGTGAGACACAAGGTCTATGGATGGTATCGCCGTTTTAAATAGGAACGAGAATACATCAAAGATTATAAACGCTTTGGATAAACTTCGCTGAGGCCAGATACTGGTATCTTCTGCTTGAGATCCCACAAGCATATTGATATCATCTGTTAAAACAATCTCTCGTCAAAACTCGCAATAATGTGCTTCCAAATCCTCCCCTACGAACTGGACATATCCCCGTGTGACTTTTGCCATCAATGTTCCCATCAATGAAAAAAATATTACTGGAACGCCATTTTTAGGCATCAGATGCGGTGAAAACAACATCGCAGAAGGCCTTATGTCATTTTGAGAAAAATGGCTTCCAACGATGTTTCCAGAAACTATACAAACGCTGGCAGAAGTGTATAGTCGCCCAAGGTGACTATTTTGAAGGTAGATATGCTTCAGTGCTATGAACTATTCAGGGAAATGTTTTTTACAACTTTTTCCCCGAACATTTGAATCACACTACGTATATATTTCAGTAATATATGTTTTTATAAAATCATTAAAATCTAAAATCTTAACTGCCAAAATATTAATAAAAAATATTTGAGAAAAAAAAAGATGGAAAATTTAATTAAGTTAAGGAAATATTATTAACATCTCTTCAACCTTTATCGTAAAACAAAATTCTAAATCTGTTGTGATTCGCGAAATCTGTTCTTGATTTTTTTTCCTACCAAAACCTTTTTAATAGAAAAAAATGTAGCTGAAGGTAATTCCTTGCGGTTCATCTTATGAAAAATTAAAATCAAATTTCTGAATTAATTGTAATAAGTTACTTTAAAAATGGCTCGGTTAGATTAAAGATAAGATTATTTTTTTTTTTACCTAAGTATTAATTTAATATACGCACATACATATTTTAATAAAAGCGAAGTATTTGAAATTATGACTACAGGTCATATCATGTAGTACCTTTAATTAATGAAATTTATAGTTTGTTAGATAACTTTGAAATGTTTCGAGACATTTTTTATGCATCGTTTTTATGCGTTTTGTAAAGGCATTTTTTAAGTATGATTTTTTTATATATATATATATATATATATATATATATATATATATATATATATATATATATATATATATATATATAGATACATTTTTTTTTTTTTTACAATTTTAAAAATGTACCTTTGTAGATGTAATACTTTTCTGATTTTAATTAGAGCAAGAAATGTATACTAAAAGAAAAATATACAAAGTTTTTAAAACAATTTCGACAAAATTAAAATACAGTTACATTACGTCAAATGGAAAAAAAAAATCTGCTCTTTATTTAAGAAGCATTAGTTGTAAAATACAACATGTTTGCGGAAATCTCTAAAATGAGAAAAAAAAAGTTTCATTCTAAGAATTATAAGATCGTTACAAGGTTTCCGAAGACCTTTAAATGAAGATTTAACTGTAAATTAATTTTAACTATAAGAAAACTATATAGTTTTGTAACAGACACAATATCTACTCCGCTACTACTCCGCTTGATTTAGACTTTTTGAAGCCTCTATATCAATAAAGTAGAAAACACCTTGGTTAATGATTTATCTAGCGTACCGTACATATAAACTTTCTGATTAGATTTGATATATCATGAAACCTCATTTCCGGTTTGATTCTATTGGTTACTGAAACTTGATGGTATTTTGGTTCTGTGTTTGCAATCGTTTGGGTTTCTGACTTGCTGTCAATTGGGGGGAGGGGGTTGATTTTAAACATTTTATCGCTTGAACAGAGAGCCCTGGTGCTCGCGAAACGTATACGTCTGTAATGATTTTACTTATTGTATGTTCAAACGTTGGATTTTAATGATTGTGGACAATATATTTATTAATAGTTTCTATTTTATGTAACTCTGCTTGTTTTTCAATGTAATGACATAATTTTACAATCGATTTTCATACCAAATTCTGATATAACAAATTTGTACAAAGGTGGGTTTTCGATGACAATACAGTATTTTAGTATTTTTACAATGTTGTGAGAAAGCATTACGAATAAATTTGTTTTTAGGTTTCTGTAAAAGAAAGAAAACATATATTAAGTTTAGGATTTTTAAACAATATTCGTTATTAAAAAGATTTGCTACCTTAAATAATTTTATCATAACTTTTAGCCATTTTTAATTGCCTAAAATGTTAGTTTTATTAACTAAAATTACATTTCATGAAATAAATAAAATACTTGACATCATTAATTAAATGAAAAATGATGCATAATGTATTTCTTATGCATGGAAAGCTTTTATACGGTTTCCGAAGACCGTTAATTGGAGATTTAACTGCAAATTAATTTTATTTATAACTACAAGAAAATAAAGTAGTTTTGTAAACGACACAATATTTATTAATAGTTTCTATTTTATGTAACTCAGCCTGTTTTTCAATGTAATGACAAAATTTGACAATCGATTTTTATACCATATCCTGATAAGGCAAATTTATACAAATTAGTAAAAAGGTGTGTTTTCGATGACAATACAATATTTTAGTATTTTTACAATGCTGTTATAAAGTTATACATTATTTTTTGTATTTTTAATTAGATCTTGACAACTCAATCGTCAATTATCTGCAACTCGGACCGTCGTATGACAATTTGATGGACAACGGATATAATTATCTGCCTATAAATACTCACCGAAATGTGTTAAATCACTCTGAAACAGCAAAAATGAAATATTTTAAACAGTAAAAATTAGAAAAAAATACTTAAAAAGATGACTGAGAGTGCGTCTAACTGAAGAATAGACTGAACAATTATTTTACTTTTTTTCATGAATTCATATAATAAGAGCGCTTTTTACCAAGCTTAAAAAAGTCGAATAAAATTTCTGTTTAAAACAAGTAAAAGAGAGAGAGAAAAAAAATGTATTTTTGAAAAGATTCACTAATTTAGACTTTATTCGTTGTTAAACATAGAAATAACTCATATTTTAAATGAAACTATCTGTATTTTGCCTTTTTAATGTCTGAAAACATTTTTTTTATTAACTAAAATTAAATTTTATTTGATGATATAATCAGCAATGTTTAGCATCATTAATTGTGTGAAATCTAATGCATAATTGTTTTTCGAAGTACAAAATAATTTCAATGGAGTTTAAATATTAAAATAAAAGAATATTACCACCATTTAAAAATACAATTTTATGTAAAAACTTGAAAATAATAATTATAATAAACAATTCAAATTTATACCGAATATATATAAATAACAATGTATTTTGATGTGCGATTAAACTTAAATAATCACAAATACAAAAATGTGGATATTTTCTAGTTTTGAGTTTCAAAAGCCGAGCAAAAAATTACATTAAAAACATTTATTGTTTACCAACCTTACAGCGTAATGCATATAGGACGCGACTAGTTTACGAAAGTATTCGGGTTTAAATCCGGCAGGAGGAAAAATGAAGGTAAGAAATTTGTTTCCAAAAACTGTCTCTTATATGCGAATCCATCGGAATAACAGGTAAAAAAATGTTCGTGTTTTCTTCTAAAAAATAATTAAATTAAATCATAGCCTAATTTTTTTTAGTGTATTAAATGAACTTGAAGTTTTCCAAAGTCCTCCACTATCATTTCCAAAATTCTTCTCCTGAACCTTCCAAGGAGGACCTGGAGAGCTCCCCATTATGCTGTAAAGCGGACATTTTCTGTTCCCGTGGATGTCCTGGAGACAATTTTCTGCATCCAGAGGATGCCTGAAGGATGATGTTGCTTTATTTTTAATCCTCTTGGGAATATCCTGTCGAAGCAAATGTGCTATATGGGTTAGCAGATTATGTCTGCTAAAAGAAGTAATATGCCGGTAAATTTCTATACAATATATATTGTCCTAGTAATATACTTTCGTATTTTAAAAGAATAATACTGGGATACTATATATTTAGTAAGTTATAAGTGCAGGGAAAAGAGAAAAACATGATTTTGATCGCATTTTTCAACATAACAGTGTAACGTAACAATGCCCCATGGAAGCAAATAAAGTTTACTAAGCATGCAGTGTTATATTAAGGGTTTGTGACAAAAGGATTTTGAGATGGTCTTGCTTTCCAGAGATATACTAGCATTCTAAACATACTGGCAGTTTATTTTTCACAAAAGAGGCATTCACGATCTTGAATTTTGACATTTTAAACATGGAATGATTTTTTTCAGGGATTCAGGAATGTTAAATTATCATTAACTGTCACCTCTTGAATATAAAAAATATAAAGCTAATTAAAGAATGCAACTATCAAAATATCACTTTTTCGTCTGAATTTAAAAATAATGACACTTATTACTATTCTTTGTTAATAATAATGGATTTTTAATCTAGCACAGAATTTTGCGCATATTGCTATGAGAGTCGAGAAGAACTAACTGGTTCAGAAAAACAACAAAAGAGAGTTGTTTGATACTGCCTTCATGTGGTAAGTTTTAGAAACAAGCAAGATCAATTTCCGAATGTTGCACTTATATATTTCAGTAATAGGGTGATTCCTGCCAGTAGTTGATTCTCTTCCAGTAATTGATCAAATGTTTTATATATTGCACCATTTCTGTCGGAAATGAGTTTTCTGCGAAACACTAGATATAATATTTTTATTTGAACATTATAACATTTATCACCACATTGTTGTTGGTGATTTATTTCTCCACGAGAAGTCATTTTATTATTTTTTTGTAACGTAAACATTTGGTTTTTGATTAGTTGGAGACAATTAAAGTCAGTTAAAATAATTTTCAACCGTCTTGCTTATTTTATAAAATATTTTAAAAGAAATTGTGATTCACATCCCAAAAATGATATTTTAAAGTTTTCAAAATTTTTTGTTAAATTTTTTGTTGACTTATTTTGACTGATCAACCACTGGCAATTTGGAAATTATAAAACTATATTTAAATAATTTTGATGCTTTTTAACTTCTGTGGATTTCATTTTTATTCATTATAGGACATTAATTAAGGGTCGTACGAAAGGTGTTATTTTATTTTTCAAACTTTAAATTAAAGATTTGTAATAAAAACCCGTTAGCACTCACTTTATGACAATTTTTGTCTAGGTTACACTATCTGCTATACTAGAATTTCTAAAATTGAAAATCTTAACTATCAAAGTATCGATAAGCATAAATAAAATATGTAACATTTGATAAAGAAAAAGAGAGAAAGAAAATTTAACTTATTTAAACAAGTCTTATTAAAAAGTGTTCATCATTTTCTGAAAAAAGAAAAACTCGAATCTATGCTCTGATTCATGAAGTCTGTTTGGTCCTTTCTTTAAGAATCTTTTAATCAAAAGAAAACAAAAAGCTGTAGCTGAAGGTAACTTCTCGCAATTCATCTTATGAAAAGTAAAATCAAATAAAACTAATAAAATACAACATAACTGAAGATATGACTACGGGTCATATCTTGTGATAATCTTAATTAAATAAATTTATTGCTTTGTTAGATAACTTTGAAACGTTTCAAGACATTTCTTATGAATATTTGGCTCTTGTAAAGCTATTTTTAAAATATGATTTTCTTTCAGTTATGAATAAAAAACTTCTTTGATGTTTGGAAATATACGTATGTAGTCCTAAAACATTTTTAATTTTTATAAAAACAAGAAAAATATGCGTAATATATAGTTTTCGAAGCAGTTTTGACACAATTAAAATAATGTTACAGTAACTAAATGAGAAACAGAGTTGAAAAATCTTTTTTTTTACATTATCGTTCATAAATAAAGATTCAAAAAATATATTCTGTTACTCCGTAAAGATGGTGCTACTTGCTGCCTCTAATTTTATGAAGTAAATTAACTGAGGTTATGATGTAACTTAAACTTGTATAACAGCTGTAATATGATACATTATTGTAACGTAACGCCAGTTATGTTGGTTAGATTACTATACTGTAGGCATCAAAGACTGCTACCAGTTTTATGGAGTAAGGTTACATATTTTGTACAAGGTTTTAGCAATCCATATATTATGTACACTCTAAATTGAAATGTATCAAAGACATTTAAGTGTCTTCGACGGAGCGTTTCAGTTTTCGACAGTAGTTTTTGTACATTTTAGTGAAATCATGATAAACAGTTGTAGGTGTCAGGTATGTAGGAACGTTTATTATTGAGGTTAATAAACAAACTGTAATTGCGGACAACCCTATATAGGAAGAAACATTTTAAATCTGAAACGCACACATAGTTGATTATTTTTACATTACAAAAGAAGATAACCATGTTATCGAACAATTCGCAATTCCGAAATGTCCGCTTTTGAGAGCCATTTTAGCATTTTCTTAAATATATTTTATATTTTTAATCTTTTCCTATTCTAAAATTCCAAACGCTCATTATAATCAGCGCAATTTTGAAAGAGATTAAAGATATCCGCTTTACGAAAATTGTATACAAAGCCTCACTCAAAACCAAAAATGAAAATTCGTATTATTTAAGGATTATACTTAATATATATATATATATATATATATATATATATATATACTGCCATATGAGCAAGTTTTCTAGTAGATCAGTGGATAATCACAAAAGCTACTGAACATTAAAAATAAAATAAATAAATATTGTATCTTAAAAGTATGAAGAAAAAAAATATTTATAGTTTCCAAACTTCTTTTCTCTTAAACATATATCTTAACATCTAATTATTATTTTTCAATTTTTCGTATAAGTGCATATAAATAATTTGCAAAAACAACAACCTATGTGAAGATCTAGTTATAGATGTTTACGTTTTCCCATTTTCAATTTAAAATTACTTTTTTTACTAAATTTAATCAAGAAATCAATATTAGAATTGATTCCAAATCAAATATGTGTGGTATTTTAGCGAATCTGACGGTAAGTATATTGAAAAGATAGCGGATTTTTGCTGTTGTATTGTGGCACATAAAACGATTAACAATGAATCGAAAGCATTGTAATTGCGTTCAGTTATGCGAGAACGCCTTTCCATGGAAAACCGACTAGTGTACAAGTTGTGAATAGCATCATAGCAGCACCACCTGTTGAGCGATTCATACTAAAATGTAAAAAACTTCAATTCATGTCAAGTACCAACTGAAACATAAGTCTTAAAATCCTGTAATAGTTCGCTTAAACTTATAATCCTGTATTAGTTCTCAATATAGAATTGGTCCCGAAATTGTGAATAATGGAGTATAACAGCGCCACCTGCTGAGCGATATACATCAAAATCCTTTTGTGTAATTCCGCGCATTAGTCCTTGAGTTAGATCACCTACAAAAGTTTTTTCACATACAGAAATTTAGAAAAAATCATCGAATTGGTTATTGGACCATCTAAAACTTATAAATCCTTCAAAAACTGGAAGTCGTTTTTACTTACGAATCCAATACTTTCTTCTGGTAAAGACAAAAGAAAGTAAAAAAAAGGGGGGAGTTTACAAAATGTCTGTCTGTGATTCTGTCTGTCACTCTGTTTATCTGTATGTGGCTAAGATTTTGTGGACGATCTATGTCCAGAACTAATGCCTGGAATTACACAAAATTTTAGATTTAGCTATTCACCAAAAGTTAATAAGTTCTAGTTTATGCAACATGTCCCATTTTATACACTAGTTTGTTCAACATGCGGCGTTGCAATACTGCATTAATCATATTTCCACAATAGCTCTATCTTAAGAACGAATGCACCGATTTTTATAAACGTTTACATTCAGTTTGCCCTTGATATAATTTCGTGGTGATTACTTTTTGTGAAAATAGCTCAAGATGTAGCACTGAAATGCTGGATTATTTATGATTATCGTAACAACTGTATCTCAAGTATAATGCACGAATTTTCTTAAAACTTCAGATTCAGCTATTCTCTGATATAGATTAGTAATATTTAGTTTTTCGTGTAAATTGTACTTCAGGTGGCATGCAATGTTGCATTTTTCACGATTTCCAAATAGCTGTGTCTCAAGATGTAACGGATGGATTTTCATCAAACTTTAAATTCTGTTAGTACCTCATACAAATTGATCCTGATTAAGTTTTGGGATACATCACCCAAGAGTTGGTGTTTTTTTAAAGAATTTTTTTTTAATTTTGCTTTCTTTTTACCTCACAAACTAATAAACGGATTTTCATGAAACTTCAGATTCAGCTAGAAGTTCACGTATAAATGATTGTTGACTAGATTTTGCTGTAAATCACCTAACCGGTTGTCTTGCTATGGTGAACTTTTAAGGAAGTATTAATATGGATCAGATCGAAGGAACTTTTGAGATTGCCAAATCTAATTAGTTTTTTTCTTGGTTTTTGTTTTTTGTTTTGTTAAGCTTTACCAACTTCTAAATTTTTTCCAGTTTTTATTTAATATTCTTTTATAATATACATTTGCATAAAAGTGATTGGAATAAATAAAACTTCATTGAAATAATCAGAAAGGAGTATTTAAGTAATATATAAATCACAATGAAATTTTACGATTGTAAAAAATAGATTTGTTTTCGATTTTTTTTAACAACTAGAATAGAGAAAATAAAGAAAAATAAATTGTCTGATCTAATGTATTGTTTAACATATTGGTTAATGGTTTGCTTTCTTTGGTTTTATACCAGATACTTCTCTATAAATAAGATTTTCGATTCTTGAAACTAGTTTAAGCATAATTACTAAAATAATATATAAATCAGTTCAAAGAAGTTAATACATATTATATTTTAAAATATAAATTTACTTGTCAGACATCCTTACATATTTACATAACTTTAGGGAACATTCTGAACAAAATTTAATGCTGATAGAAATGTCTGCAGATTTGATTCCGCTTTTCAATTTTCTGCTGTTTACAAATAATTTTGAATAAGTATTTTTCTTACATGCAAATACTGTGTGAAATGTTTTCCTTTTATAATGTAAAATTCCTTCTTTATGAAAAAATTTATAGAATTTCATAAATGTTTCTATATAAGCAATTTTAAGAGACCTGTATATTATATTTTTATACCATTTTTATGCAATCTAAACGTGCTGTAAGACTTTTATTCAGTGCTTATTAGTGCAGTTACAAATTAATTGAAATATATAACATGTAAAATACATTTAATTTGTAAGTTATTAATAAATTAAAATTATTATTATCAAAGTAAAAATATTTATTTACGAGGTATTTTGTAGGTACTTTTTTCAACATCATGGTTTTTACTCTAATTTAATAGACTTGTAATAAATAATATATTTTTTATATTTTTTTATTTAAATTTTAAAAGCGCTATTTTATTCGTAAATATTATATGAAAATTTTAAATATATTTTAAGTTTTAAAGGTTGGAGATAAATATATTTTTTTACTTTAGATTTTTGAAGAGGTCTAGTAAAGTTTAACATTTGATTTGTTAAGTTAAAATAATATTATTATGTAACTGATGTTCAAGAACTTTTCATAAAATTGTCTCTGTATTTTATTTTCTGAAAATTTTAGAGATATTTAATTATTTGGATAAGTTTTAAAACTCTTTATTGAAGATCTAGTTTATAAAAAAATGTTTGCCGGCTCAAAAGATACATGAGTAACTACTCCTTTCACCAAAAAAATATTAAATAAACGGTTAGCGATAAATCAAGTTTAGAATTTTTGTCTCACTGCTTTTTAAGAGTTTTTAATTTCCTTTTTCTGTAATAGAAGGTTTTATCTGAAACATGTTATTACGATAATTTTTTTCTTTGATACTTATTTTTTCTTCAACTTTCTTTATATTTATTTTTCCTCTAAGAGCTGAATCTCTCATGAACTCGCCAATAAAAAGTTTTAAATAACTTTAAAACAATTTATAATGAATTTAAGTGGCTCTAATCCCTTGAGAATTGACGAAATTATGATTTTTTTAAATCCAATTATTTCACCCCTTGAGCCCATTTTTAATTTTGTCAAAAATCTGTCATAAGTAAAATTTTTGCTCCTTTCCTATAAATAATAAAAATACTGAACTGATTTCATACGTATTGCAATTAAGAATTTATGCGGGGGGGGGGGTTGGTTTTCCCCAAAACAGTTTTTTATTTCCTTTTGGCAGTGATTTTCTGCTTCGTATAATCAGTTAGGAAAAAAGAGATTTGGAAATCATCCTCCATAGTGCTACATCTGCAAATAACCATACTAATTATATATGGTGCAATATAATGAAATTTAAAATGATTCCGTGTGTGATTGTCGTTCAGTATAAAATTTTTCAAAATATCATTTAACAGATGCTTTTTTAACTTAAAAAAATCATTTTGTAAAGGTTGGCTAAATTATTTTAGGTATAATAGTTATCAGTTTTATTTTAGATCCTTAAAATTGTTTCTTTTAGCGCAATTATAAATAACGTGACTGTGAAAGACGATTATTTCTTTTCTTATTTTGAGTGAAGAAAATCAACTGTTTTCCACCAAAAATATTTCATTCAATAAATAATTAAATAAAATTTTAAAAACTCAGAGTTAAAATTTAGAGATTATTCAACATTTTGATACATTTTCAAATACTGTAAATAATAACCAGCTAATTAAAAAAGATTGAAGTAAAATAATTTTGTAATGTTTGATTATTAAACTATTATAATAAAATCTAAATGAAAAATGTTAATATATTAAAATGATGCAAAATTTATTCAACAGGTTTCTAAATAATTCTTTAATGAATAAACATAACATATTAACAACAGATTTATTATCATTAAGAGGCTACTTCAGTTAAGTGAAAAGACTCGTTCGGCAAGCTAATCCTACGAAAGAAATTTATAAAGATATCTTCGTTGCATTTTAAAACTCAGAAATGAATCCGTAAAAAGTCCGTACTAGTTTTTAGATTTCCCTTGCAGATATTTTAAATGCGGACGTTTTCATTTTCGGAACCAGCTTCGAAAGTGAAAGAATCCTCATAAAAAATCCTGCAATCAAAATGGAAAAAAATAAAGAACGGCCTGCATACGGATCGATCTCAGCTATTCAATGAAAAATATCATTTAAAAATATTGGAATGCAACCACGATATTATTATAAATTCCATCCAAAGGATTAGCATTAATGTTCGGGCTTTTCCGCTTAACTGAAGCACAGTCTTAAGTCTAAAAACCAATGAAAATAAAAGTAAAAAAAAATTATCACAATCATATTTATTTATCACATACGTTATTAGCATAAATTCATAATCTGTTCTATAAAATGTTTGCTGGAAAATTGTTTAAGTGATAATATGTTTTTGCATAAAAAACAATATACTTTTAACTGTTAGGTACACTTAAAAAATTATAAACAACTGTTTAAAATTTACATTACACATACATTTTTAAAGCATATAATTAAATAAATAAACAAATTAATAGATTCACTATCAAGTATTGTGTTTTGGAAATTTCTAAAAAAGATCAAAGTAAGTAAATTTATAACTTTTTTTGAAAAGTGTACGTATTTGGTTATTATTATGTTTGTTTTCATGCAAAAACAGTTTATCATTTAAATAATCTTCCAGCAAATATTTTTTATAGAACAAATTTGGAATTTATGCTTAAATAATCTAAATGGCATTAAAGGGGATGGCTTTTGGCAAGCTGATACATAAAGTGAAAAAAGGCTTTTTTTCTTTACGTAATAATGTTATTGAGTTAGTAATTATTGCAATAGAATAATAGCAATTGAATGTTATTGAAATAGTAAGTATGTTATGGCAAAAGATCAAAATAAGTAAATTTATAACTTTTTTTGAAAAGTGTACGTATTTGGTCATTAATATGTTTGTTTTCATGCAAAAACAGTTTATCATTTAAAAAATCTTCCAGCAAATATTTTTTATAGAACAAATTTGGAATTTATGCTTAAATAATCTAAATGGCATTAAAGGGGATGGCTTTTGGCAAGCTGATACATAAAGTGAAAAAAGGCTTTTTTTCTTTACGTAATAATGTTATTGAGTTAGTAATTATTGCAATAGAATAATAGCAATTGAATGTTATTGAAATAGTAAGTATGTTATGCCAAAAGATCAAAATAAGTAAATTTATAACTTTTTTTGAAAAGTGTACGTATTTGGTCATTAATATGTTTGTTTTCATGCAAAAACAGTTTATCATTTAAAAAATCTTCCAGCAAACATTTTTTATAGAACAAATTTAGATTTATGCTTAAATATTCTAAATGGCATTCAAGGGGATGGCTTTTGGCAAGCTGATACATAAAGAAAACAAGTAAGAAAAATCATGCGTTAAGCTTAGATTATGAAGCACTTTCCAACACTTAATGAAATCTTTAACAAAACTTTGTTATTTAGCGAAATAATAGTGTATAGCCAAATATACCCAAATATGTATTCCAGTACATTAGAACAGCCCTGTATTTCATATGTCAGATCATATAATGTGAAAATTTAGCTTAGCAAGAAAATACCCAGTAGCTTGAAATTTTTTTTCAGCAATTCATACTATTAGATGGAAACATACTTGGATACTTTTGTTCAGCCCTGTAGTTTACATTGTATCTTTATTACATGTAAGCATTAGGGTAAACTTTATTGTAAACTAAAACACTTTTAAAACAACTGAAATCACATTCTCATAAATGATCATTTATAGGCGTCCATGTACCGAATTCTTTGCGTGGCCCTGTATATCCCTTTATCCATATTCTGCAAACGTTTCTCCGTAAACTGAATGCAGCTCAGTGTAAAAATACATAGCTTATTTAAGAACCACGTTTAGATAATTTACGTTCATATTCAGTAACGTTGGTGAGCTCTTTTGGGTAGCCCTGTATATCAACTATAACATTTATACACACCATATAATTTGCATATATTTAGCGAAATATAAACGCGAGTATCATAATTAAAATGCATTTCATCCCTCCATCAGCCATCATCGGACACATATACTGTACTTCGAAAAGAATATACTATTTGAAATCTTGTATGGCCCTGTAAATGCTATGTGCTTCATATTATGCAAGACATTAGCGTATAACTTATATTAAGCTTCTGTGACATATATGAATTTTATTATACATGAAAAAGCTTAATATATTTAAAATATGTCACACACAATTCCTCCTTTTACCATTATCTAACAGAATTCTTTTGTGTGGCTCTGTAAATGAATAATAGCTACATTTTCACCTTATATTTTATATAATGCTTATTTTAATATGTTTGACAGGGTATAACATCTTTAAAATTCCTTTGAAACGATTTTTCCCCATAGGCCGTAATGTAATAGGAAACTTTTGATTCGCCCTGTAGATACACTAATCATGGTAGAAACATCATTTTCGATAGGACTCGTGCTAGGATCAACGTCAATAACGTCCTAAAATTTCATGGCAATTCGAGTATATTAACGATTTTTCCCCATGGGCCGTAATGTAATGGAAAACTTTTGATTCGCCCTGTAGATAAACTAATCATAATAGAAACTTCATTTTCAATAGGGTTCGTACTAAGGTAAACGTCAATAACGTCCTAAAATTTCATGGCAATCCGAGTATATTAACGATTTTTCCCCATAGGCCGTAATGTAATGGGAAAATTTGATTCTCTCTGTAGATAAACTAATCATGGTAGATACTTCATTTTTAGTAGGGTTCGTGCTAGGGTAAACTTCAATAACGTCCTAAAATTTCATGGCAATCCGAGTATATTAACGATTTTTCCCCATAGGCCGTAATGGAATGGGAAACTTTTGATTCGCCCTGTAGATAAACTAATCATGGTAGATACTTCATTTTCAATAGGGTTCATGCTAGGGTAAACCTCAATAACGTATAAAAATTTCATAGCAATACGAGTATATTTACGGGGTTAGAGCGCAGACAGACGGACAGACGGTCAGACAAACTGAATGCATAAGCACTTTTCAACTTTGTTGGAAAGTGCTAAAAAGGGCTTTTTTGTGGGCAGCCTTGGGATAAATTTAATCCTTGTAAACACAAATCGCTAGTCTAGGGCAAACTTCTGGCTAGCTTTTATATTTAATATAGCCTTAAATAGAATAAATGTGTCCGATTTGAGGCTGTAAAACACTTTTAGAAAAAGTTAATGCCACATTTCTGAGCAATTCCTTGTATTTCTGGTGAATTCACTATTGACCGCATTACGTCCGGTGTGGCGTTTTTTCGATGGGGCCGTCACGCCTAAAGATAACGTGCCCCCATTACCATTTACTGTAAATTATGAGAGATCACCATTCCGTTCCTAGGCGCTTTCAGCCCTCTATTTCTCTTCCGATGCAGGACTTCGGCGCAAATACTTGAATCGTAAAACCCTAGGGGGCTACTACACTTAAGCACTGCTCTGTCCTGCCACACCATCCAATGTCTACGGTCTAATAATCATGAAATGCCCAACGCACGTCACATGCCCCCCGTTCTCATAAATAGTATGAACAGCAGTCTGCAACAATTCTCACCACCCACCACACGAGGAGTACCGAATGATTCCTTCACTTGGCTCTAAGCCCCCAGTGAGTCGCAGGACAACGACGCCTATTGAGACATCGAAGAACACGACCCATATGTCGAAAACTCCCAATACTTTTGACTAGCCCCCAAGATCAAATCCTATGAATGAGGAAAGACATTTGTTGGACCCACCCAGAAGATGGAAGGCACCACCTAGGCAGACCCACGGGTGTCGGGGAAAGCCTCCTTGGCCGCACAGTCACGGCCTCTCTTGTGAGTTTTTCGCCCAATCATCCGGACGTACCCATTTACGATGGACCCTTAGGACACAACTTCTAAGTACCGCCCGGAGATATGGACTAGATGTTTAGAGATGAACTTAGAGAGACCGCGAAAATTTCATTTCGATGGCACAGACACCGGTCAGCCTAGGCTTTGTGCCAAAACTCACCCCTCGGAACCAAGGCTCCAAGGGAGGTCTGGAGTTACAAGCTAGATTGTGGTAGCGACCCCAAGCGGACCCAGGAAGCTTCACCTAGATGGCATAGACACTGCTTACGGAACTCCGCACGCCCCGTCACACTCTACCGTAAACCTCTGAGCCCTCGTTGGTTCCTGAATCCGAAGGTATTTTTCCCGTCCAATGAGGACTCTAGAAAGAGAAAGGTTCCTCTAGCGAAACCCAGGAGGACAAGGAAAACTCCTCCTTAGACGTTCGAAGCGATGCAAGGCTCGTGGGTAAGTAGCGTGAAAGCTATTTCTGAGACTCTGCTAAATCTGAATCACTGGGCACAGGAAACTCCAGTCACGCAAAAGACGAGGCAGACTCGGATCGGACCCACGAATCTCCTCTGCGAGAGATGTGCCACCGCTTTAACCGATGAGAGTCCGGTTTAGATCTCTGCGGGGTTGGATCGTGAGAGCCGGTCCAACGTCCGTCCCTGTTCCAGGGCGGTCGGCCGCGAGAGGCAATCTCCCCCGTGGCTGCATCCCGTCGTGGCCGTTGCTTAGTCGAACAAGACACCACCAGTCTCCTCTCCCATGGAACCTGTCATACCACTGCTCCCGTTACAGAGGACGTGGGGGCAGAGTTTCCTGGCGGAATCTATGAATACTGTAAAACATCTGAGTAACGTTACTCTATAAAATTGGTGGCAGCCAAGTTTCCACAAATTTTATAGTGGCATAACCGATGTAACCGGTTTAACCGATATAACCGGTGTAACATTACACTAATATGTAATGTTACACCAGTAACGTATTTTTAATTTACACCTTTATATAAGTAAAAAAAAAACCATAAAACGCCAGGCAGCAAAGCTGCCACCAATTTTATAAAACAATGTTACAGAAATGTTTTACAATGAACTAGCACACCCATGTGGCACACCAGGCACTGGCCAAGACTATCTTGACAGTAACTCCGGGAATCGTTACACGCCGTTCCGCGAGTCCTGCCGCCACTAGAGGGTCCCCTCGTATTGCTCTTTAAGGCACACACTGTCATCTCAGTTTCCCTCTCGGTCAAGTTTTTTGGATGAGGTCCTATTATCTTCGCTAACCTTTGCCCAGAGTCTCCCCGCAAATCATACAGACCCTCCAAGAAGAACGTCGATGAATCCCCGATTGATCAATGTTCCTCCCTTGATGGCTTCTCCCAAGAATCGGGGACTATGGGAACTATGCCACAGGACACAATCCCCAGACAAACGTTACCCTTGGACACCGGACTCGACAGCCATGTTCCACCTGTTCTCAGTGGAGGTGGTAATTCGTCCTCATCCGGCCCCCGTCAAGCATCGTGTACGACGAGCGCCGCCGAGCTCTCGATCACCTCCGCCACTGAATATGTCTAGTCGTGACCAGCCGGAGGGGTCACACCACTTCTGGCCAAAGATAACGAATCCATCAATGACCCACGAGTTCTGTGTCCATAGTTAATCGACCCTTCTTTAAAGTTGTCTGCCGTCAAAACTGTTGTTCATAAAGGTATGAAATTTTGTGAAAGGCATTATAATAGAAAAGGAATTTATTGGAGCAGAAAAAAATTCGATATTTTGCAACAAGTGGGAGATTTTTAATAAGTTACACATTTAGCACTATGATAGAAATTTTCATATAATTTTGCAATTTTATGAACAATAGTTTTATCTGTAGACGATTTTAAAGTAGGGTCATTCAATTATGAATAACCTGTATATTTTTGCTATTGATTTACTTTTAATAAGAAATTTTACAAACAAAAGTATTTCATTGATAATATTAATGCTGATTAGCAAAAAAAAATTATTGTTATTTAAAATTTCTGTTAAACTCTTACATAAAATATAATTACCCGTTCTTCATTTATTTTATTTAGTGAAAAAACAGTATTTGTGAATCTATTCAAAAAACATTTATGTTTTTAAATATATTTCGCAAACAAGAAAAAAATGGTTTTTTTTTATTATTATTTTATTGCAGACAGTATATTGTTTCTAAAACACAAATCGAAAAAAACGCATTATAAAATTTTAAGCAGCTTGCTAATGAAATCTTTCTCGATAAAAACAAGAAAACAATAAAAAATAACTCTTCAATATTTTTTCTTTTAAAAAACATTTTGAAAAAATTTAAACTAGTTTATTTTTTCTTTGTGTTCAGAACATGTTATCTTAATTGTTTTTTGAAAAACAAAATGTTGCACAATTCAAATAATTGAAAAGCTTTGAACAATATTACAAACGATTTTTTAAACATTGTATTGCTTTAGAGACAAAATATGGATTGTTATTCGTATAATAGATTTTTTTTCAATGTAATGAGAAGGTTATATTTTGATGTAGTATTAAGTTTGGGAGTTATAAAGGAAGATATATTTATCGAATTATTAAACAGTTACGTCATATTACGAAAAGACTTAAAATAAACTTACCATAAAACTGACCTAATTGCTAAAAAAAATAGGGGTCATACATGTAATTCACAAATATCTTTAGCTTTTTAAATTCATTTTAACTTTTTGCAGTCCGTGTTTTTTTTAGTATGGATTAGTAGCAATTCCGCGTGGTCTTGACGGTGGGCTACAAGTATCTCTGTACAAGTATTACACAAATTTTATTCGATATCCACACCTTTTTAAGGGTGTTTTCAACTGCTTTGCTCAACAAGCGCAAAAAGGTTTTGACACATTCGCAAATTCATTTTTCAGCGGAAAGAAATAAGATTGCAAAACGTGCTATGGAAATTATTTGGAATCTAACTTTGTTTTCCATTTTTTTATCAGTAAATTACCTATTGATTTAGAAGCATTTTCGATCACGTGATCACACCTTTTTCTCCTTTTCGCCGACTGGTTTTTCTGCTTTCGTCGGGAAGTGCAATTCAAAGCACCATCTTTGACGTCTTGTTCTAAAAATTCTATGACTTTTCAAAAAAAAAAAGGTAGAATGTGTGTAATTAGATTCTGAACAACAACATCCGCTAATTTCTTGCCTTTCCGAACAAAAATAAATAAAAAATTATGTCACAAAGTTACCCCTTTTGATTTAAGAACATCCTTAAAGAGTAGTTTCCTTCAAGTACACAAATTAAAAAAATGTTCTGATTAAATTAAGGTGAATTTTTTTCAGCATTTCTGGCACCAAAAACGAATTTCACAGCTGCGACAGTGGCCTATTCAACTAACCTTACCATGTCATTGCAGCAGTGACAGCTGAATTTTTAACCTACCTTATGATGACGACGCAACCCCGACAACGTGGCGCAAAGGGTTAAAAGGGTATGTTTAAGTACAAGTTATAATTCTCTTCTCATTATACTTTTACAATTTGAACAATTTAATGCGGAAACTATAGTACTATAACACCAAAAATCATTCATCTGTAAAATTAACATGATTGGTTAACCCTTAACTGCTGTTAACGGTTTCAGAGACCGCTGAGTTTTTCAAATTTCACAGTTTAACTAGTAATGTTTAGTTTAACTATAGATACTTATCAAATTTTTCTTCGTTTGGAGCCTTAATACTAGCTCTAGTGATTTTTGTATAGCTAAATTTTATTTATAATACCCTTGTACATAAAGTTAATGCATAAATAGTATTCTCTGAGTAACATTTTATTCATGCTTAGATTAAGCGGTCTGATAGACCGCTAACATTAGTTATGTGACACTGTTTGTCACAGCAGTTACGGGTTAAATTAACATATCAAAAGTTCAATTTCAATGGAAATTATATAAAAAATCAGAATTAAGTTTGTATTTTTTATGGTAACTTACGTGCATTTTTCAAAAGTGTAAGTTATAATAAATCTAACTGCTGGACTCAATAAGTAACAGTTAAATAAGATATGTTCCATCTAAATTGAGCTTAAAATCCGTTATATTTACGGCAAAAACTGCCGGCAACATTGCTGCGCCGTAAATTTAACCAATTTTTTTACAGTCTAACTTTAATTTGTTTTCTGTGCTATATTACTAAATTTACTGAAGTAAATTGTTCTAAATGGAACATAAGGTACTAAGATTTATTTAGTGTTTAAATACATGGAAAAACTTTAAATGCGATAGTTTACATTTTTTGATAATTTTGTTTATTTAAGAAATATGATTGAAACGGTGGACTCATTGCATTCCAATATTCAAATAAAAATACATAAAAAACTAAATACACAGTTAATAAAAATTGGCTATAAGTTCTTAAATTATTTTAAATCCCTACCACATTTTTGAAAATTGATATTTTTGCCTTTCTTTTTTTAAGAAGATTTAAACTATTGCATGAAACTGCATATGTATTTTTAGCTACATCTAATATTATAATTATTAGAATTTTTTACTTATATGGGTGAGTCTACGATAAGAGGTTCAAAAACATGGAGAATTCGGCCAAAAAGAAAAGTTTGAGTTTGATCAAAAACCTTTAAATTATGATTTTTGTCCCGTTTATTTACTTTTTCATATAAGGGCAAGTCACTTTATACACATTTTATAACTTTTTCTTATCAGTGACTCGCTCCCCTGGCAGTTATCGTGCCAGGGGAAATACGGCAGGGGAGAGACATTTTCGTGTAAATTCAAACTTTTTAACTGACTGAATTAGTTTTTCGGTTAATTGTGTATTTCACTTTAAGTATTACCGTATTGTTTAATTAGGGCAGTAAATGCAATTGAATTAAATGAATATTATAAGTTTTATGACTTACCAGGGGAGATACCCGATCACCGTGCGAAACCACTACAAAACACGGTCGCGTCGCAACAACTAAAAATGGCGACGCTTAAATGGCTTGCGCGTTTAGTATTGCTAACTTCAAGCCAATAGATGTCATTAAGCACTACTTCCAATATAGCCATTCTTGAATTTATATTTGTTTCAGCGGAACGAAATTTGACAGGGGAGAGACACAAAAAAAGCGGGACAAAAGTTAATTTTAAAAATTATTTGAAATTAACAAAATTATTTTATTTTATATTTTATAATACGTAAGTATAATTACTTAAATTCCAATTAAACATACTTTAGCTAAGCATCTGGCGGAAAAAATATATGTATTGTTTGAAAGTTAAATTGAAACCGGCAAGGGGACATGCCAGGGGAGGGGCCTTTTTAGACTTTGTAAGAAATTTCAGAAAAATGTGTTTAAATTAGGCATTCAATCGTGATGTTATTTAATAAAGTATATTAAGATGATGCGATTCATTGCAAAAAATAGCAACATATGGAATAAAAAATCTATTTTAAACGGATTGCCTTACAAATTACCTCTTATCGTAGAATCACCCATATACAGCTTAAATCGCTGTAGCCAAACACATCTTTATATAATTTTATTTAAAATTTACTCGAAGATACTAATTCCACCATATATAAAAATATGCACTAAAAAGTGTAAATCTCTATCTCGAATATTAAAAAATATTTTACATTGCAAAAATATGAAAGTAAAGAAGATATTAACATGAAGGAAAAGCCAATGAAGATTTTAATTTGTTAGAGTGTGGGCGCTGACTTTACTAACAAATTTTAAATATCGCGCGATAAAATTACCATAATCGTAAAAATAAGGTGCACAAATATTCACAATTAAACAGACACAGTTAAAAAAAGAAATAAACATCTCATTGTGAAAAGTTAAAAAGCTAAATGCTGGTCTTTACTACATTCTCAATCGTATACGTTAAAAAGTAAATTAATACATCTAACGTATTATATATATATATATATATATATATACATTGATGATCCCAAGAGTTTATGTAACAAGAAATTTCTTCATATGATCTTGTACAATGTACAGATGTTGAGAGTTAAAAAACAACAAGGAAAAAACACTTTATGTACTATGCTTAGAAAATTTTGAAGATCGATATCAATAATTATGAATTGAACAAATGCAACATAAATTATACTAAAAAAATGTACTAATATAAATACAGGTTTTTAAATGGTGCACTTAAAAACAATATATTTACCGGACGCTTAAAAATTATCAACGTTTCCTATCGCTTCTTCGAACACTGTCAGGATAAAATATAAAGATGTTAAATGCATTTTTATTGCATTTAAAATCTTTCTGTTTTATCCTGACGACGCACAGTGGGGCAAAATCCGGAAAAGCTGGCCAAAATATGAAAATGTTATTCGAATTGCACGAAAATTCGTATACAGGTGTTTTTGAGGATGCTAAGTAAGAATACAAAATTAAAATAAAAAAAATGGCGGATACAATATGGTGGAACAAAAACTACAATGTCTCGAAAGTTATTCCATTTGTATGAAATTTCTTAAACTTTTCAGGATGCTAATTAGGATTCAAAAGTTAAACTTTAGAAATAAATAAATAAATAAAATGACAGATTAAAAGTAAAAACAATTTGATTTAAATAAAATTTAAAATTTCGAGGCTAAACTTAAAAAGGAATTTTCAAAGAACCAAGAGACATTTAATCGAAATTTAAGTACATTAAAGGAAAGTAAAATACTAGGCTATTTTTTATATTATTAAAATAAAAAGAAAATATATTCCAGAAATTCACCTTTAAAATCAATTGTAGTATAATAAAAAGATTCTTCAGACGTCAAGGTGTCGAAATAGTTAGCAGAGCTTGTTCGCAGTATTAGAAGATCCTGTGACACTTAGGATCAATTATTTTTAATTTCTTCTACAATAATTTACCTAAACTTGAAATGAAATAATCTGATGACATTAAAAGACATAAAAATACCTTTCATTTTCTTGCGCTACTGCATGTTTGCGATAAATCTTCTCGATGCCTTTTGATCAGTTTGTTGCATGAATCTTGAGTATCTTATGGCATTTGGCAAATTGGCAGTAATGAAGATAATGTTATTTCTTTGTCATTAATAAATAGTTTGTGCACTGAAGTAGGCATATTGAACCAGGGAGTAGTTTAAATCTACGAGCTGTTTGTTAGAAAAAATCTTCGAAATTGATCAAATAAATGACATGGATACAAGAAATTACTTACGACATAGAATCGTTTTATCAAATCTTCGTATACGCTCGTTATAGAGGCACAAATAATTGTGTTTTCAAAGAATCGTTGAATTGTATTGCCATCATTTGTGCTTCCAAATCTGAGATTTGGTTTCTTGACAAGAAGTCTTAATTGTAAACGAAATATCTTTTGCATATTTTATTTTGCAATTTCAATGCTCCCATATTTCTTGAAAAAAAAAATGGATCTTGATTGGCCCGATAGTGAAATGACGATCTCGGAATTTTCAAATTAACGATTCATGAATTATTGCTGACATTTATGTATTCTAGTAGCACGGGAAGAGTGAAAAATATATTAGAACCTCTTACCATCTTCATAGCTAAATATTTGTTTAAATGCACTTAGAATAGATGTGTCATCACATCCTCACTTGTAAACCAAATCCAAATTGCTAATGTAGGCGAAAGTCATATTCATAAAGATTTTCACTCGCATTAATGAAATACGCTCAGTAGTTTTTATCAGCAAATATAGCCATTGACAAAATGATTCTTCTAATTATAATCGAACAAACAAAATTACTACCTATAAAGATAAGAAAATTTTATTCTACCGGATCAATAATAGAGAATTATTTTCATTTTTTCATTACTAAGCTTACTTATCAAATTAATGTAATCTTATGATTATAGTATTTATTTACAATATAATAGGAAATAAACTATTATAAAATTGAATAATTCAAAAATTTGAAAAATATTTATCAGCTAAATTATGTGAAAAGTAGTCAATTTCAAAATTTTTGAGGCGGCCGAAAAAGTGGCATTTTTATTTACAGTTACTAAAATATGCGTGAAGTGCAGAAAGGCAGTTTTAGGCAGCTGGTTTTTTATGAATCACTAGACAATAGCCCAAGTTATTATTTCCATTAAATTTCGTTGCGGAACACTGTGGAACATTTAAACTTTTTGATGTTTAAAAACAAAAAAAATAAAAATAATTCTAAAATTTTTTATCAAAAATGACAATGAATTTATTAATTTTTACGTGCTTAATATAAATTTTGTAATACATGCAAATAAAGTACATACTATCATAGTGTGAATCCATTTCAAATCATTAAAATTGGATAATATTGTAAAATATAGCACGCGTTTAGAGGAACTGTTGTTTTGCTGTTTTTGTTCGCTCTAAATGATATTCCTTCAAGCATCATTTTTGAAATGATGCTGCTTGTAAGGGCAAAGCAAAAATCTTTTTTTAAATACAGATTCTAACTCTCCAAACATTATTCTAGCCAACTGTACAATCGAAATTCCTTAAATCGTAACTTCATTTTTCGACTTTTGGCCAGCTTTTTGGGTTTTTGCCCCACTGTGCGACGTTCGCAACAGCGATACGAAGTATTGATAATTTTGAAGCATATTTTAAATATATGGTTTTTAAGCGTACCATTTAGAAATCCATATTTATTTTAGTACATATTTTTAGATCGATATCAAGATTTTTTTTTTTTGATTTAGAGAAGACTTTAAGGAAATATGCTCTCCAAAATGGTAGATAATTTTTGTAATACACGTGGAAAAATATCTTAACCCGTTAGTAGTCGCGACTTTTTTGAAAACATCATTAGTTGCGCTTTCTCTCTCTCTCTCTCTTTTTTTTTTTTTTTTTTTTTTTTTTTTTTTTTTTTTTTTTTTTTTTTTTTTTTGGTCGCCAGCATAAAAAAATGCAAAATAAGAAATATTTTTCATTTAATATACGAATATAACATGTCATTGAAAATATAAATTTATAGTTTTCTTAAATTATACATTATATTCTCGAGATTTGGAATAATGGGAAAAACTAAAAATGAACTGACATTAGGAATTGTTACGTAGAAATTTTCGACAAAAAATTTGTTTATAAAAATGCACCTGAAGGAAAAACAGAAATGCCCTGTTACATTATTAAGATGGTGGAGAAATCTGTAAAGTCAGCTACATGATACATCTTCATTGTATTTGTAGTGCGATATGAGTAAGGAGATCATAAGCTATGTGGGCGGCAAAAAAAAAAAAAAAAAAAAAAAAAAAAAAAACGCAACTAAATCGGGTTAAGAAAATCTCCTTTTTTATTTCTGACAGTTTGAATTTCAAAACTACTGGAAAATCAAAATTAGTTTGAAATTTTTTTGAGTTTCAAAATTTCTGACATTCTTTATAGAGATTTAAAGCGTTTAGACAGTCCATAGCTAAAAAATTTTAAAACAGATGAATCAAAATTTTTATCGTACTATCTGTTAAAAACTTGTCTTTTTTTTTACTTTACGTCAATTTTTATAAAGTTTTATTTAAAAGAAATAAAAACTAATTACTTTTATTATTTCATTAAAAAAAACTATGTCGGTTTAAAAATAAATAAATAAATAAATAAAAAACGAAAGAGGTAAATTGTGCTAGAAACATGTCATCATTTTCTCATTCCAAGTTGAGGATTGATATTTAAGAGGTTAAACAGCAAATTACTGAGAATCGATGAGAGTTTAAATTTATAAAAAAAATATGATTTATGTTGCCAGGTAGTGCAGACGATAATAAATCATTTTCATGATTTGACATTTTTTGGCGACCTCCTATATATTTTTAGTGTTTTTTCAAAAGATAAATTTAGCGACATCGAAAATAATAAAGAATTTTTATACTGTTAAACAAATGTATTATACCTGATATCATCAATCATGAATGAAATTCGTAAAATTTACTATAATGAAATTATATGTTTGTATAAATATATATATTAACAGAATCCAATTTTTACAGACCAAAAACTTCTGCATATCAATTTATAAAATCAATATTTATGTACCTAAAAGAAATTTAGAGCATATTTATAAACATATATGTCTATGTGGATGAAATAGTATTTCATTGAGGAAAAAATATATCATAAAATAAAAATAATGTCATGCTAATTGAATATTTCCAACTGAGCGAAAAATTGCGCAGGCCGGTAATCGAACCCAGATACTTGGCGTACAGGGCCAATGCTTTACCTTTTAAGCTAACTGGACTAAGATAGCCGGCTGGGGGTCTTCGCTTAGTAACCTTATAGGTCATAACATCTGGTCTGTCATTTAGACAGCTCGGCAGAATATACCGCAGGTAATGGAACTCCATTTAACAGGCAATGGAACTTCATATAACGATTCTAAGTGACAGACCAGATGTTATGACCTATAAAAATATCTGAGCGAAAAACCCCAGCCGGCTATCGCCCAGTTAGCTTAACAGGTAAAGCATTGGCCCTGTAAGCCAAGTATCTGGGTTCGATTCCCGGCCTGGAGAATTTTTCGCTCAATTGGATAGATTCAATTCGTATGATAAATTTAACAATCAGTTGATTGTGTTAAAATAATAATATAAAAATAATGTATTTACAATTATCTCATATGTTTTTAGTTATTGCGTAACTTATTAAATTAATGGAAGCTTTACAACGTCCACAACTTTCACAATAGTGTAATAGGCATACAGTATATTATCCACAAAAATATTGTGCAATTGCTCTATAATTTTTCAAGTCACTGACGGAAATGGTCTTCTTTCTAGGGATTAAAAGTTTTCTTAAAAGATATACAGATTCAGATTCAGTTAGGTGGGGAGGCCTACCATATGGCTTGAGCTCAACAAGCCCCACCTAACATTTATAAAAAAAAAAAAAAATGTTACAATGTCAATCACAATGGGCTGCCCTATTTTTCAGGGCGAGCCCGGGAAATAAGTATCTAATATTTACAATGATAACTTTACATTATTGCATGATGGTGTGTTTAGAATATTCAGACCTGTGTTTTAACAACAGAAATATTTACAGGTTCGAAAATAGAGGTGCGGAATATTTACAAGTACAATGTTCTATAGATCATTTTAAAAGTGAATAAGTCCAATGAGTATGGTTCTTAGTAAAGTTCGAAAGTTCATTCGAGTCCATTTGAAAGTTAAAGAGGAGGCATCTGAAATAATGTCGGGCGAATTGGAAATATGTGAAAAATTTATGGTGTGATAGAACGCTTCTTTATGAACAATATTCATCGTATGAAAGGACTCCATGCCCATATAGTTTGCTCATACATCCCTCTTCAATGTCTGTTTGAACATCGCATCACACTAAACGAAAAGTATTTCAATCATATTTCAATCCTCTTCATGTAGAGAATATGGTTCAGGTACGATGGCACTTGCACATCTTAACTTGGATGTGCGCTTTATATGCAACGTTTCAAAAGCAACGGATTGGTTCAGGTGGTCACATAGCTTGGCCACTAAGATTGCTGGATATCTTATGTTTGGATTATGTAATGTATCGCTATAGGAAAAACATAATTCATGAGTGCCTAATTGAAATCTATGTGCATTCATCCTCCATAAATACAGTTGTTTACCGGTGAATACTGTTTTCGCAAATGTGCGTCAGTACGCATTATGCAGGTGTTTTAGCTGCATTAAAGCTGCTGGAAGTTCTTTTGAGCAATTTCTTTCAGAATGCACATCATTTATATTTTATGCTAATAAAATATTTCCTGAATTATCTCCCTTTTATTATTCTGTTAATTCTTCAATTGCGACAATAAAATCTACTTTTAGCGTCTCAGCGTCTGCGTTTCGACCATACATTCTATTACGATATTTGACCGTATAATGTCGTTATATCGCTCCTTAAAAATTTGCTTACTATTTTTAGATACTCATTGCTTATCTACGATGTTCAGATTAGGACATTATTAAAACCGTTTTCCTTGCTAAATATCGGTTCGCTATATGTAAGTAAGTAAGAAAATTGTTAGATGTAAAATTCCAGAATTTATTTATCTCAGTATGATAATATAAATTAATTTAATTTTTAAAATGTGCAGTTCCATTGAGTTTGAACGATTAGAAAAATAACTTTCAACTACAAAATAAGTCGGTTTCTACTTAATATTATTACTACTATAATGAAAGTACTATATTGTTTTATTTGCTTGATCTAAAAATTATAAAGTTACTGAAATAGTCCGATGAATTGTCTTTTTAAGTAAATATTTTTTACAATACATCCAGTGGGATTAATAGCAAATACATAATTTTTCATTTAACGTTCAGTTTACTTTTTTTTTCAAGTTTTATTTTCCTACGAAGTTTAGAAAAAAATTAGATATGTTTAAAAGAAAGGTAGTTTTTATAAAATGTTTCAATTTCAAACATGTTACAACATTACATGTAACAACATTCCCACTAGAGGGTTATATATGTCACAAGCATTATGATGCATTTTTATATAAAAAAAAAATTTGATTAAACAATTTAAAAGTTACTGATATAAAACTTTTAATTTAACACTCAGTTTAAGTTTAAAGACTTTAGTAAAAATCATTTGGGTAAAGTAGCAATGATATTCATTAAATTTAGTGATTTTTTTTAAAAAGTTTGACAATGAAATTGGAAATGTACATATTTGTTGCAAGAAAATAATTCTTGATACATTGAGTTTTTATTTTGGTTTGTGAAATCTACATCAAAATTAAAGGGATAATTTTTTTAATAAAAAAATCTGTGTCAATACAGAACGATCATAAAAAATCTTCGCCGATATATGATTCCCCAGCTGCTACACAGTGAAACATTTTCACGATCAAGAAGTACAAAAATCATTTTTCCGATTATCACGGAATTAAATAAAATCGCGTATACTGGTGACTGAATGGCTCTTTTATCGATATTCCTACGTGATTTGACAGAAAAAATTCTGAGGCTTCTATAAATTATGATCGTAAAGAAAGTTTTTGTGAGTATCAACATTTGAACTATTTTCCTCTAAGTTCGACGGTGTTTCGTGGCTATTGTTTTTTATTTCAAAGTACGAGTTTTCTGGATATTTGCCACTGGTTTATCAGGGTAACATTTAACCTACTGTTGTTTTAAAATATAAGCCAATAAATTCGCTTAACTGCTTTTTTCCATTAGTTGTGAGATTCCAGATGATTCATGATGTTGTCGGATAACCCTGAAGCTTTTTGAAGTTATAAGCACTTACTGTTGTTGCCCAAACCCTATTTCAAATGAAGTTTCTACCATGATTAGTTTATTTGCTGTACAGCCAAGTTTTTTGTCAGTCAAATGTTTTTCGTTACATTAAGGCCTATGGGAAAAATCGTTTCAAAAGAATTTTAAACATGTTACACCATATCAAACAAATTGAAATATATATGAATTTACGAAGTGCACAAACATACACATTTTGTAAAACATGAAGTGAAAAGAATGGTTTATTATTCATCAACAAAGCTGCACGAAAGAATTCCATTACATAATGGTAAATGGAGAAATTTATTTTTGCGACATATTTTTTATTATATTAAACACCTTAATGCATAAAATATACATATATACGCCATTGAGGTTTAATATAAGTTATTTCACGCATAATACGAAGCGCATAGCATTTACAGGCACACACAAAAATTGCAAATAGTGCATATAGTATCCGAAGTATCTGCATATTATCGATGCATGAATGGATGAAATGAATTTTTGATTATGATACGCGCTTTTAAGTATCACTAAATATATACATGGTGTGTATCAATGCTATAGTTCATATACAATGCTATACAAAAGATCTCGTAAAGGTAATGAAATATGAGTGTGAATAACCTAAAGGTGGTTTATAAATAGGATATGCATTTTTCACTGAATTGCACTCAGTTTAATGAGAAATATTTGTAAAATAAAGATATAATGGTATACAAGGTCACGCAAAGAATTGGATACATGAAAACCTATAAATGATAATATCTTGAAATGTGATTTCAATAGTCTTAAGAGCGTTTTAGTTCAAATTAAATTTAACTAAATACTAACAAGTCTTAAAGGTACTGGGTAAACAATAGGGTGAACAAAAGTTTTCATTCATGTTTCCATTTATTAGTATAAATTGCTGAAAGAGAAATTTCAACCTGTTAGCTGTTTTCTCTGTAAACTAAATTTCTCAGCTATAGACATACATATATTAACCGACATATGAAATAGAGGGGTGTTCAAAAGTATTGGAACACATATTACGCTATGGACACTTATTTCCCTAAATAACGAAAATTTTTTAAAGATTTGAAGAAGTTGTCGCGTCGGCTGGTTCAGTGGATTTCGAACACAAAATTAATTTAGGCGATTCATATTCAATAATTTCCAAACGGGCATCTTCTTATTTCTTTTTAATTCGAAGAAAATATTATACATCTTCTATACACATTATACAAATACTGTACATCTCCTTATTTACACATATGTTACAATTATTTACATGAAATTCGATATATTTTAGAATTATTCTTCTATCAAGACTGTCATAACACCATCGCGTATTAATTCTTTTCTCTCTCTGAAAAACATAAACAAAACAAAAAATATCTTGAGCCCAGGAGGGGTTGCCACGCGTAACTAAGATCAGGTTTCATCGCCCTTTTGGCGTTAAAACATGATTCCCCACACACTCCCCACCTGGACTCATGAGAGTACATAATGATAAATCAATAAAACTAAATTCTTACAATAAACATTAATTTAAATCATAACTCAAATAATAAAACAAAAAAAAAATTTCAATCTTCAGATACTGACATATAAAGCATTAAACAATAAAATAATATCATGAATAATATAAATAAAAAATGACACTTCAATAACATGTAGCTACATGAACCTATCTGGCCAGATATTTACCTGAATAAAATAAACTAAATATATATACATAATATAAACAAATTAAATACTTTTATTAATATCTCAATAATCCTTTCAATTTGAAATAAAGCATAATTATACACAATGAAACCTTTTTTCTAAATGGATAAATTAAGAATTGCAAATTACACATAAAAAAACATATTTCAACTATGAATTTATAATAAGAAATAAATCACATTTATATTCAAACAATAGTAGAAAAAAATTAATTTAAAACTCAAATACTGAAATCAATTAACATTCAATAATCTAATTCAAAAGGATACAACAGTTGAACTGGTTTTCTTAGCAGCCCATGAGCAGTCTTTACCATGCAAGCTCGAATGAGCTGATCTCTACCAAGGATCACTTCTTTAACTACTCCTAAGTCCCACAACAGTTTAGATTTAGCATTACCGTCCACTAAGACAACATCTCCAATCTTTAGATTTTTGTGTCTCTCAGGAGTTTTAAATTGATGGATCAACAAGTTACTTAAGTTCAAGGAACTTAAGTTAACAAGTATTGTTCCTTCCATTTAGTCCACAGCTGTTTTAACAAGGTGGTTTGATATCTTTTCCTTCTTAATAATGTCTCTCGGGTAGAGATTTTATTCTCCAATTCGACAAAATGTAGTGGAAAACTAATATTTTCTCTTCCGAGTTGAAGAAAGTGAGCCTGTGTAAGTGGCTCTGGCTCGCCGAAATCACTTGTTGTATACGTAAGAGGTCTCATGTTTATTACGGCTTCTATTTCTGTCAAAATTGTAGCCAATTCTTCAAATGTGATGAGAGCTCTTCCCAAAATTTTTCTTAGGGGTTCTTTTACACTTTTTACGAGTCTCTCGTAAAATCCTCCCCACCATGGGGCACGCTCGATGATAAATTTCCATATAATGCCTTTGTTTGATATGAAGTCTTGAAGTTCTTGATCTTTAATGATTTTTTCAAATTGTTGTAGTTCTTTGTCGGCAGCTTTAAAACTTAATGCATTATCAGAAAAAATTATTTTACAGTTTCCGCGTCTTGAAATAAATCTACGAAAACTCATCATATAGGACTTTGTAGTCATATCCCTGACTGTTTCCAAATGTATTGCTCTTGTTGCGGCACAGGTGAACAGTACAATGTAGGATTTTGACGTCTCTTTACTATCTGTTTTGATGATTATTGGGCCGGCAAAATCCAATCCTATAACGGTAAACGCAGGAGATTGTGAGATCCTTTCTTTCGGAAGTTGCCCAGTTAGCTGGTCAGCTGCCCTTGTTTTGTATCTTCTACAAATTAGACATTTTTTAGATTCTTTCTGATAGATTGTCTTCCTTGTGGAATCCAAAATTTCTTCCGGATTTGTGCAAGCGTTAAAGAAACTCCACTATGCAGCAAATTTCTATGTTCTTGCATAATTAGCAATTCTGTTAATTTTTCATTCTTCGGCAATATGATTGGGTTGGTCTCATTCGAATCAAAGGAGCCTTCATTAAGTCTGGTTTTTATTCGCAAAATTTTATTTTCATCCAAATATGGACACAGGGAATAAATTCGTGATGTTTTCTTAACAGAATTTCCTTTTTCTAATGACTCAATTTCTTCCTTATAATTCTTCATTTGTACTTCTTTGATTAATAATTCTTCAGCTTCTTTCAATTCTTCAGTAGATAATGTATCTTTACGCTTGATTGAATTTCTTAAATTGAAAATAAATCTTCTAACTCTTGCCAATGTTCTAACTGCCTTCAAGAAGGAACTGAAGCGCTCAATTTCTATAAGTGGCTTCTGATGTTCTGATGAACAAACATTTTGGAAAATCACATTTCTTTTAGCTTCTAGTTGTTTCATATCTTCATCTATTTCTCTGTCTTCTTTGGGCCATAATTTTGAATCTTTAACTAACCATGGAGGCCCTGACCACCACAGGTCATCTTTTTCGAGGTCGAGAAGGGATAGTCCTCTTGTGAGTCGGTCAGCAGGATTTGAGCTATCGGGACAATGTCTCCAGTTCTTCGGATCTGTTAAACTTTGTATTTCTGACGTTCGGTTGCTTACGAATGGCTTCCAAGTACTAGATGAACACTTGATCCAGTGAAGCACGATATTTGAATCGCTCCAATAGTGTACTTTGTTTTCATTTATCTTCAGAACAGACATTACCCGCCTTCCAAGTCTAGCTCCAATCAGAGCACCCATCAATTCGAGGCGGGGCAAGGTTAACTTCTTTATGGGAGCTAGTCTGCTTTTTGATGTAACAAAACTTGTCTTGATACTATTATTGTTATTGTATCTCAGATATATAACACTTCCATAGGCCTTAATACTTGCATCACTAAAACAGTGAATTTCTACATTGTCATAACTGTCCATTTCCTGAAAATAATATCTTGGAATTTTTATTTTACTAAGATGTGGAATCTGTGCACATCAGTTATCCCATTTTTTCTCTAAATGTTCCGGCAAATTTTGATCCCAATCGATACCATGTTCCCATAATGATTGAAAAATCATTTTAATTAAAATCGTAAATGGTGATAAAAACCCAACAGGGTCAAAAATTCTTCCAGCCGCTCGAATTATGGTTCTTTTGGTCTTATCTTGACAATGAACAAATTCTAACAGACCTTGATTATCTAATCTAAAAATGTCTTCTTCAGTGTCCCATATTAACCCTAAAATTTTAAATGGGGTTGTGTCAGTTGATGTATCAGCGCAAACATTCATATCTAAAGATTTTAAATTTTCCCTTAAAATGGTAGAATTACTTTGCCATTTACGTAAAAACATATTTGCTTGTTGAAAAATAGCTAAAGATTCCTTTGAAATTTTTAAAGCTTCATTAACCGTATGTGCTCCTAACAATAAATCGTCCACGTACATGGAAGAGTCAATTTTAGAGCAAGTTTCCGGATATAAAGTTGTATACCTCTTCAAATGATGTTTAATTACAGCTCCTAACCGAAATGGACTCGAGGTGACGCCAAATAACACACGGCACATTTTCATAATTATAAATTTAATTGGGGAATTTTTATCTTCAGGGAGTTCTTCGATCCACAGGAAACGCGTCATATCTCTATCACTTTCAGCAAGACTTATCTGTAAGAAAGCTTTTTCAATGTCTGCCACTACGGCAATTTTATTGCTTTGAAATTGCAAAATTAAATCAAATAAATCTGAGTTCAAATTGGGACCTGGGAAGAGTACATCATTTAGAGAAGGTTCAGAAGGAGCATGATATGAGGCATCAAAAACAATGCGTAGTTTGGTTGTTTGTTTATCCCTTCGAATTACAGGGTGGTGTGGTAAATAATAGGTCAAATCACCATTCGGTGAATTTATTTCTTGCGGTTAAACAATTTCTACTATTCCTAAAGCCTTATATTCATCAATAATTTCTTTATATTCCTTAAATAATGCAAGATTATTTACAAATCGTTTAATTAGACTATTAAATCTCTTTTTGGCAACATCATAATTATTCGGAAGATCAACATTGTCATATTTCATAGGTAGTTTAACTTCGTATCTATTGTTCTTAAACTGAATAGAATGTTCAAATTGTTCTAATATTTGATTATTACACAAATCTATATTTGTATTATCTTCCTGAATCCCTAACCCTTCTATAGTCCAAAATTTTTCAAGTTGAATTGACATTTTATCATTTTCATTATTATCCCAAATAGATATATACATTGCACCCACTAAATTATTTTCATTAACTTCATCAGAGAACTTCCCATGAAGTGTCCAACCTAGTTTAGTTTCATTCAAAACAAGAGTTGGTGAAATACGTTTATACTTCCCTGTCATATTTGACCAATAGTAGTCACTACCAATCAGCAAATCTATTTTATTCTCCCCATCACTTAATTCATTTGAAACATCTGACAACTGTATACCCATTTCTTTTATTTTTTCATTTAACTCTGAACTTGGGGCGCGTATTATATCTGAACAATTTTTTTCTGTTTCTAATGCTTCCAGATATATTACATTGTCAGAAAATTTATCCTTTAAGAAAATTTTAACTCTATTATGATTATTAACAATAGGTTTCGTACCAGCAAATGTATGGATTTTTAATGATTCCTGTCCTGTCACCTCTAAATTTAAATGCCTTGACAAATTCTTTCCGACAAACGTACGCTGCGACGCACTGTCTAGCAAGATACGAACATTAATATTTTTATCTTTCCCAATCATTGTTCCCTTTAAAGTTTGAAAATAAACATATTCATCTGGCTTACAACTAAGTGAAGAAACAGTTATTTTTTCATACTGCGTATTTTGCTTTCCCCCTATTTCATCCCCTTCAGTTGAAACAAGGTCAATTTTATTTTCCTTTGATGATCTTTCTTTTACTTTTTTATTACAAAGAGAATTTTGATGAGCCTTGGAATTACAAAAAGTGCAACGAATATTAGAATTTTTACAAAACTTACTCTTATGAAATCGTTTGTAGCATCAAAAGCATTTCGCTTGTTTCGATAAAGATTGTTTTCTTTCTTCCAAATTTAAGTTACACAAATTTGCTTCATGTTTCTGAGAACAAAAAGGACAAAGGTTTTCTGTAATTGTATTTAATGTAAATGCTGAAGGATTTCTATTTTTTGCTTGAAGAAAATGTTTTGAAGGATTTTGTTTAAATTTATTTTCATGAGATTTAATCTCAAAACTGACAGATGTAACATTAACAACCTTTTCCCTCGCTTCGATTTCGCGCTTAAGGAACAACAATAAATCATTTACGCAAACATCTTTTTTCTCGCACTGTTCTCTATGAAATTGCAATAAAAGGTCATTAGGTATACATTTATAAATAATAGGTAACAATAAACAACCATATTGGTCTGATTTCACATCCAATGATTCTAAACTTCCTATTTGTATCGCTATTTTATCATACAATTTTCTCAACGAATATATATCGTTTGATCTTCGCACTGCTTCTAAATTTAATAATTTATTTGTGTGCGCAGATATTAAAACTTCTCTTTTTCCAAAACGATCCTTTAATATATTTATTGCCGTTGCGTAATTTTCACCAGTTAATGGAACCCGTTAATAGCAGCAGCTGCTGATCCCGAAATCAAAGATTTCAAATAAGTAATTTTTTCTATCTCTTGAAGGGCTTCATTTTCGTGAACAGCGACTTTAAACTGCGGCCAAAATTCTTGGAATTCGCAAATGTCGCCGGTGAATTTGTTTAAAGAAATTCGCGGCAATTTAGTGTTACACTTTAACTGAGTATCTGATATGGGGGGCGTAATTACTTTTGGTTCATTTGTAATATCAGAAGTTTTCTTTAAATTATGCAAAAATCTATTTGCTCTCGATTTACACGTAATAATAGACTCTTTATATTCTAAACAAGCTTCAATTTCGGTTTCTAAATTAGAAGTTTCAATTTCAGATTGTATTAAATCGTCTAGGTTTTCTAGAGAAATCTTATGTTCCAGCAATGTTGCTAAACAATCCTCCACAATTTCCGGTTTCAAATCACTTTCTTTCAAAATTTCATTATAAATTTTTTTAATTAATTTAGTTATTGTGGATCTAATTGATCCGCGTTTAGCAATATTTCTTTTCAAATTTTCACCGGTATTCATTTTGTATAGTACTGTTTCTTCCAAATCATAAAATCAAAGAAATAACAATAAAAAACTTACCCGTTAAATAAATGCAATCGTCCTACTCTTATTCTCATTCTATTATTTCCGGCATACGGTGCACCATTGTCGCGTCGGCTGGTTCAGTGGATTTCGAACACAAAATTAATTTAGGCGATTCATATTCAATAATTTCCAAACGGGTATCTTCTTATTTCTTTTTAATTCGAAGAAAATATTATACATCTTCTATACACATTATACAAATACTGCACATCTTCTTATTTACACATATGTTACAATTATTTACATGAAATTCGATATATTTTAGAATTATTCTTCTATCAAGACTGTCATAACACCATCGCGTATTAATTCTTTTCTCTCTCTGAAAAACATAAACAAAACAAAAAATATCTTGAGTCCAGGAGGGGTTGCCACGCGTAACTAAGATCAGGATTCATCGCCCTTTTGGCGTTAAAACATGATTCCCCACAGAAGTGTTGCAAAATGTTTCATAATCTATGCTTAACGCATGATTTTTCATACTTGTTTAAATTTAAACTTAGATTGTGATACTTCAGTTTTTAATTGTGATAGGCTCCTTCTGGGGATTTTCAAAGAAGTAAAGTATCATAATTAAAATAAAATCCAAATTCAAAACGTCAATTTATGGGAAACCCCTTATCATTTAGATGTTTTTACAGAACAATTAAAAATGAGCTCAAAGTATAGCTGATACCATTCTGCATTTTTACGATATTTTTCTGTGTTTTTTACTACGTTGTTTCAAAGAATTATCGGTTGAATTATGAAAAAAAATCTTTCTAATCCTTTTCCTAAACGAACATAAAACATATCAATTTTTTTTAATGATGCTACGAAAACTCGATGATAAAAAGGGACTTTATAATGGATTAATACAAGCGGCGCGGACTTGATAAACAAAATTCAGCATTATAATGATAATTAAAAAAATACTGAGCATAAATATACGGTAACATATATCCCTTTAATAGTCTGGCCTATTTTTTCCTTTATGTTTAATGATTCATAAATTAATACCTATGAAAAATATTTGCATGGGAATTTGACTATCTTTTATCTTATGCACTGCAAAAAATAACATTAATATCAGTTTTGTAATTAATCAGCCCTTGATTTCAAAGATTATGTGACGGAAAAACCCGGTTAGGACGCTTAAAGGTTTAAAAATAGAGAAAAGATAAGGAATTTGTCCTTACATTCTTCTCCAGATTAATCCAGGATGCTTTTATCTTAACTATTTCTTGACGTTCCTAACAACATAAGTTGGTTAGTAGATCATTTCTCCATAGTTAAATTTTTTATGAAAAATTAGTGTGGTGTATATTGTGGTGTATACTATGAAAAAATAGTGTGGTGTGACTAACATATGGATTTTTATGGACGACACAAGGTAGAATAATATAAAAGCACTGTGGATGAATCTGGCGAAAAAGGTAAAGAGAATTTCCTTACCTTTACTACTTTTTTTAATAGTATAGCAAGTACAGACACAGTATTTTTTGTTCCCTAATAGTTAGAACATAAACTATACATTAAAAATAATAGAAAACCTATATTTTAATATTTATTAGCATAGTTCATTTAAATTAAGAATACAAAATAATTGTTAAACAGAAAAAAAAAATATTTAGAAAATCTGTCCCTCACGTGATATAGAAAGGCCCTTTGATAGATTGAAAAATATCTTTCCTAATTAAGTTGCTTGTTTTTACATGGTTTTACAATCTCAATAATTTAAATCCTATTAAAATAATCTGCATCTGCTTATTTCTGAATCATTCCATAAAAAGCAAAAAAAAAAAAAAAAAAAAAAAAAAAAAAAAATTACGCGCATTATTTACATAAATACCTAGATCTATAAACTTATAATTTGTTAAAATATAAACTATGAGTTAGAAGTAACAAAAAACCTATATTTTCACAATAGTGAAATTCTTTAATTTTAAGGCCATAATAACTTTTGTAACACAGCAGTTACATGTTGAGAAGCTCCCCACAATTGAGATGACCTGTTGGGAGTTCTAAACTTTACTAGAGTGAGTGATTTCCGATTTGTTATCAGGTGATAAAATTTATTGACGCATTTAAATATAACATCTGTATTTGTATTGGAAATTTTACAGTTTATTATATACATGAGGCTACCTAAACAAAATTTATGTTTAACAATAACCAGTTAGTGCAATTAATAATCTAATGAAATTAGTTACATTTTCAAATCATGATTTGAAGCGTAATTCTCAGGAATTAAAGGTGTTTTTGCTCTGATTATACATATCTATCATAGTTTTATTCTGTGTTTTATGAAATTTTCATAAATTAAATCAGGATGTGGAAAATTATGCTTTCTAAGTTATTGCACGTATTATTTTGTTAATTTTTAATGCAGATTTGCATGCTCGTTTAAAGAATAAGCATTAGTACAAAAATATTATTATTATTAAAAAATAGGTGGCATCAAAACTTGATGATAACGAATAAGGATAATATACGGATATATACGGAGTAAAACAAGGACGTAAGACTGAGTTTAAACGCACATTAACATTTAAATACAGAGTAAATGTAAGGAAATTGAAAAAAAAAAAAAAAACAGATTATTACGTAACTTTTTAAAAATGCCAAAAAAAGGGGAAATTTTAATGTAAAAATAAAAATATGTCATCCTGTCTGTCATGTTACTCTTTGGAATGGGTTTGTTTCAATTTCACGAATATATATTAGCATATATTAGATTCCAATATTATATTAAATCTTGACGCTATTATGCTGAATTTCATGTAAGAGATGAAAATACGCAAAATCAATATGATTTAGCGAAAAAAACAATGATTTATGACCATACCACTGGCGAAAAATAATAAATCACCCAGTTTCAAAACATATCGATGCTTTCAGCTCAGTGTATGATAGAAAAATAACTGACAGGAAACTAATATTTTTAAGTCTCGCATTATGAGAAAATACAATACGGAATAGTATTTTCCATTACAAAAGAAATTTGAAAATACTCAGAACTAGCATCACATAAATTATTCATAGCATTTAGATTCTTAAAAGTATTTTATTTAAAATTGAAATACAGAGGTCTGATAGAATAATTTCATATTGATAAAATCAAAATAAAAAAAGGAATGTAATAATAATAATAAAGTAGTTATTTAAATTCTATAAATTTTATCGAGACAAATAAGTATATTATCTTTATGAAATAACAATAATAATATTTGACTCTCTTCACAAGATAAACTATATTTGATTGCGCAAGAAATTTATCAAATATTTATAGGAAAAAAACAAATAAAAATTTAAGGAATTTATATGTACATTTCATTCACTTTTCTTCACGTAAAAGAATATTTGAATTTCATATGAAATTCATCATATAAATAAAAATTAATATGCTAAATAAAAATTTAAAAATTCACATATTTTCCATATTTTTAATAAAACACATCATGCATTCTTTTTTTAAGGGAGAAAACATCTATTTTGAATGCTTTATTATGCTATTTCGGATAGCAAATTAAGGTTGTTGTATGTGCAAAATTATTAACAACCATTCATAAAGATTAGGTTACTAAATATTTAAATATTTACTAAATATTTTACTATCAACATTGAATCATATCTGAAAGTATTTTGATAAATGTTTACTTGAATCTGCTTTGATAAATTTTATATCCATATTACTCTGTTAAAGATTTAAATTTTTCATTCAAATATAAAACTATGACGATTTTTCTGAACCGAGTATTAATATAAATTCCTTTTTAAATGGTAATTACCTAAGTCACAATTCATGGAAATATTTTTAAGCAGAAATTTTGTTTATGCCTGATAAATATTATTAAAAAAAATATGCGCAAAAAAAGCTCCTAAAAATCAAAGAAATTAGAAAACAAAATACTTTTTCTTTATTCCCGCAAAAAACAGTGCGTCAAAAAATATATATCAACGACAAACTGAAACTGAATGTTTTAGAAAAATGAAATAATTAAGAACGTTTTTAAAAAACAGTCATTAAATCTTCCAGAACAAACAAAATGATCACTCGAATGACGATCTATTTAATTAATAGTACATTGACCTCCAAAAGTTAAAATATAACAATTTTTTCGTTCTCACCATTAAAAACCACAGTAACGATAAGTTTTATTGTTTATTCGAATAATAATAAGGAACTTTCAGAAAACCTACTCAAGGGTACCACTTTTTTATATAGAAAAGAACATGCATATATGAATAAGAGAAAAGTCAAGCACAAATATCAAGCTTTCGAAATTTCCTATGTAAGATTTGCTGGGCATCAACTTTTGTTGCCAGTTTCGTTGGCAATAGCCAGTAGACTTTATCTAAATCTAGGAGAAGATATTTGTCCAATTCATGTAGGTAGATGACTATCGAATGTTCAGAAATAGAGTGAAATAGGGTTGTCGCAGGCTGATACTGCTAGACGTCTCAATTTGTGTCGCAGTGTGGTCAACAACTCTGGAATTAATATTAATCCAAAGCTTTTCTCAGAAGACACATTCTGCGCTGTCAACGAGTTACAACACTTGCAGGAAACTATTTTCTAGCTCTTTTCGGCTTAAAATAGAAAAATTGTGCCACAGTTCGTCGCAGAACTCTTTGAAACATCAAGAAAAATAATCTCCGCAGATACGGTGCGAAGGAACTGTTACAAAGGAGGTACCTCTGAAAGGCAACCTATTGTGCGTGTCCCCTTCAAAAGATGACAGATAAGAGCCAGCTTATGTTGAGTAAGAGAATACGTTTTCTGGATCAGATAAAAATGGGATTCTGTACTGTTCACAGAGGAGTCCAGGTTCACAAATGAATTTTTTTAGGGCGTCTGATGATCTAGAGGGAACAACGCATCATATATTATAAATCCAACACTGTTGAAATGCACATATATACAAGGTGCTGGAATCATGGCTTAAGCCGAGTTATCGATTGTTGGTCCCACGGACTTGAGTCTGTTCCATAGAAGAGGTTTAATAGATGTGAGATGTCAGATATCTCTGAGACATCCTTGCTTCATATGTCTGCCCATATTCCTGTGCTTTTGGTAATGATTTCATTTTAATGGATAGTATGCAGGACCTTACCGAGCTGTAGCTGTTGAGGAATAACTGAAGGCTCATGGTTTGAAGCGGATGGAATGGGCAGCTCACACTGCACACCTGAATCCAATAAAACATCTTTGATGCTATCAAATTCCTGCTCTAATTCCTCTTTCAAGGTCCTTAAGATCAGCTTGATAAGGCTTAAAACGTATCTGGTCATCGCAACCCATTTCGGTGTCCAGAATCTTAATTGACAGCATGGAAATTCAATATCCCCGAAGACTTCAAATCAGGAATGGATACATTCCTTACTGAACCATTTTTTATGATGTTTCAACGGGTTTTTACATTATAATGCTGTGATGCACTGTTTTCTCTAAAAATGGACTTTTCCACATTTCGACGTTTAACTTAATAAAAGTTCTATATCTCATTAAATAAAGAACTTTTCGGTGCGCAATTTTTCGAATTTTTTTTCTTTATCCAATCATTTACTTTTAAATAAGACACAAAAAACCTGTTGTATCTGGACATTTGGAAACCAACACTATCCGTTTAATTGGATTCCTTTAAAATCCGTTTTTTATATTGCATATAAGAGCATATTCTATAAACTATATATCAAATGTTTTTTAAAAGTAACCAAAGATGCGAAAGCATCTTATAAATTATGGAAATCAAAATAAACTTATTATTATGTAGTACAAGTCTATGCAGTAGACTCTGTCTATCTGAACACTCTCTAATGAGAACACCCCGGTATTATGAACACATTCCGACCTGTCCCAGCAAAACTCCATAGACTTAACAATAGATGAATTCTCTGTATTCTGAACACTCTCTAATCTGAACATATAAGCGTCTCATCATTCACAGGCGACCATGTATGCAATTCTTTGCATGGCCCTGTATATTATTTTATAAATATTCTATAAATATTTCTTAATAAATTGAATGCAGTTCAGCGTAAAAATCCATAACTTATTTTAAAATCACCTTTAAGTAATTTTCGCTCATATTCAGTAACGTTTTCAAGCTTTTTTGTGTAGCCCGGTATATCAATTATGCATTTATACACACCATACAATATGCATAGGTGTAGTAAAACTTAAAAGCGCATATATTAAAATAAATTTCATCTATCCATCTGCCATCATCGGATACGTATACAGAACTTCAGAAAGAATATGCTGTTTCAATTATTTTGTGCGTCCCTGTAAATGCTACGCACTTTGTATTACACATGATTATATCGTATAACTTATATTAAGTCTCGGTGAAATACATAACTTTTATTATATATGTATAGTTGAATATAATTAAAATATGGAGCAAACAATTCTTCAATTTATTATTATGCAATAGAATTTATTTGTGTGACCCAGTAAATGAATAATAACTGTTCATGTTACTGCATAGTACACAGAATGCATATTTTATTGCACTTCGAAATGCATATAAATTTCAATGTATTTAATAGGGTGTAACACCTTTAAAATTCATTTAAAAAGTTTTTTCCTGTAGGCCATAATGTAACGAAATATTTTTGACTGTTCCTGATAATTAACTAATCATGGTGAAACTTCATTAGCAATAGTGTTCATGCTAGAATAAATGTCAGTAATTTCCAAAAAAGTCATGACGATCCGAGTATATTTACGAGAGTTAGAGCCCGGCCAGATGGCCAGACGGACAGACAAACCAAAAACATAAACACTTTTCATCTTTGTTGGAAAGTGTTAAAAAGAAAGTGAATATGACTCATATTGCAAACATAATGGACGTCAGCAGATGAATGTATGAACGTCTTATGTGTTTTTAAAAAAACGGAATTAATCGATTGTCCCATACACCAAATAAAAAAGAATATTGCCCAGTTAAACTGATGGCATTGAGCTCACAGGCTACGTATACTAATTGTAAATTACAGCCTTGTATTTTCGTTAATTCCGTTCGAAAAAAAAATAAGAAGGGGAAACAGCTCTCCCCTTTCTCCTTTTTTATACTTAATCATTGAACCTCCTAAACTATCAAGTACATGCTTTATCTTATTAAAAACCTATATCCAAAATTCAGAGCAAATCGGATAATTCTTAATAAAAACCCATTTAGCATTTATATAATTTAAGAGGAGTTATTCTCCTCTTTTATACTTAACCATTAATTTTCCAAAACTATTCAGAGATTTGAACGAAATCTGACAATTCTGATTGAAAAATCCATTTATTCAAGTTAAGGGGAGGGGCATTAGAACCCCCGGTTCCCCCTGTTTATACTTATTCAATGAACACCTAATAACAGCCACGGACTCGCCTCATCAGACTGATCCTATATCTAAATTTTGAACGAAAACTGTTAATTCTGCATGAAAATCCTGTTTATATCAATTAAGGGGAGGGGCATGAGCCCCCGTTGCCCCTGTTTATACTTATTCTATGAACACTTAATAACAGCCACGGTATCGCCTCATCAGAATGATCCTATATCCAAATTTTGAACGAAAACTGTTAATTCTGCATAAAAATCCCGTTTATATCAATTAAGGGGGAGGCATGAGCCCCCCGTTCCCCGTTTATACTTATTCAATGAACACCTAATGACAGTCACGGAATCCCCTCATCAGAATGATCCTATATCTAAATTTTGAACGAAAACTGTTAATTCTGCATGAAAATCCCTTTTATATCAATTAAGGGGGGGCATGAGCCCCCCGTTTCCCCTGTTTATACTTATTCAATGAACACCTAATGACAGTCACGGTTCGCCTCATCAGAATGATCCTATATCTAAATTTTGAACGAAAACTGTTAATTCTGCATAAAAATCCCGTTTATATCAATTAAGGGGGGAGGCATGAGCCCCCCGTTCCCCGTTTATACTTATTCAATGAACACCTAATGACAGTCACGGAATCGCCTCATCAGAATGATCCTATATCTAAATTTTGAATGAAAACTGTTAATTCTGCATGAAAATCTCGTTTATATCAATTAAGGGGAGGGGCATGAGCCCCCCGTTCCCCCTCTTATAAATATCGAATGAACTCCAAAAACTAAACATCGCACATGTCATATTCACCTCTTATTAAGCATGTTACATATCTTTCTTACGTCATTAAGTGATTCGACAGTTAATTACTACGACAAAATTTTTATTAATATTTTGCTACTTTTCCTTTTATTTTTTAAAAATTAAATGTATAACAATATTTGTAGTTTGACGAAAATTTGAGGATTTGATATCTTTGCAAAATTGGTCGACGTGATAATCAAGTAGTAACGAAAAAACGTATTGAAATACACTGCTTGAAACAATTAAAGGATATTGCAGTTTTAGGTGGATTTTGTATCTGGGAAACTTCTTAGCTGATTGATACATGGTCGACAGACATAGTAGGTTATATGAGAATAAATTACACATGTTTGGCAGAAAAAAATGCATTTTATTGCGCATTTGTGTACAAAAGAAAAAAACACAATTTGTGCATATGAGAAAAAAGAATAAGAAAAGGTGTTTTCTTCAAAGAAAATCATTTTCAGTAGGGCGTGTGGTTTCCACGGGCGGCCAGCAACTTTGAACACCTTTGAATCATGGACTCAATGAGGCTATTAAGGACGAGTTGGGGTATTCTGCCCCACTCTTCCAGAATAGCTCTTTCCAGTTCTTGGAGAGTTTGTGGGGGTTGTTGGCGGCCAGAAACTCGTCTTCCTAGAGAGTCCCAAACGTGCTCGATTGGATTCATGTCTGGAGAACACGCTAGCCATTCCATTCGAACGATTCCTTCCTCGAAAAGGAAATCCTCCACCAGGTTTGCACGATGTGGCCTGCAGTTATCGTCCATTAAAATGAAGTTATCTCCGATTACTGCAGCGTAAGGGACTACAATAGGTCTGAGGGTCTCATTCCTATATCGGCGACCAGTCAGAGCTCCATCTCGAATGATTTAGAGGTCAGTGCGCCCGTCAATGGAGATGCCACCACACACCAACACTCCTCCACCGCCAAATCTGACACTTTCGTGCACGAATGCAGGATTATTCCTACTGCCACGGTCCCTCCAGTTGAAAATACGCCTATTATCTGGTTGCACAGAAAAACGGGACTCGTCAGAAAACAGAATATTGTTCCATTCATTTCTCCTCCAGTTGACATACTCGGTTGCCCACTCTCTGCGGTCGCGACAATGCCTTGATTTTAATCTAACACATACCATCGGTCGAAGAGCATACAGACCTACAGCATGGAGCCGGTTTCGCACTGTCTGAGTTGAAATCGTGGTGCCTGTAGCCGAGCAAATGTGTTGTTGGAGAAGAGTAGCGTTCATGTTTCGGGGTCTCTGAGCTGTTACCGCTAAATACCGATCTCCATTGGGGGTTGTTGCCCGTCTACGCCCTTGCCCTGGTCTTCGGCCTGCACATCCACTCTCCAAAAAACGGTTCCAGATACTGGAAATGACACTTTGTGACACTCCAATGATTTTCTCTACTTCGGCTTGAGTTTGGCCCCCTTCTAACCTACCAACAATTCTCCAAGCTTCTGAATCTGTCAAATGACTTCGCTGAGACATCGTACTTCTCGAAACAAAGCAATCACTGAATGCCGATCATCCTTGTCTTCATTCTCTTTTATCCAGTTGAAAGTAAAATTTCATTCGCTGCCGCTGAAGTGACGTTTTTGATGTCGAACTCAAAATTTGCATACTCCACGTCCACAGTTTGAAAACCAGAAAAATTTGCATTTGTGATTCTCTTCTTCTGTTTCCGGCAAAAAAAAATTTCGTTTATATCTTTATTTTATATAAAACTTCAAATATCCTTTAATTGTTTTGAGCAGTGTATATTAAAAAACCCGATTAAGGAAATATTAGCATATTTTAATGTTTTGGGGTCCTGTGAATTTATTTCCCCCTTTTATCTTTTATTGATCAAGTGATGAATGGAAAAAAGCTCATTTATATCTGTATTTTTTTCACCTGTTATATAAAATTATACCTTTAATATTGGGTTTTCATTTGATTCACGTTTATAACAATTCGACTGCTTTCTTTTTTTGTTGGTTTCATACTTTATGCTTAATTTTGAAATTGATTTTTCAAATACAATATTCTTAAATTTCCGAGAAATACCAGGTACTTTATCTAGTACAAAAAAAAAGAATAATGACAAAGAACTGTTTGTCTAAAAATAGACAAAGCATCTTTCAAATCATCGAGAATGAATACTAAGAAGAAACAATTTCCTTCATATTGTTCCAATTTCTGGAAGTTTATGTTTTCTAAGAAACTGTATTTTATTTTTGAAAAAAAATTGTAAATGTTGTCGAGTTATGCTGAACAAAGATTTAAAATCAAACATAAAAATATATAGACAAATTTAGCTTTTCTAATATTTGAGAAAATTTTTAAAATGAAAAAGCCATAGCTGAAAATTGAATATATATGTTTTTTGTGAAAGTATAATATATATTTAAGCCTAAGTTTAATATTACATCGATAATTTTATTAATTGTATGTGAAGAAACTTTTTCATTGTCACTAATAATTTATCCATCTAAATTATTGGTATATATTTCATTTCATTTAAAACCGAAATGCAGCACACAACCGCTTTCTCAGACATACACTTCTTCGATATAATATTTAAAACTTCATACTGTTCATTACACATTTTGATTATCGGGATTTTTTATAGATTTCATATGAAATACTACCTATTGCGGTCGCTCCTATGTTGGAATTTCTGAAAAAATTTTGCAAACGTATGCCGATCGAATCCTCTAAACCCCAAAACTGCCATCAATAGAAAACTTTATATGTATATATATATATATATATATATATATATATATATACAGGGTGATTCTAAATTGTTTTACAATAAAAGAGGAGTGATAGTACACATCAAGGCAAACAATATTAAATGGAAGACCAAGGGTCCCAAACGTTTTCCAAAGGAGATAGCCGCCATTAAAGTTTAGGGACCAAAATTTCAAAAAAAAAAGAAAAAAAAAACCATAAAAAACGGAAAAATTAATCGATTGATTTGCGGTTTTCACTATAATTATTCTTTATGTCGGCATTTACTTGAAATTAAATTATAAAGATAAATTTCAAAAAATGCCGAAAGAGAGCGCTTTAGACTTTAAAATAACAAACAATTATTTTTTGCCGGTAATTTTTGCCTTTTTTTATATGTTGTCGTAAGCTTAGACTGAAACTTAAATTTTAAGCTCAAAATCTGAAAAGTTGGGAGTGGTTAAGTAGCACAAATTGAGCTGTGTTCGGAGGGCTCAATTTTAAAGTGATTATAAAAAACGGAAAAATTGTTTCAATTATTTGCGGTTTTCACTAAAAGTATTCTTTATGTTGGTATTTTCTTAAAAATAAATTATAAAGATAAATTTCAAAAAATGCCGACAGAGAGCGCTTTAGACTTTGGAGTAACAAACAACTATTTTTTGCCGTTATTTTTTGCATTTCATTAAATGTTTGCGGAAGCTTAGTCTTAAACTTAAATTTTGAGCTCAAAATCTGAATAGTAGAGAGTGGTTAAGTAGCACAAAATGAACTGTGTTTAAGGGGGAGGAAGGTTCAAGTTTAAAATAACTATAGAAAATGGAAAAATTGATCGATTCGTTTGCGGTTTGAAATAAAACTATTCTTTAAGTCAGTAGCTTCTTGAAAATAAATTTAAAAGATCAATTAAAAAAAATTCCGTTAGAAAGCGCCTTAAACTTCAGAGTAGCCAACAATTAATTTTAACCATTATTTTTTGGTTCTAATTAAATGCTTGCAAAAGCTTATTATATGTTTTCGGAAGCTTAGATTTAAACTTAAATTTTGAGCTCAAATTCTGAATCGTTGGTAGCGGTTAGCAAACTGAAGTGTGATCAGGAGTTGAAATTTAACCCTGCCCCCCCCCCCCCCTTTCAATTCAATTTTTCGCTACTTAAACACTCCCAACGATTCAGAATTTGAGCACAAATTTTAAGTCTATACATTTGAAAGCATTTAATGAGATTAAAAAAATCTCGTTAAAAAGAGTTGTATGCTACTCCAAAGTCTAAGGCGCCATCTATCTGCATTTTGTGGAATTTATCTTTAAAATTTATTTTCAAGAAAATGTTGATTTAAAAATTAGTTTTAGTAAAAACCGCAAACGAATCGACCAATTTTTCCGTTTTTTATAATCATTTGAAATTTGAACCCTCTGAACACAATTACTTTGTCTACTTAACGACTTCCAACTATTCAGATTTTGAGCTCAAATTTTAAGTTTGAGTCTAAGCTTACGAAAGCATTTAGTAAGGTGCAAAAAATAACGCGAAAAAAGAGTTGTTCGTTACTCCAAAGTCTAAAGCGCCCACTATCGGCATTATTTAAAATTTATCTTTATAATTTATTTTCACGAAAATACCTACATAAAAATAGTTTTAGTGAAAACCGCAAATCAATCGACCAATTTTTCCGTTTTTTATAATCATTTGAAATTTGAGCCCACTGAACACAGTTCAGTTTGTGCTACTTAACCTCTCTCAACTATTCAGATTTTGAGCTCAAAATTTAAGTTTGAGTCTAAGCTTACGAAAACACTTAATGATATGTGAAAAATACCAGCAAAAATAGTTGTTCGTTACTCCAAAGTCTAAAGCACCCTCTATCGGCAATTTTTGAAATTTATCTTTATTATTTAAATTCAAGAAAATGCCGACATAAACAATAATTTTAGCAATAACCGCAAATCATTTGATCGATTTTTCCATTTTTTATGTTTATTTGAAATTTTGGTCCCTAAATTTTAATGGCGGCTATCCCATTTGGAAAACGTTTGGGATCCTTGGTCGCCTATTTAATATTGTTCGTCTTGATATGTACTATCACCCCTCTTTTATTGTAAAAAAATTTAGAATCATCCTGTATATATATATATATATATATATATATATATATTAAAGGATAAATTATATATATATATATATATATTAAAGGATAAATATATATATATATATACATATATATATATATACATATATATATTTTAAAGGATAAATATATATATATATGTATATATATTAACCTTTAAATAAAAAATACGAACACGTGAGTTTTGACAATGGCTATACTTATTTTCAAATATAATTTATATAACGTAGAATAAAAATATTGGTTATAATATATGATAATATTTAATTTAACTGAAAAAAAGTAAAATTTGCATATTTCAAAAGTTTAGACACTATTGATTTTTAGCGAAATTTTCATGGAAAAATGCAAATTTCCACGTTATGATGTCACATGTCTGAAGTAATTAATTATACCTCGATATAGCATCAGTTAGTTCAGATACCGCGAGCTAAAAATATTTAATTAGATGAGGTATGTTGTGTATTTAATAAAAAATGAAAAGCCACAGCTAAAACTAAACAACTTAAATTTTATTTTTTATTTTATGGAATTGGTCAGGAAAAGAATTGGTCAGAAACTCAAAATTTGCATACTCCACAGTTTGAAAACCAGAAAAATTTGCATTTTTGATTCTCTTCTTCTGTTTCCGGCAAAAAAAAATTTCGTTTATATCTTTATTTTATATAAAACTTCAAATATCCTTTAATTGTTTTGAGCAGTGTATATTAAAAAACCCGATTAAGGAAATATTAGCATATTTTAATGTTTTGGGGTCCTGTGAATTTATTTCCCCCGTTTTATCTTTTATTGATCAAGTGATGAATGGAAAAAAGCTCATTTATATCTGTATTTTTTTCACCTGTTATATAAAATTATACCTTTAATATTGGGTTTTCATTTGATTCACGTTTATAACAACTCGACTGCTTTCTTTTTTTGTTGGTTTCATACTTTATGCTTAATTTTGAAATTGATTTTTCAAATACAATATTCTTAAAATTCCGAGAAATACCAGGTACTTTATCTAGTAAAAAAAAAAAGAATAATGACAAAGAACTGTTTGTCTAAAAATAGACAAAGCATCTTTCAAATCATCAAGAATGAATACTAAGAAGAAACAATTTCCTTCATATTGTTCCAATTTCTGGAAGTTTATGTTTTCTAAGAAACTGTATTTTATTTTTGAAAAAAATTGTAAATGTTGTCAAGTTATGCTGAACAAAGATTTAAAATCAAACATAAAAATATATAGACAAATTTAGCTTTTCTAATATTTGAGAAAATTTTTAAAATGAAAAAGCCATAGCTGAAAATTGAATATATATGTTTTTTGTGAAAGTATAATATATATTTAAGCCTAAGTTTAATATTACATCGATAATTTTATTAATTGTATGTGAAGAAACTTTTTCATTGTCACTAATAATTTATCCATCTAAATTATTGGTATATATTTCATTTCATTTAAAACCGAAATGCAGCACACAACCGCTTTCTCAGACATACACTTCTTCGATATAATATTTAAAACTTCATACTGTTCATTACACATTTTGATTATCGGGATTTTTTATAGATTTCATATGAAATACTACCTATTGCGGTCGCTCCTATGTTGGAATTTCTGAAAAAATTTTGCAAACGTATGCCGATCGAATCCTCTAAACCCCAAAACTGCCATCAATAGAAAACTTTTTATGTATATATATATATATATATATATATATATATATATATATATATATATATATATATATATATATATATATATATACAGGGTGATTCTAAATTGTTTTACAATAAAAGAGGAGTGATAGTACACATCAAGGCAAACAATATTAAATAGAAGACCAAGGGTCCCAAACGTTTTCCAAAGGAGATAGCCGCCATTAAAGTTTAGGGACCAAAATTTCAAAAAAAAAAAAAAAAACCATAAAAAACGGAAAAATTAATCGATTGATTTGCGGTTTTCACTATAATTATTCTTTATGTCGGCATTTACTTGAAATTAAATTATAAAGATAAATTTCAAAAAATGCCGAAAGAGAGCGCTTTAGACTTTAAAATAACAAACAATTATTTTTTGCCGGTAATTTTTGCCTTTTTTTATATGTTGTCGTAAGCTTAGACTGAAACTTAAATTTTGAGCTCAAAATCTGAAAAGTTGGGAGTGGTTAAGTAGCACAAATTGAGCTGTGTTCGGAGGGCTCAATTTTAAAGTGATTATAAAAAACGGAAAAATTGTTTCAATTATTTGCGGTTTTCACTAAAAGTATTCTTTATGTTGGTATTTTCTTAAAAATAAATTATAAAGATAAATTTCAAAAAATGCCGACAGAGGGCGCTTTAGACTTTGGAGTAACAAACAACTATTTTTTGCCGTTATTTTTTGCATTTCATTAAATGTTTGCGGAAGCTTAGTCTTAAACTTAAATTTTGAGCTCAAAATCTGAATAGTAAAGAGTGGTTAAGTAGCACAAACTGAACTGTGTTTAAGGGGGAGGAAGGTTCAAGTTTAAAATAACTATAGAAAATGGAAAAATTGATCGATTCGTTTGCGGTTTGAAATAAAACTATTCTTTAAGTCAGTAGCTTCTTGAAAATAAATTTAAAAGATCAATTAAAAAAAATTCCGTTAGAAAGCGCCTTAAACTTCAGAGTAGCCAACAATTAATTTTAACCATTATTTTTTGGTTCTAATTAAATGCTTGCAAAAGCTTTTATTATATGTTTTCGGAAGCTTAGATTTAAACTTAAATTTTGAGCTCAAATTCTGAATCGTTGGTAGCGGTTAGCAAACTGAAGTGTGATCAGGAGTTGAAATTTAACCCTGCCCCCCCCCCCTTTCAATTCAATTTTTCGCTACTTAAACACTCCCAACGATTCAGAATTTGAGCACAAATTTTAAGTCTATACATTTGAAAGCATTTAATGAGATTAAAAAAATCTCGTTAAAAAGAGTTGTATGCTACTCCAAAGTCTAAGGCGCCATCTATCTGCATTTTGTGGAATTTATCTTTAAAATTTATTTTCAAGAAAATGTTGATTTAAAAATTAGTTTTAGTAAAAACCGCAAACGAATCGACCAATTTTTCCGTTTTTTATAATCATTTGAAATTTGAACCCTCTGAACACAATTACTTTGTCTACTTAACGACTTCCAACTATTCAGATTTTGAGCTCAAAATTTAAGTTTGAGTCTAAGCTTACGAAAGCATTTAGTAAGGTGCAAAAAATAACGCGAAAAAAGAGTTGTTCGTTACTCCAAAGTCTAAAGCGCCCACTATCGGCATTATTTAAAATTTATCTTTATAATTTATTTTCACGAAAATACCTACATAAAAATAGTTTTAGTGAAAACCGCAAATCAATCGACCAATTTTTCCGTTTTTTATAATCATTTGAAATTTGAGCCCACTGAACACAGTTCAGTTTGTGCTACTTAACCTCTCTCAACTATTCAGATTTTGAGCTCAAAATTTAAGTTTGAGTCTAAGCTTACGAAAACACTTAATGATATGTGAAAAATACCAGCAAAAATAGTTGTTCGTTACTCCAAAGTCTAAAGCACCCTCTATCGGCAATTTTTGAAATTTATCTTTATTATTTAAATTCAAGAAAATGCCGACATAAACAATAATTTTAGCAATAACCGCAAATCATTTGATCGATTTTTCCATTTTTTATGTTTATTTGAAATTTTGGTCCCTAAATTTTAATGGCGGCTATCCCATTTGGAAAACGTTTGGGATCCTTGGTCGCCTATTTAATATTGTTCGTCTTGATATGTACTATCACCCCTCTTTTATTGTAAAAAAATTTAGAATCATCCTGTATATATATATATATATTAAAGGATAAATTATATATATATATATATATATTAAAGGATAAATATATATATATATACATATATATATATATACATATATATATTTTAAAGGATAAATATATATATATATGTATATATATTAACCTTTAAATAAAAAATACGAACACGTGAGTTTTGACAATGGCTATACTTATTTTCAAATATAATTTATATAACGTAGAATAAAAATATTGGTTATAATATATGATAATATTTAATTTAACTGAAAAAAAGTAAAATTTGCATATTTCAAAAGTTTAGACACTTTATTGATTTTTAGCGAACTTTTCATGGAAAAATGCAAATTTCCACGTTATGATGTCACATGTCTGAAGTAATTAATTATACCTCGATATAGCATCAGTTAGTTCAGATACCGCGAGCTAAAAATATTTAATTAGATGAGGTATGTTGTGTATTTAATAAAAAATGAAAAGCCACAGCTAAAACTAAACAACTTAAATTTTATTTTTTATTTTATGGAATTGGTCAGGAAAAGAATTGGTCAGAAACTCAAAATTTGCATACTCCACAGTTTGAAAACCAGAAAAATTTGCATTTTTGATTCTCTTCTTCTGTTTCCGGCAAAAAAAATTTCGTTTATATCTTTATTTTATATAAAACTTCAAATATCCTTTAATTGTTTTGAGCAGTGTATATTAAAAAACCCGATTAAGGAAATATTAGCATATTTTAATGTTTTGGGGTCCTGTGAATTTATTTCCCCCGTTTTATCTTTTATTGATCAAGTGATGAATGGAAAAAAGCTCATTTATATCTGTATTTTTTTCACCTGTTATATAAAATTATACCTTTAATATTGGGTTTTCATTTGATTCACGTTTATAACAACTCGACTGCTTTCTTTTTTTGTTGGTTTCATACTTTATGCTTAATTTTGAAATTGATTTTTCAAATACAATATTCTTAAAATTCCGAGAAATACCAGGTACTTTATCTAGTAAAAAAAAAAAAGAATAATGACAAAGAACTGTTTGTCTAAAAATAGACAAAGCATCTTTCAAATCATCAAGAATGAATACTAAGAAGAAACAATTTCCTTCATATTGTTCCAATTTCTGGAAGTTTATGTTTTCTAAGAAACTGTATTTTATTTTTGAAAAAAATTGTAAATGTTGTCGAGTTATGCTGAACAAAGATTTAAAATCAAACATAAAAATATATAGACAAATTTAGCTTTTCTAATATTTGAGAAAATTTTTAAAATGAAAAAGCCATAGCTGAAAATTGAATATATATGTTTTTTGTGAAAGTATAATATATATTTAAGCCTAAGTTTAATATTACATCGATAATTTTATTAATTGTATGTGAAGAAACTTTTTCATTGTCACTAATAATTTATCCATCTAAATTATTGGTATATATTTCATTTCATTTAAAACCGAAATGCAGCACACAACCGCTTTCTCAGACATACACTTCTTCGATATAATATTTAAAACTTCATACTGTTCATTACACATTTTGATTATCGGGATTTTTTATAGATTTCATATGAAATACTACCTATTGCGGTCGCTCCTATGTTGGAATTTCTGAAAAAATTTTGCAAACGTATGCCGATCGAATCCTCTAAACCCCAAAACTGCCATCAATAGAAAACATTTTATGTATATATATATATATATATATATATATATACAGGGTGATTCTAAATTGTTTTACAATAAAAGAGGAGTGATAGTACACATCAAGGCAAACAATATTAAATAGAAGACCAAGGGTCCCAAACGTTTTCCAAAGGAGATAGCCGCCATTAAAGTTTAGGGACCAAAATTTCAAAAAAAAAAAAAAAAAACCATAAAAAACGGAAAAATTAATCGATTGATTTGCGGTTTTCACTATAATTATTCTTTATGTCGGCATTTACTTGAAATTAAATTATAAAGATAAATTTCAAAAAATGCCGAAAGAGAGCGCTTTAGACTTTAAAATAACAAACAATTATTTTTTGCCGGTAATTTTTGCCTTTTTTTATATGTTGTCGTAAGCTTAGACTGAAACTTAAATTTTGAGCTCAAAATCTGAAAAGTTGGGAGTGGTTAAGTAGCACAAATTGAGCTGTGTTCGGAGGGCTCAATTTTAAAGTGATTATAAAAAACGGAAAAATTGTTTCAATTATTTGCGGTTTTCACTAAAAGTATTCTTTATGTTGGTATTTTCTTAAAAATAAATTATAAAGATAAATTTCAAAAAATGCCGACAGAGGGCGCTTTAGACTTTGGAGTAACAAACAACTATTTTTTGCCGTTATTTTTTGCATTTCATTAAATGTTTGCGGAAGCTTAGTGTTAAACTTAAATTTTGAGCTCAAAATCTGAATAGTAAAGAGTGGTTAAGTAGCACAAACTGAACTGTGTTTAAGGGGGAGGAAGGTTCAAGTTTAAAATAACTATAGAAAATGGAAAAATTGATCGATTCGTTTGCGGTTTGAAATAAAACTATTCTTTAAGTCAGTAGCTTCTTGAAAATAAATTTAAAAGATCAATTAAAAAAAATTCCGTTAGAAAGCGCCTTAAACTTCAGAGTAGCCAACAATTAATTTTAACCATTATTTTTTGGTTCTAATTAAATGCTTGCAAAAGCTTTTATTATATGTTTTCGGAAGCTTAGATTTAAACTTAAATTTTGAGCTCAAATTCTGAATCGTTGGTAGCGGTTAGCAAACTGAAGTGTGATCAGGAGTTGAAATTTAACCCTGCCCCCCCCCCCCCCTTTCAATTCAATTTTTCGCTACTTAAACACTCCCAACGATTCAGAATTTGAGCACAAATTTTAAGTCTATACATTTGAAAGCATTTAATGAGATTAAAAAAATCTCGTTAAAAAGAGTTGTATGCTACTCCAAAGTCTAAGGCGCCATCTATCTGCATTTTGTGGAATTTATCTTTAAAATTTATTTTCAAGAAAATGTTGATTTAAAAATTAGTTTTAGTAAAAACCGCAAACGAATCGACCAATTTTTCCGTTTTTTATAATCATTTGAAATTTGAACCCTCTGAACACAATTACTTTGTCTACTTAACGACTTCCAACTATTCAGATTTTGAGCTCAAAATTTAAGTTTGAGTCTAAGCTTACGAAAGCATTTAGTAAGGTGCAAAAAATAACGCGAAAAAAGAGTTGTTCGTTACTCCAAAGTCTAAAGCGCCCACTATCGGCATTATTTAAAATTTATCTTTATAATTTATTTTCACGAAAATACCTACATAAAAATAGTTTTAGTGAAAACCGCAAATCAATCGACCAATTTTTCCGTTTTTTATAATCATTTGAAATTTGAGCCCACTGAACACAGTTCAGTTTGTGCTACTTAACCTCTCTCAACTATTCAGATTTTGAGCTCAAAATTTAAGTTTGAGTCTAAGCTTACGAAAACACTTAATGATATGTGAAAAATACCAGCAAAAATAGTTGTTCGTTACTCCAAAGTCTAAAGCACCCTCTATCGGCAATTTTTGAAATTTATCTTTATTATTTAAATTCAAGAAAATGCCGACATAAACAATAATTTTAGCAATAACCGCAAATCATTTGATCGATTTTTCCATTTTTTATGTTTATTTGAAATTTTGGTCCCTAAATTTTAATGGCGGCTATCCCATTTGGAAAACGTTTGGGATCCTTGGTCGCCTATTTAATATTGTTCGTCTTGATATGTACTATCACCCCTCTTTTATTGTAAAAAAATTTAGAATCATCCTGTATATATATATATATATTAAAGGATAAATTATATATATATATATATATATTAAAGGATAAATATATATATATATACATATATATATATATACATATATATATTTTAAAGGATAAATATATATATATATGTATATATATTAACCTTTAAATAAAAAATACGAACACGTGAGTTTTGACAATGGCTATACTTATTTTCAAATATAATTTATATAACGTAGAATAAAAATATTGGTTATAATATATGATAATATTTAATTTAACTGAAAAAAAGTAAAATTTGCATATTTCAAAAGTTTAGACACTTTATTGATTTTTAGCGAACTTTTCATGGAAAAATGCAAATTTCCACGTTATGATGTCACATGTCTGAAGTAATTAATTATACCTCGATATAGCATCAGTTAGTTCAGATACCGCGAGCTAAAAATATTTAATTAGATGAGGTATGTTGTGTATTTAATAAAAAATGAAAAGCCACAGCTAAAACTAAACAACTTAAATTTTATTTTTTATTTTATGGAATTGGTCAGGAAAAGAATTGGTCAGAAACTCAAAATTTGCATACTCCACAGTTTGAAAACCAGAAAAATTTGCATTTTTGATTCTCTTCTTCTGTTTCCGGCAAAAAAAATTTCGTTTATATCTTTATTTTATATAAAACTTCAAATATCCTTTAATTGTTTTGAGCAGTGTATATTAAAAAACCCGATTAAGGAAATATTAGCATATTTTAATGTTTTGGGGTCCTGTGAATTTATTTCCCCCGTTTTATCTTTTATTGATCAAGTGATGAATGGAAAAAAGCTCATTTATATCTGTATTTTTTTCACCTGTTATATAAAATTATACCTTTAATATTGGGTTTTCATTTGATTCACGTTTATAACAACTCGACTGCTTTCTTTTTTTGTTGGTTTCATACTTTATGCTTAATTTTGAAATTGATTTTTCAAATACAATATTCTTAAAATTCCGAGAAATACCAGGTACTTTATCTAGTAAAAAAAAAAAAGAATAATGACAAAGAACTGTTTGTCTAAAAATAGACAAAGCATCTTTCAAATCATCAAGAATGAATACTAAGAAGAAACAATTTCCTTCATATTGTTCCAATTTCTGGAAGTTTATGTTTTCTAAGAAACTGTATTTTATTTTTGAAAAAAATTGTAAATGTTGTCGAGTTATGCTGAACAAAGATTTAAAATCAAACATAAAAATATATAGACAAATTTAGCTTTTCTAATATTTGAGAAAATTTTTAAAATGAAAAAGCCATAGCTGAAAATTGAATATATATGTTTTTTGTGAAAGTATAATATATATTTAAGCCTAAGTTTAATATTACATCGATAATTTTATTAATTGTATGTGAAGAAACTTTTTCATTGTCACTAATAATTTATCCATCTAAATTATTGGTATATATTTCATTTCATTTAAAACCGAAATGCAGCACACAACCGCTTTCTCAGACATACACTTCTTCGATATAATATTTAAAACTTCATACTGTTCATTACACATTTTGATTATCGGGATTTTTTATAGATTTCATATGAAATACTACCTATTGCGGTCGCTCCTATGTTGGAATTTCTGAAAAAATTTTGCAAACGTATGCCGATCGAATCCTCTAAACCCCAAAACTGCCATCAATAGAAAACATTTTATGTATATATATATATATATATATATATATACAGGGTGATTCTAAATTGTTTTACAATAAAAGAGGAGTGATAGTACACATCAAGGCAAACAATATTAAATAGAAGACCAAGGGTCCCAAACGTTTTCCAAAGGAGATAGCCGCCATTAAAGTTTAGGGACCAAAATTTCAAAAAAAAAAAAAAAAACCATAAAAAACGGAAAAATTAATCGATTGATTTGCGGTTTTCACTATAATTATTCTTTATGTCGGCATTTACTTGAAATTAAATTATAAAGATAAATTTCAAAAAATGCCGAAAGAGAGCGCTTTAGACTTTAAAATAACAAACAATTATTTTTTGCCGGTAATTTTTGCCTTTTTTTATATGTTGTCGTAAGCTTAGACTGAAACTTAAATTTTGAGCTCAAAATCTGAAAAGTTGGGAGTGGTTAAGTAGCACAAATTGAGCTGTGTTCGGAGGGCTCAATTTTAAAGTGATTATAAAAAACGGAAAAATTGTTTCAATTATTTGCGGTTTTCACTAAAAGTATTCTTTATGTTGGTATTTTCTTAAAAATAAATTATAAAGATAAATTTCAAAAAATGCCGACAGAGGGCGCTTTAGACTTTGGAGTAACAAACAACTATTTTTTGCCGTTATTTTTTGCATTTCATTAAATGTTTGCGGAAGCTTAGTGTTAAACTTAAATTTTGAGCTCAAAATCTGAATAGTAAAGAGTGGTTAAGTAGCACAAACTGAACTGTGTTTAAGGGGGAGGAAGGTTCAAGTTTAAAATAACTATAGAAAATGGAAAAATTGATCGATTCGTTTGCGGTTTGAAATAAAACTATTCTTTAAGTCAGTAGCTTCTTGAAAATAAATTTAAAAGATCAATTAAAAAAAATTCCGTTAGAAAGCGCCTTAAACTTCAGAGTAGCCAACAATTAATTTTAACCATTATTTTTTGGTTCTAATTAAATGCTTGCAAAAGCTTTTATTATATGTTTTCGGAAGCTTAGATTTAAACTTAAATTTTGAGCTCAAATTCTGAATCGTTGGTAGCGGTTAGCAAACTGAAGTGTGATCAGGAGTTGAAATTTAACCCTGCCCCCCCCCCCTTTCAATTCAATTTTTCGCTACTTAAACACTCCCAACGATTCAGAATTTGAGCACAAATTTTAAGTCTATACATTTGAAAGCATTTAATGAGATTAAAAAAATCTCGTTAAAAAGAGTTGTATGCTACTCCAAAGTCTAAGGCGCCATCTATCTGCATTTTGTGGAATTTATCTTTAAAATTTATTTTCAAGAAAATGTTGATTTAAAAATTAGTTTTAGTAAAAACCGCAAACGAATCGACCAATTTTTCCGTTTTTTATAATCATTTGAAATTTGAACCCTCTGAACACAATTACTTTGTCTACTTAACGACTTCCAACTATTCAGATTTTGAGCTCAAATTTTAAGTTTGAGTCTAAGCTTACGAAAGCATTTAGTAAGGTGCAAAAAATAACGCGAAAAAAGAGTTGTTCGTTACTCCAAAGTCTAAAGCGCCCACTATCGGCATTATTTAAAATTTATCTTTATAATTTATTTTCACGAAAATACCTACATAAAAATAGTTTTAGTGAAAACCGCAAATCAATCGACCAATTTTTCCGTTTTTTATAATCATTTGAAATTTGAGCCCACTGAACACAGTTCAGTTTGTGCTACTTAACCTCTCTCAACTATTCAGATTTTGAGCTCAAAATTTAAGTTTGAGTCTAAGCTTACGAAAACACTTAATGATATGTGAAAAATACCAGCAAAAATAGTTGTTCGTTACTCCAAAGTCTAAAGCACCCTCTATCGGCAATTTTTGAAATTTATCTTTATTATTTAAATTCAAGAAAATGCCGACATAAACAATAATTTTAGCAATAACCGCAAATCATTTGATCGATTTTTCCATTTTTTATGTTTATTTGAAATTTTGGTCCCTAAATTTTAATGGCGGCTATCCCATTTGGAAAACGTTTGGGATCCTTGGTCGCCTATTTAATATTGTTCGTCTTGATATGTACTATCACCCCTCTTTTATTGTAAAAAAATTTAGAATCATCCTGTATATATATATATATATATATATATATACATATATATATATATATTAAAGGATAAATTATATATATATATATATATATATATATATATATTAAAGGATAAATATATATATATATATATACATATATATATATATATACATATATATATTTTAAAGGATAAATATATATATATATATATGTATATATATTAACCTTTAAATAAAAAATACGAACACGTGAGTTTTGACAATGGCTATACTTATTTTCAAATATAATTTATATAACGTAGAATAAAAATATTGGTTATAATATATGATAATATTTAATTTAACTGAAAAAAAGTAAAATTTGCATATTTCAAAAGTTTAGACACTTTATTGATTTTTAGCGAACTTTTCATGGAAAAATGCAAATTTCCACGTTATGATGTCACATGTCTGAAGTAATTAATTATACCTCGATATAGCATCAGTTAGTTCAATTACCGCGAGCTAAAAATATTTAATTAGATGAGGTATGTTGTGTATTTAATAAAAAATGAAAAGCCACAGCTAAAACTAAACAACTTAAATTTTATTTTTTATTTTATGGAATTGGTCAGGAAAAGAATTGGTCAGAAACTCAAAATTTGCATACTCCACAGTTTGAAAACCAGAAAAATTTGCATTTGTGATTCTCTTCTTCTGTTTCCGGCAAAAAAAAATTTCGTTTATATCTTTATTTTATATAAAACTTCAAATATCCTTTAATTGTTTTGAGCAGTGTATATTAAAAAACCCGATTAAGGAAATATTAGCATATTTTAATGTTTTGGGGTCCTGTGAATTTATTTCCCCCGTTTTATCTTTTATTGATCAAGTGGTGAATGGAAAAAAGCTCATTTATATCTGTATTTTTTTCACCTGTTATATAAAATTATACCTTTAATATTGGGTTTTCATTTGATTCACGTTTATAACAACTCGACTGCTTTCTTTTTTTGTTGGTTTCATACTTTATGCTTAATTTTGAAATTGATTTTTCAAATACAATATTCTTAAAATTCCGAGAAATACCAGGTACTTTATCTAGTACAAAAAAAAAGAATAATGACAAAGAACTGTTTGTCTAAAAATAGACAAAGCATCTTTCAAATCATCGAGAATGAATACTAAGAAGAAACAATTTCCTTCATATTGTTCCAATTTCTGGAAGTTTATGTTTTCTAAGAAACTGTATTTTATTTTTGAAAAAAATTGTAAATGTTGTCGAGTTATGCTGAACAAAGATTTAAAATCAAACATAAAAATATATAGACAAATTTAGCTTTTCTAATATTTGAGAAAATTTTAAAATGAAAAAGCCATAGCTGAAAATTGAATATATATGTTTTTTGTGAAAGTATAATATATATTTAAGCCTAAGTTTAATATTACATCGATAATTTTATTAATTGTATGTGAAGAAACTTTTTCATTGTCACTAATAATTTATCCATCTAAATTATTGGTATATATTTCATTTCATTTAAAACCGAAATGCAGCACACAACCGCTTTCTCAGACATACACTTCTTCGATATAATATTTAAAACTTCATACTGTTCATTACACATTTTGATTATCGGGATTTTTTATAGATTTCATATGAAATACTACCTATTGCGGTCGCTCCTATGTTGGAATTTCTGAAAAAATTTTGCAAACGTATGCCGATCGAATCCTCTAAACCCCAAAACTGCCATCAATAGAAAACTTTATATGTATATATATATATATATATATATATATATATATATACAGGGTGATTCTAAATTGTTTTACAATAAAAGAGGAGTGATAGTACACATCAAGGCAAACAATATTAAATAGAAGACCAAGGGTCCCAAACGTTTTCCAAAGGAGATAGCCGCCATTAAAGTTTAGGGACCAAAATTTCAAAAAAAAAAACCCCATAAAAAACGGAAAAATTAATCGATTGATTTGCGGTTTTCACTACAATTATTCTTTATGTCGGCATTTACTTGAAATTAAATTATAAAGATAAATTTCAAAAAATGCCGAAAGAGAGCGCTTTAGACTTTAAAATAACAAACAATTATTTTTTGCCGGTAATTTTTGCCTTTTTTTATATGTTGTCGTAAGCTTAGACTGAAACTTAAATTTTGAGCTCAAAATCTGAAAAGTTGGGAGTGGTTAAGTAGCACAAATTGAGCTGTGTTCGGAGGGCTCAATTTTAAAGTGATTATAAAAAACGGAAAAATTGTTTCAATTATTTGCGGTTTTCACTAAAAGTATTCTTTATGTTGGTATTTTCTTAAAAATAAATTATAAAGATAAATTTCAAAAAATGCCGACAGAGGGCGCTTTAGACTTTGGAGTAACAAACAACTATTTTTTGCCGTTATTTTTTGCATTTCATTAAATGTTTGCGGAAGCTTAGTCTTAAACTTAAATTTTGAGCTCAAAATCTGAATAGTAAAGAGTGGTTAAGTAGCACAAACTGAACTGTGTTTAAGGGGGAGGAAGGTTCAAGTTTAAAATAACTATAGAAAATGGAAAAATTGATCGATTCGTTTGCGGTTTGAAATAAAACTATTCTTTAAGTCAGTAGCTTCTTGAAAATAAATTTAAAAGATCAATTTAAAAAAATTCCGTTAGAAAGCGCCTTAAACTTCAGAGTAGCCAACAATTAATTTTAACCATTATTTTTTGGTTCTAATTAAATGCTTGCAAATGCTTATTATATGTTTTCGGAAGCTTAGATTTAAACTTAAATTTTGAGCTCAAATTCTGAATCGTTGGTAGCGGTTAGCAAACTGAAGTGTGATCAGGAGTTGAAATTTAACCCTGCCCCCCCCCCCCCTTTCAATTCAATTTTTCGCTACTTAAACACTCCCAACGATTCAGAATTTGAGCACAAATTTTAAGTCTATACATTTGAAAGCATTTAATGAGATTAAAAAAATCTCGTTAAAAAGAGTTGTACGCTACTCCAATGTCTAAGGCGCCATCTATCTGCATTTTGTGGAATTTATCTTTAAAATTTATTTTCAAGAAAATGTTGATTTAAAAATTAGTTTTAGTAAAAACCGCAAACGAATCGACCAATTTTTCCGTTTTTTATAATCATTTGAAATTTGAACCCTCTGAACACAATTACTTTGTCTACTTAACGACTTCCAACTATTCAGATTTTGAGCTCAAATTTTAAGTTTGAGTCTAAGCTTACGAAAGCATTTAGTAAGGTGCAAAAAATAACGCGAAAAAAGAGTTGTTCGTTACTCCAAAGTCTAAAGCGCCCACTATCGGCATTATTTAAAATTTATCTTTATAATTTATTTTCACGAAAATACCTACAAAAAAATAGTTTTAGTGAAAACCGCAAATCAATCGACCAATTTTTCCGTTTTTTATAATCATTTGAAATTTGAGCCCACTGAACACAGTTCAGTTTGTGCTACTTAACCTCTCTCAACTATTCAGATTTTGAGCTCAAAATTTAAGTTTGAGTCTAAGCTTACGAAAACACTTAATGATATGTGAAAAATACCAGCAAAAATAGTTGTTCGTTACTCCAAAGTCTAAAGCACCCTCTATCGGCAATTTTTGAAATTTATCTTTATTATTTAAATTCAAGAAAATGCCGACATAAACAATAATTTTAGCAATAACCGCAAATCATTTGATCGATTTTTCCATTTTTTATGTTTATTTGAAATTTTGGTCCCTAAATTTTAATGTCGGCTATCCCATTTGGAAAACGTTTGGGATCCTTGGTCGCCTATTTAATATTGTTCGTCTTGATATGTACTATCACCCCTCTTTTATTGTAAAAAAATTTAGAATCATCCTGTATATATATATTAAAGGATAAATTATATATATATATATATATATATTAAAGGATAAATATATATATATATACATATATATATATACATATATATATATATTAAAGGATAAATATATATATATATATATATATGTATATATATTAACCTTTAAATAAAAAATACGAACACGTGAGTTTTGACAATGGCTATACTTATTTTCAAATATAATTTATATAACGTAGAATAAAAATATTGGTTATAATATGAGATAATATTTAATTTAACTGAAAAAAAGTAAAATTCGCATATTTCAAAAGTTTAGACACTTTATTGATTTTTAGCGAACTTTTCATGGAAAAATGCAAATTTTCACGTTATGATGTCACATGTCTGAAGTAATTAATTATACCTCGATATAGCATCAGTTAGTTCAGATACCGCGTGCTAAAAATATTTAATTAGATGAGGTATGTTGTGTATTTAATAAAAAATGAAAAGCCACAGCTAAAACTAAACAACTTAAATTTTATTTTTTATTTTATGGAATTGGTCAGATTGTTGCCAAAAACCGGAATGCAAAAGATAATATAATACTAATGCCAAAATCTCATAAGATATAACAATTCTCCCCCTCTAATGGAAGAGACGTAGACTGGAGAACATAAATTTTGAAAAATATTATAACACTGAATATAACAAAAAAAATTACATATTGAAAATGAAATAATATTTAATTTGTTGATACGCATCAAAGATTTAGTCTCTGTGGAGGTTTTTGTATACGCGTTGAATGTCGCAAACCTGTATTTGGTACTTCCGGTAAATTGTTATCTGCAGAGGACTTAAGTCTAACAGTCGTATTATGGCTGGTATTAGGTTCGACATTTGAAGTATTTATTCTGGAATCAACTTGATCTGCACTAGGATTAATTTGAACTTCCTCGTTGTCATTTGGTGCACATGCTTCTGGTTTTACTGGAAATTCTTTTTGCTGCACATCATTGCTAAATGTTACGAATCGTCGTTTCCGAGGAACAGGAGATGCTGTATGGATAACTGGTTTCAGAATTGGAACTTCGCATGCACGAAGTTGATTATAATGTCGTTTTATGACACAACCGTCGTCCAATTCAATAAGGTAGTGAACATGACCCAAACGTTCAACTACAGTTCCATATTTCCATAATATTGCATTTGTATAATTTCTGCACTGAAATCGAGAACCAACTAGAAAATACTTGTTAAAATATGGCTGAGGAGCCTTATTTTTAAAATATCCTTTCGTTTCAGGTTTAAGAAGATCTAGTTTCGTTCTAAGATTTCTTCCCAGCATTAATTCGGCAGGTGTTTTCTCACATGAAAGTGGGGTCGCTCTGTAGCGAAATAATAATTCCTGTAATTTTTCTTGAAGAATACCCGATTGGAATCGCATGCATTTCAATTTTGTTTTTAATGTCTGGCAATATCTTTCTGCTTGACCGTTTGTTGCTGGATGACCAGGAGCTATAAATAATTGTCGAATACCATTCCTTCTGCAAAAATCTATAAATTCTCTTGATTTGAAAATAGATGCATTATCGCTAACCAAAATTTCTGGTAATCCATGTCGACTAAATATTTCTCTGAGATAATAAATAGTTGATGCAGTATCTGGAGTTTTCTTCATTGTGTAAATTTCAGGCCACTTTGATTTAGCATCTATCACCAATAGAAAAAAGTGTCCCATTAGTGGTCCGGCATAATCCATATGAACTTGCTGCCAATTTTTTGTAGGCGTATCCCAGTTATGTATAGGAGCCTTTTGTGGGTTGTTTTTCACATCACAACATTCTTTGCAACTTTTGACTAAATCCTCAATATCTGTATCAATATTCTTCCAGTAGCAATAATTTCGAGCAAGAGCTTTCATTTTTACTATCCCCACATGCGTTGAATGAAGTTCTTGGAGAACGGCAGGTTGAAGTTTCTTAGGAATGATTACTCGCTGGCCTCTAAATAAAATTCCTTCTTGTAAGGTTAACTCTGGATCACGAACCTTTCCATTCAAAAGATTTTCTTTAATAACTGAAAGTTCTTCATCAAGAGCTGTTTCTCGCTTTATAGTAGAAGCTGTCACAGTATCAGTGGAAATATGTTTTATTACATTTTCTTGAAGAAGATATTCGTCATCAATTGTTCGTATATCTTGATCACTAATAGGTAAGGGATTTCGAGATAAATAATCTACGTTGACATATTCAGTTGACTTGCGATATTCGATTTCATAATCAAAATTTGATAAAAAATGCGCATAACGAAGCATCCTTGTAGCAGATAATGTAGGGAGATTCTTTTCAGGATGTAAGATGGTCATCATTGGTTTGTTGTCTACTACTAATGTAAATTTTCTAACAAATATATAGTCGTAGAATTTTCTACAAGCCCAATAAACAGCAGTAGCTTCTCTATCTAACTGGCTATAATTCCTTTCTGCAGCTGTGAAGGATCTAGACGCAAATGCTATCGGCCTTTCACTTCCATCAGGCATTCTGTGAGAAAGTATTCCAGATAACCCATATGGACTGGCATCCGTTGCTAAAATATTTGGCAATTCGGGTGTGTAAGGAATTAAAACAGTATCACTAACAATTTCACTTTTAACCTTTATCCAAGCAGCTTCACACCTAGCAGTCCATCTAAATGAAGTATCTTTCCGTAAAAGTTCATTTAAGGGGCTAAGTATTGTTGAGGCATTTCTAATAAATTTAGAATAATACATTACAAGACCTAAAAATTTCTTTAATTCGTCTACATTTTTAGGTCTAGCAGCGTTTTGAATAGCTTTTACTTTTTCAGGCGATTTACTAAGTCCTTCAGAACTGATTATATAACCCAAATATTGCACCCTTTTTCTTAAAAAATTTGCATTTATTAACATTGAGATGAAGATTATATTTCCTAGCTTTTTCTAAAACTTTAGTTAAACGATCTGTGCATTCCTCAAGTGTTTTACCTTGAATAATTAAATCATCAAAATATGCACTTACTCCATCTAAATCTTGAATAAACTGATGTATGAATGCATGAAATTCATTAGGAGCTGTTTTGATTCCAAAAAATAAGCGCTTGGCTAAATAAGTTCCACGATGTGTAGATATTGCTTGAACTTTCGCTCTTTCTTCATCCACTTGTAAATGTAAGTATGCCTTATGAATATCTAATGTGCAAAAATACGATCCACCATGAAGTTTGTTGAAAATATCCTCTTTTTTTGGTATAGGGTGTCTTGAATCATGCAATTGTTTATTCACTGTAACTTTGTAATCGCCGCATAAGCGTACTGAGGCGTCAGACTTAGGAATAACTACAAGTGGTGTTCCCCATTCAGAATGATCAACCTTTTCAATTATTCCATCAGCCAGAAGTTTATCTAATTCAAGATCTATACTTTCTTTTAGTGCGTATGGTGGTTTCGAAGGTCGTGGTTTTAAATAGACTGGCTTAACATCATTGCGCAATTTTAAAGAGCATATGTAATCTGGAACTTTACCAACTTTCGGTTAAAAGACATCCGAATAATGCTTTAGAATGTTATGAATGGAGTTTTTAATGTTATTGACTGGAATTTGATTTACATTAACTGTATCAGAATCGTTTAAGTTAATTTTTAGGCTTCGAATCCTGTTTCTACCTAAGATAACGTCTTTTCTTAAGCTAACTATGTATAATTCTTCCATACAGGAATATCCTTTATATTTTGCATTAATTTTGACAACTCCAACTGGTTTGAAAGTATCCCCCGTATAACTTCTAAATATTATGCTTGTCTTTAGTATAGGGGTGTTTATTTTAAGTTGTTTAAAATATTCAATGTTCATAATGCTAACTCGACTTCCTGATTCGCATTCAAAACAAGCAGATTTCCCGTTTAATTGAATATTTACAAATATTCTGTCATCATTTTCTAGAATATTTAAATTAATGTCATATATTTGACATATATGAAATGAAACTTGCTCGGTGTTATCTAAATATTAAACTGAATTTCCCATGTCCGATTTTCGCTTCATATGTTTTGATATACAGACCTTCTCAATATGGCCGCTTTTTGAACAAAATCTACACTTTAACTTATTTTTTATTCGACACTGTGAAGTTAAATGATTTTTCTCGCGATGCAAACAAATGTTGTCTAAGCCTAACTCTTTCAAGTTTAAATTACCTTTATTTCGACTCGCTGAACGATCATTTCTTCGATGATCTTTAGATCTTGATCTCCTTCGAAACGTTTTGTTATTTTCTTTAGAATAAGCATTTGTAACCTTAAATACATTAGTTGATGGTAAGCTTTTATATATTTCTTTGTTTTCAAATTTCGAAGCTTCGATTGCGAAAGCAATTTCTAAGGTTTGCTCAAATGAAATATCTGATTGCTGCAAAATTTTTCGCGAATGTCCGCATCATATAAACCACGAATAAACCGAGCCCTTAGTAACAAATTAATAATAGATTTTGAGCATTCGTTACTTTCGCAATTAGATTTAAATTCGGCGTTTCTAGAAAGTTCTTTTAAAGCCGTTACATAAGAATTTATTGACTCACCTGGATGTTGTTTTCTACAAAAGAACTTATGCTGCTCAGTCAAGTTATTTATTCTTTTACAAAGATGATCTTTCAATAGCTTCAGAATTTCATCATACGATTTTGAAGCTGGCAAATCAGGTGCCGTGACACTGGACAGTAGATGATAATATTTGGAACCTAAGCAATTTATAAGGATCACCTTCTTGGCTTCCGCAGTTTCTGGAGAATCATCTATAAGTCCCTTTAATTGATAGTAATTTTTAAGCGTTGAACATATTAATCAAAAGTTTCACAGGTCTCATCATAACATTCAAAATGAAGATTTTGACTTTGAAGTATACCTTTGATGCTTGAATGATCTTCATTTCTTTCCGGCGGCGGTGGCGGTGTTGTGTTTACTTTAAGTAGAAATGTATTCAAAGTTCTTATTAATTCACGGATTTCAGTCATTTTTTTACCTCGTAGCCAAAATTTGTTGTATATTTAATAAAAAATGCAAAGCCACAGCTAAAGCGAAACAACATACATTTTATTTTTTAATTTATGGAAATGGTCAGATTGTTGCCAAAAACCGGAATGCAAAAGATAATGTTATACTGATGCCAAAATCTCATAAGATATAACAGGTAATTGAAGTAGGAAAGCTGAAATGGAAAGGGAAGACTGTTGCAGAAATTTCAGCAGCATTGAATCGTTCAAAGTGGTCTGTCTATTAAGTACAGTCTAAGGATGACTCCTTCAAAACAAAACATAATCTGGAAGATCTTGTGTGACGAGAAAATGAGATGACAAAAGTATTTAGAAACTGACATTTACACAAGTAATGATTGCTAATCACATTAAAAGTAAGTCAGAACTTTCTGTGTCGACGGATATGATTCGTAGATGAATTAAAGAAACAGGTAAATCAATTTACATGAAAAAATTAAAACAATGAGCTTTAAAATATCGCTATAAATTGGCGAGAATTCAATTAACTTGCAAACATACGTCATATGGAATAAAATGGTACGCTTTGATATTCAGTAACGAAAAAAAAGTGGAATTTGAATGGTCCAAACAAGTAGGCATACTATTGGAATGACTTAAGTAAAGATCCTGGGGCTTTATTAAGTCGACAAAAAGAAGGTGACTTTTAAATAATTTGGTCCTCACTTAGCTTTAATGCTCGTGCATCTGTGGAGTTATTCATTGGTTGCCAAGCAACAGAAGACTATGTAAATACGTTGGAGATTAATTTTTAGTCATTTGGGGAACTTTTGCTGATCTAAAGTATGGATTTAGAATCTATTCCTGTTACATACAAAAGAACTTCGTTTAACTCTGAAAATACTATTGATCTCAACTCGCCGGCGTGTAGTTCTGATCTGGAACCCAATCGAAAACTTTTGTAACATCATATGTCGTAATGTTTATGCAAATTTTTGCTATACTTTTCTTTTAATGTGGTTCGAGCTGCTGTTGAACATGTTTGGTACGCAAGAGACCCCCAAGTGACGCAGCATTTAGTTTTTTTCGATGAAAAGTCACATTCTTGCACTAACTGCAAACAATGCGGGTGCAACTCTATTTTAATTTGTAGTTATTTTTCTGTTAATACACAAATTGTCTATACTTTTGCCACAATGTTGATTTTATTTTTTTGTCATTATATTTTATGTAAAAGGTAAAATTCAAAATTTATTGTGTGTGAATAAAGGATAGGTCACAAGTAATATATGACAGAGGAATTACAAACATTCGGTACATACTTCTGAAAATAGAAGCGTAATCTATCATTGTCTAAACTTTTGCTGAGCACAGTATATATATATATATATATATATATACATCCCTTTTTCATGAACACATAACATCTATAATTCTGCTGCTATTTCCAAACTAATTGATAAAATTAAGTGTCATAAAATCTCGGTCAAGTTCGTTAATGAGCAAAATCGGGCCGAGGAGTAGAACTAGGGAGGGGATTAGTGAAAGACTAAAAAAAGAATAAAATAGTAATTAAAATAGATACCAAATTCATAATTAAAATAAATGTTAAATCACTTTAAAATTTATATTACTTCTAAAAAATGGGTCAAATGTTTATGTATGACAAATTTTTGATAAAATTAAAAGTGGGCTCAAGGAACGAAAAAAATAGGGATTTTGAGAGGAAAAAATTCAAAAGTTAGTAAATTCTCAAGATATCAAATCCAATTAAATTTATTATAAATTTACTTTATGCTATCTAAAACTTTTGTATTGTAAATTTTTGTTAAGTGTAACTCTTATCGTAAAAAATAAACAAAATAAAATAAAATAAAGGGAAGAAGAAAAAGAAGGACGAAGAAAAAATCCATAACTTCATTTATTCTTAAGATATTAAATCCGATTTAATTAATTATACATTTTCTCAATAATATCTACAATTTTTACATTGACAAGTTTTTGATAGGACACATACTTATAGCAAAAACAAATTAAACAAAAATGAAAGTTGAAGAATAGGATGTACTTAAATCCAAACTTCTTATAATCTGACTAATTTTTAAATTCATTTTACTCTTAAACGCATCCAATTTTCAGGTTCTCTTATTTAGGAACTATATAATATGATGTATTGACCAGTATTTTTATAAAAGCAGAATATATTTCAAAAAATGCTGCCAAGTCGGGATTTTGAACAAAATTTTCCGAACAGATTGTTATTGAAAAATAGAGGAAATATCTAAATAACAATTGGTTATTTTCTGACTCATTTGTAAATCCATTTTTGCTCTGAAATGCATCCGAGAGGTTCTCTTATTTAGGTACTTTATAATAAACCGTATTAGTCTTTTTATTATTATTATTATTAAAAAACGGCAGGATATATTTCATAAAATTCTATCAAAGTGGGCATTTTGAACAGATTTTTCCGAAGCGAATGTGATTGAAGTTATGACAATGTTTTCAAATAACAAATTGCTTTTTTTCTGACTCATTTTTAAATTCATTTTTGCTCTCAAACGTAATCAAATCCGTTTCTCTTCCTTGGGATCTATATAATGTGCCGTTTTGTAAGATTCTTCTCATAAAGTCGGGATATATTTTTTAAATGTTGTAAAAGTGGGCATTTGAGTCGAATTTCGGAGCCATTTTGAATAAAATGAGGATCAAATCCAACACTTCATAATTTATCTAACTATAAAAAATGAGGAACTGATAAAGAATAGTTTCACTTGCCAGGGAGAGTATTCATTTCGGTTGAAAATATTGGAACAGTTATATAATACCATTTCAATTGTACAACTCAAATTTACTTTTGACCTACGAAAAGAATAAATCACCCGCCCCATTTCACCAAACTACTGAATCATTCCAAGACTTTCTGTATGCAGTTGAGTGCACTTCATCACCTTTTGGAGCCGTTGTGAAACTTCCATTAATGACCCTGTGAGTGGTAGATGGGGTGTATCAATGTGCCCCATGCATCAGTGTACCCCACTTCCCCCTATATGATTTTTGGCATTTTCAGTTGACTTTCTATAAAAATAAATATTAAATGAAGAAAAATATTAATGTTCATAAAATTGATTTAAAAAAAGGGTTTTTATCTCTCTTCGGTACTTGGAAAGTAAGATAAATTTTTTTAGCTCGCCAAAATAATGTAATTTTCAGCTAAAAATCCCATTAACTCTTAAAGTACTGTAGCAATTTCATTTTTTTATGTTATTATTAGAGTATGTGATAGTATATGGAAGATAGTTTTAAAAATTTGCAATTCGTTTCAGAAAAAGAAAAATTTTTGAAAAATGGAAATTTTCTGAAAAATTGCATTGTTTTAAAATAAAAAGCTTTTGTCTACAAGAACCTGTTTGCCATAAACATCTATCTTAATCCAATGAATATCCAATGAATCCAATCCGATTCTAAACTTCATCAACATCGGTGGGTAATTAGTTGGGTGTTATAGCTGGCATATTTCCTATTGGATTGTTTCTAATATTATCTTTCTTAAGTGGGAAAAAATACACTATATTTATGTCCCGGATTTTGAAAATTTGAAAATTTCTGAAATATTGCATTGTTTTAAAATAAAAAGCTTTAGTTTATAAAAAACTGTTTGCCATAAATCTTGACCATAATCCAATGAATCTAATCCGATTCTAAATTTCATCAACATCAGTTGGATAATTACCGTGGAAACAGGTTTTAAAGATGGAATATTTAATATAGGATTGTATCCAGTATTGTCTTCCCTAAGTGGGAAAAAATACTCTATATTTATGTCAGAATAATTTTTTTATAATAAAACATTTTGTATAAAATGTGTCATTAAAAATAGCCTTAAATAAACCATTTTTAAAAAATGTAAAATTTTCATTCGTGTTTAATTTAAAACATTGTTAATAAAATTTATGCTATTCCTATCTTTTATGACTTTAAAACTATTCATTTTTATAAGTTTACTTCATAAAAATAGAGATAACTGAGAGTATAATTGTTTTTTATTAAGATGTAAATTTCTATTATATTTCATATATTTCTAATGTACTTAGCCTTAATATTTTATTTCAAAAAAAGAATAGAATATGTTTTTTCAAGACGTACATTTTTTTAGTTCTGCAATCTTTTCACTATATTTCTTATGCCATGCATTTATAAAGTTTCAACCATAAGTTTTAAATTTTGTTTTAAACAGGTGCATCTGGCATAACTATTGTATGCAACTTGTGGATAGGTTCTTTTTGTACTTTTTACTTTTCAAAATTTGAATAAAAGACGCAAGTTTTTAATATGTCTGTCTAACTTACATGTTTTTTGTGAAAAGAGAGATGTAAAATATATTTAAATTTATTTTTAAGGATATTCAAATGTTTCTCCATGTCTCTTATTTTTAGACATAAATGTACGTTTTATCTTTACAATAGAGAGTATCATTTTTCAAACGCATTTTCAAGATATAAAAAATAAGCAATTTTCGAATTTTATTTTATTTGATTTTACAATTGTAATTTCTTTATAAACTGGAATTTTATTAAACTATTTATTTATTTACTATTATTATAAAATAATATTATTTTCAAAAAATACCATTTATTTTTGATTAAAGAAGATTAAACTTAAAAAAAAGAATGCACATCGTACAATAAATGTGATAAACCCAGCAGGATTGAAAAAAATAGTCAAAGCCAGGAATAGAACCTTGTCTCTACTATTAATCTCTTGTTCGAAGCCAATACAAATGTACCCCGTTTAATACATTCCTGAAACTTTATTTGAAAGCATAAGTTTTACTTTTCATACATAAATATTATTTTTGGCATTGTCAGTGGGATTTCTATAAAAATATATATTAAATGAAAAAAATATTAGTGTTAATAAAACTGATTAAAAAAAAAAAGTTTTTTGTCTCTCTTCGGCAACTTGGATAGTCGGATTAAATGTTTTAGCTCGCCAAAATAACGTATTTTTCAGCTGAAAAATCCCAAGAACAACTCAAGTACTCAAATAATTTAAATGTTTTAAAAAAATTTTATTGGTAGAGTATGTAATCGTATGTGACAGATAGTTTTAAAAATTTGTAATTCGTTTCAGAAAAAAGAAAAGTTTGTGAAAAATTTAAAATTCCTGAAAAATTACATTGTACTGAAATAAAAAGCTTTAGTCTATAAGAAACTGTTTGCCATAAACCTCTACCTTAATCTTTGCCGGGCGCGCAAAATTTTATCACATGAGCGGTCGCGCGTTGTAAATATTACAACAGGCGAAAAACAACCAATTATTGCTGCTTTATTTTAATTTTACAAATAATTTAACTTACAAATATCAAATAAGTTATCTTTGATCCCACTTTATGAAAGTATATCGTAATACACTTATTTTGCTATAACACACTAAAACAGAAGTTTAGATCTTTAAAAAGCTACTTGCTACTACAATCACAAAATATAAAGATTAATAATGAATTACTAAACAATAATTAAGTAATTTAGGTTTTACAGAATTAGTCCCATATTTCATCAATGTTAGTCGCTTCCCATATAAAGCATAAGATTTTTTTTTTTTTTTTTGAAAATTGTTTGCAGATAAACTTTTCGCATTTTATGCACTGTTAACAGATTAGAATGGCAGTTGCAGCTAATTGCTCAATCTGAAAAACAAATAACTTTTAGTTATTGGGTAAAAAGATCCCATAAACGAATACAAACGGTTATTAACACATACTGCTGCTTGAATTTTATTTTAAAGAAAAAAGAAAGTGGATGTTGTACTTTTTACAACGACGCGCCCGAACGGAAGGTTAATCCAATGAATATCCAATGAATCCAACCCAATTCTAAATTTCATCAACCACGGTTGCATAATCGGTTGGGTCTTAAAGCTGGCATATTTCCTATTGGATTGTATCCAGTATTGTCTTCCCTAAGTGGGAAAAAAAATACACTACATTTATGTCTGAGTAATTTTTTATAATAAAATATTTTGTATAAAATGTGCCATTAAAAATACTCTTAAATAAATATTTTTTTAAAAATGTAAAATTATTATTCATGTCTAAATTACTAAAGTATTGTTAATAAAATTTATCCTATTCCTATCTTTTATGGCCTTTAAAACTAGTCATTTCTTCAATTTTCTTCAAAACTTCATAAAAATAGAGAAAACTGAGAGTATAATTGTTTTTTTCTTAGGATGTACATTTACATTTTATTTCATATATATCTAATGTACTTAGCCTTAATATTTTATTTCAAAAATAAAATAGTAAATGTGTTTCAAGATGTACATGTTTGTATTTTTTTAGAGTTCTACAGTATTTTCACTATTTTTCTTATCCTATGCATTTATAAAGTTTCAACCGTAAGTTTTAAATTATGTTTTAAACAGGTGCATCTGGCATCACTATTGTGAGCGACTTGTGGATAGGTTCTTTTTGTACTTTTTACTTTGAAAAATTTGAATAGAAAACGCAAGTTTTAATATTTCTGTTTAACTTGCATGCTTTTTTATACATAAGGGAGATGAAAAATATATCTAGATTTGTTGTTAAGGATATTCTACTCTTACTCCATAAATTTTATTTTTAGATATAAATGTACGCTTTATCTTTACAACAGAGCGTATACTTTTTCAAATGTATTTTCAAGATGTAAAAATATAACCAATTTTTTAACAAATAGTTATTTATTTTTTATTATTGTATTTCTTTTTATAATCTGGAATACTATTAAAACTATTTTGATTATTTATTATTAAAAAAAATACATTACTCTTTAAAAATACCATTGATTTTTGATTAATTAAAACCTAATTTTTCAAAAAAGTGTACTTTATAGTGTTTTTGTATGTATTATACATGTGTATTTCTGTGTGTTCTTGATATTCTTGTGTAAATAGAAGTTAGGTCTTCTTAGAAAGACCTTCACGGAAGGCAAACCCATTTGGGACTAAATTCCCAATGCAGATAATCGTCGTAAACAACGCCATTCTCTGTGTGTTCAGACTTTTTTTCTTATGTAAGGCTATGTCTTGATGTACATATTCGATTTTTTAAATAAAATATTAAATTCATAGTACATATAAAAAATATTATATATTTAAATCTTAAGATAAAATTATAATAAAAATGTATATAATCTCTTTTTTATTACGTAACTTTATCAAAATTGATAGTTTTATTTCAAACTATTGATAGCCAAAATATGCTATTACAATCTAAAAAAATCTTTAAGACTCGTTGCCACGGTAACTACCCAACCGGTGTCGATGAAATTTAGGATTAGATTCATTGGATATTCATTGGATTAGGGTCGAGATTTATAAAAAGCACTTTTTTATAAACTAAAACTTTTTATTGTAGAACCATGGTAATTTTCCAAAAATTTTTCATTTTCAGAAACTTTTCTGTCTTTGAAACAAATTAAATTTGTGTTTTGATCTTAATTCAGTTTGCAAAATTGAAATGAAGAAATAGTATTTTCTGTGAGATCTCGTTATTTCAAAATTGTTTTAATTTTAACAAATGTATAAGTGTGATCGCAGACTTCACAGATGGTTTCGTTTAATATTTCTTTCAAAACAACTAACTTATCCTTTAATTAACAAATCCAAATTGTTAATTTTTAATTATTAAATTCTGACAGAGATGGTAGTACCAATAAATTTAATTTAAAAATAATAATAAATGGAAATTATTTATTTTTATGAAATTAAAAATGTTCAAAAATTATTTAAATAAAATTTAAAATTCCATTTTTTTTTGTAATCCAAAATTCAAAAAAAAATTAACAAAGTTATAAATAAAATTTTTAATTTCCAAAAATTAAAAAAAATTAAACGAAATGTAAAATGCTGAATGATTAGTAAATCGCATTATTTTTTTTAAGCAGGAAGAAAATTAAATTCTAAAAAATACTCTGAATGGTAGTTAAAAAAATTAAATTAAATCCTTAAATTGGTAAAAAACATGAAATTACTTTTAATTAAATCTATTTCAGTATGAAAATTCTGTGCTGCAGCAGAGGGTTCGAACTAAGAAACTTCTGTTTAATAGCAGGATTCTTTTCCTTCAAGTTATGATGAATACACGAAAAACGTTCAAAATAAGGTTTTCTCTAAAAGTTTATCTCGCAAAAAAATGAACAGATGACATTAATAAAATTTATTTAAGTAAAACTAAAGACTTTTCAAAATTTTATGGTTTGTCATGTAACACGTGATATTCAGCTTTAAAAACACAAAACTTGAAGTCCCTGACATCTACAGAATTTGTGTACGGACTCTTTGGCGTGACTTGTGTCGGACTCTGTGACTTTAACATGCTTTCTAAGCAGCATAACATTTCAAATATACATGAGATTTTTTCAAAATTATTAAATTCAATTACATTTTTTCAAAAAATAACATGTTTTGCGTATTATAACTAAAAAGAAAATTCACAATAATTGTACAGTACAGAACAAAAATGTATTATTAAAACCAAAAAAATCCTGAAAAATCTTCAACACAGTTGAAAATAACTAAATTTAATATTAATAAACTACGGATTTGTAAAGCTTATCGTTGTAAAACATTGCGCCAAAAAAACTTTTCTATTAGAATTTATATGAAATGCATTTTTAGAAAAAAACTATTATACTTTCAACTTTGTCAGGAACTTGGAAATTTTTTCTGTAAAACATTTTTCAAGTCTGCAATTATTTTTTTAAACTATCAAAGATTTAAAAAAAAAAAAAAATGTTACTTCTATTATTTAGGACTGGATATCTTTTCTGTATATTTTTTGTTTATTGTTAAGTCACAAAATAAATGAAAAAGTCAATTGTGATATTTCAAACTCTGGATTGCTATTTCTCTAGGCACTTAAAAAGTTTTAAAGTAAAATCTTTCGAAATCTGTAATTATTTTTGAAAATTATGAAATATAAAAATACAAAAAGGATGACTTTTATTATTTAAGACTGGATATCTTTCATGTATATTTTTTGTACATTGTTAATTCAAGAAAAAAATAAAAAGTTAATTGTGACATTTCAAATTACGAGTCTACCAACTTCTCTAATAGATAGAAATAAAAATTTTAAACATTTTCACATGTATAATTATCTGTTAAACACATCGATTCTTAAAGCTCGGAAATTTATTAAGAAATTATGTTTTTAATTTGAATGTGATTTTCAAATATTATTTAGAAATAAAATCTAAAAAAGAAAGAAATATTATTCCACAAGAAATCTTTCCATAGCGATTTATATAAATCTTAATAAAAAACATTATTTCTTAAAGACTTATTTTACAAAATTTTAATGAAATTTGTTTGAAATATCTATCACAATTTGTTGTTAAATTATTATTATTATTTTTAAGTTTTAATTTCTCTTGTCGTCGTGGCAATAGAAGTACAACATTTTTGGACATTAAACTTGGACCAATCAGAAAACGAATAAAATTAAAATAGAAGTATTCCATTTTTGGACATTAAACTTTGACCAATCAGAAAAAGAATAAAATTAAAAACAGAAGTATTCCATTTTTGGATATTAAACTTGTACCAATCAGAAAACGAATAAAATTAAAACTGAAATATTTCATTTTTGGACATTAAACTTGGACCAATCAGAAAACAAATAAAAATATAAACAGAAGTATTCCATTTTTGGACATTAAGCTTAGATCAATCAGAAAACGAATAAAACAAACCAACTTTATTACGGATTCAGATATGCTAAAAATTTACAATTCTCTACCGAGAACAACAACTATTTTTTTTTTTAAATAGTTTAAAAAATCAGAAATTAGTCATGGATATAAAAAATGTTTAAAAATACAGAAATTAGTCTTGCATTAAAATAATGTTTTAAAAAAAGAAATTGGCGTGAATGGAGCCTAACAAATAGCAGAGCTAAACAAAATATAAATTTGTTTCTTATAGCATTTTTTTAACTAGCTATATGCTACGTAAGATAAGCTTGCAGTAGCAATGTACAAAATATATACGAAAATGAAAACGTGAATAATTTTACTGTGCTTTAAGATACCATTTGAAGAGTCCATGAGTTATAAAAACCTATTAAATATATATTTATTTTATGTTGTTCAATGTTTTTGCAATGTAAAAAAATAAAACAAAATTTTAGAAATCTCAAGAAATTTCCCCTTCCCCCCCCCCCCCAACAAAAATGTACTTTTTGTGTCACCATGCTAAATAAAATTTTATTAAATATATATTTATTTTATATTTTTCAATGTTTTTCCATGCAGAAATATAAAATAAAACAAAAATTATTCTAAGAAATTGTAAAAATATTTATTTTTTGATTCATCATAAAATTTTATGTACAAAAAATAAAAATTAGTTTTCTTATCTTTTCAATCTTTCTTAATCATCAGATTATTAATAAAAATTTATAACTGAAATTTAAAAAGTACGTAAAAAACCCCTCGGGTTTGAAGAAGTTAAGCTGTGACCTACATTTTTTATCGATTAACTGTACATTGTACGGACCGTAACATTGTAAGACCGTACTATTTTACGGACAACGTGCTTTTGCCAAGCACGATTTGCCCTTACCACGTACGGGCATACATAATCAATTCATAATTTTTATTCTCACCAATAAAACTTTATTTCTAATTTTGCATTATTTAACCCGGCCATTTTCTAATTCAATTAGGCAAAAATTTCTATTTAAAAAAACCGGTAATTAAAGACTAAAATTTCTGTAAAAGACATGAAAAAAATAGACATTATACGAATATTTTTTTTTAAATATTGATCAATGAAGTGGTTAATAAAAAATATAAAAAGTTATTGACTGTTTAAATAAATCTCGGAATTATAAAAATAACATATATTAAATTTAAAACATATCGCGTTTGACGATAGTTCTATATAATTTTGTGCCATTCTTCAACTACTGCCAGTTGTTTGCTTATGATTAAATGCGGTAAAAGTTATCGAACTCAGTTTAGCTTTCTTGCGGAAGAAAAGTTTAGAATCTTGTACTTTAGACAACCGATTTATCAATTTGACACGCCAAACATTACTTTCAAAAAGGTGCAATTTTCTAAAGAGTTTTCTTTCGCAACTTCATCTTTAAAACTGTCATTAATTTTAGAGTGTGAAATGCTTTAATTAGCAATATGACCACAGGGATTTTGAAAATAGGTTGTACATCATAGATCTTAATAGAATCACATCCTTTAAATAAACCATACATTATTCTAAATGACTTTGTAATGCATTCTTATCCTTTGTAGTAACAGCTGTAAGTAACAAATGAAAGAGTGAAAATGAATGTATTGAATGATTGATATTCTGTAAATTAAATATTAAACATATTTCTTTAAGAATAATTGTATTTTAAATGTAGTTTAGCGTCGTAGTATCTAATTTTTAAATTAATTTACGATGATATAAATAGATAAGTAAAGATTTATCTAAAATTATACATATTACCTTAAAATTTATCATTAAATTAGTTAAAGTTACATTATAATTGTAGATAAATGTTAAAAATGTTACTCTTTCAGTAAATAAATTGTAACTGTCAGTTTCTATTAATAAAAAAACTGTTAAAAGATATTGACTATTAAAATAAATCTATGATTTATAAAAAATTCACTTCCACGTCTATGAAAATAAAAACATTCCCTATTTTCTGACCGTCTCTCCCATTTTATGCTATTCATCAACTAAAGCCAGTTGTTTGATTAGTATTAAATGAATTGAAAGTTATCGAACGCATTTTAGCTTTTTGACGGAAGAAAAGTTTAGAATCTTGTACTTTAGGCAACCGATTTATCAACGCGTCAAACATTACTTTCAAAAAGGTGCAATTTTCTAAAGAGTTTTCTCTTGCAACTTCTTTTTTAAAACAATCATTAATTTCTGGTTGTGAAATGCTTTAATTAGCAATATGACCACAGGGACTTTGAAACTAGGTTGTCCATCATATATCTTAATAGAATCACATCATTTAAATCATAGGTTCCCAACCTTTTCTGGTCCACCGCCCCCTTTACAAGAGAAAAAGATGCCAACGTCCCCCCCCCCCCTTCCAAAATAATTAATTATACAAAATGTTAAAATATTATTGCATATTATCTATATTTTATCTGTCTCACAATCTATTAATCAAAGTAGAAGTTAATTAAAACGACCATCAAATGTAGTAAAAAAATGCTTGATAAAAATTGAAAAATAAACACAAAACCGATGGGAGTTTTTAAAAATAACTCGATAGTTGATGCTATTGGAGTTTTAATAATTTTTTATATCAGATTCCAATTTCTTCAAAATCAGTCACAAATTCCCAGATTCAAACATGCGTGTTCCTTTTCTTAGACTGTAAATTAGTTACTGCATGGAACCACTTTAAGCCAAATCTGATGTAAGGAAAGCAATTAAAATTTTATGTACTTTCCCTCACAATCCAGATCAGAGAGCTGTAGATTAGTCAGAACTCTTGGTATCCATTTGTGAATTTTACTTTAAGTTCTCGTTTACTGCCACGATTTTTTCCTCTAAATTTGATGGTACTGATGTAGTTGCTTTTCCAAAGGATCTAAAAACCAACTTGGTATAATCGCATATAAATATCGTGGAATCGCTTTGAGAAAAATTCATGAAGAAAGTCCAAGTGTTGACAGTAAGTAATTATTCTTGTTTTCACAGATTGAGAATAAAGTGGCAATTTGGCTGTATTCTCTTCTACTTAGATATCCTTTGATCAAAAAGAGTTTACCTACAGATGCAGCTATGGGGTATTTTTTTTTAATTAAATTCAAATCATCATCTTTCAATCATCTTATACCTTATTATAAATATTTAGAGTATTTGAATTTGTTTAATTAAAGATTCTAAGCCTGTCTGTCACATATTCAATGCCATTTTTAATACAATCAGGTTTTAGCGTATTTATAAACATGTTTTTGGTTAAGTGAAATACTAAATCAAATATATCGAAAAACGATTCAGACAAATACCTTTTCAGAGACAACGAAGGTTTGTGTGCAGCCGATTGAATTAATTTCCAAGTCTGAAGCAAAGTGATGGTGACAACTACACAACAAAGTAAAACAATTGTTTCACTTTGTTTGGTAGATTTCGTATGAAATACTACCTATTGCATTCGCACCAGTTTATACATATATATATATATATATATATATATATATATATATATATATATATAACTTTTTTATGGACACGATAACTTCTATAATTCTTCACCAATCTCCACCAAACTGGTACATAAAATCAAAGGGGATAAAATCTCGGCTAAGTTCGTTAATGGGCAAAATCGGACCAAAGGAGACGAAATAGGGGGCGTTTTTGTGAAAACAGAAAAAACCCATAACTTCTTAATGAAAATAGATATCGAATCAGTTTAAAGTTTATATTGCTTCTAAATAATGGGCCAAACGTTTATGCATGACAGATTTTTGATAAAATTAAAAATGGGCTCAAGAGGCGAAAAAATAGGGGTTTTGGGAGAAAAAAAATCATAACTTTGCCAATTCTTAAGATATCAAATTTATCTAATTTTTTTATAAATATTCTTAAAATTATCTAAAACTTTTGTATTTGCAAGTTTTTGATAGGACTAACTCTTACCGGTAAAAAAAATTAAAAACGAAAATAAAAAGGGGTTTTGAAAAAGCAAAAAATCCATAACTTTGTCTATTCTTAAACTATCAAATCCAATTAAATTTATTTTACATCTTCTCAATAATATCTACAACTTTTGTATTGACAAGTTTTTCATAGGATCAATTCGTACAGCAAAAATAAATTAAACAAAAATTGGAGTTGGAGAAAAAACCTCTAATCCAAACTGCTTACATTCTGAATCGTTTTTTAAATTCATTTTTTATTTTAAGCGCATCCAAATGGCAGATCCTCTTATTTAGGAACTATATAATGTGAAACATTGGCCAGAGTTTTGATAAAGACAGAATATATTTCAAAAAAGGCTGCCAAAAAGGGTATTTTGAACAGATTTTCCCGAATTGACCGTGATAGGAAATTTAAGGAAGTATTCAAATAACAAATTGCATTTTTTCTGACAAATTTTTAAATCCATTTTTACTCTCAAACGTATCCAGTTTACAAGTCCTCTTATTTAGGAACTGTATAATATGACGCATTGGTCATTTTTTTTATAAAGAAAAAATATATTTCAAAAAAGTCTGCCAAAAAGGGTATTTTGAACAGATTTTCGAGAAGTTATCGTGATTGAAAATTTGAGGAAGCATTGGAATAACAAATTGCGTTTTTTCTGACTCATTTTTAAATTCAGTTCTGCTCTCAAACGCATCCAATTGACAGGTTCTCTTATATAGGAGCTGTGTAATGTCCCGCATTGTTCAGTTTTTTTGATAAAGGCTGTATATATTTTTTAAAATGCTGTCAAAGGGGGAACTCGCGCAAAATTTCCCGAAGCTATCATGATTAAGAATTGAGGTTGTATTCAAAATTGGTTATTTTATAACTCATTTTTAAATTCAATTTTGCTCTCAAACGCATTCAATTGACAGTCTTTTGTTATTTAGGAACTATATAATGTATCGTATTAGGCAATTTTTTTAATAAAGTCAGAATTATTTCAAAATATGTTGTCAAAATCGGCATTTGATCCGAATTTGCTTAAGATGATTCCGATAAAACCAGTCCTTACAGAAAACTGAAATTAAAAAATTTTCAAAAGAGGACAAATAAAATTGTTAAACTGGGTTTATCTGTAATCAATTTATTTTTTGTTGTTGAAATGAGCACTCTTCGAAATCTACCTCCGCCTATAGGCCAAGCCGACAGGGATTTTGTAAAATGATTTTCACTATAAAGTTGGCAAAATATCCTGTCATTCAATGAATTGCTTTTATTCCTATTGACCGCTCTAATAAAGTAATGAAGCAATGTATACAAGTGTTCATTCCAAATTCTGAAATCAATTGCTGATGATGTGTAACGGAATGTACATAGAGAGTACATTTAGTACAGCTTGTTTAAAACATGTTAATAAAACCCTCCTGATGTCCCGTCGTTGTTCTAGCAACATAAGTAGCAATTGACAAAATATTATGATAAAGAATTTATTTCTCTTGGTCTAACTTCATGCTATTAAATATCGATTTTCTCTTTGTATCAGTTTCCAAATTTTTAGCAAATAATAACTCTTGATTTTTTTTCTTTTATGAATTTTTGTTAGTTAGTAACGGCCATGGAATTGAATGAAAATTTGCAGGTCTTTATGTAACAGCATAATGATGTTTAAATGCTTTTAGCCACCTATACCTCTTTGTACCGAATTATTACTCAGGATTTTTTCAGTTGATATCAGGACGGTTTCTTTTGATGAAAAGCAGTTTTTATTATACTCTGACTACAGGCAAGATTAATTTCTCGTCGACTGTGAGTAATTTTAAGACTTTTATTATTAAAATTATAATGATATATGAGGCTTGTAGTCTGTCATCTTGTTTAGAAGGTGACTTAAAAAGGTTTGATGCAGTTGACTGTTTTAATCTTTTCTTTTCCTGTCTTTGAACTGGTCAGATATGGCAATCCGAAAACTTTCTTCTATCTCATAAAAGTTAATACTTCAAAATTCGCTATTATAGCGCCAGAAGTGAATAGCAATCTATGTCCACTGTGAGGATTCTAATGGTATGAAATTCCGTGCATTAGTTCTTGAAATAGGACTACTACGACTATCGAGAAAAATGCAGAATAAAAGTGCCATCAATTATGCGATTTGTACCAAAACATAATCAGCAATCATATTTATCAAGGCAAAACTGAATGTGAAGTTTGGTGAAAATCCGTGTATTAATTCTTGAGGTACAGCCGTTGCAGAAATCGTGAAAAAGACACCATAAACGCGCCACCTGTTGAACGATTTTCAACAAAATGTAAGCAGCATCTATTCATGTCAAGGAATAATTAAATCGGCAGTTAGGTGAAAATCTGTGTAGCAGTTCTTGAAATAAACTCTGTGCCGCCGAAATCGTGAAAAAAGCAGCATAGCAGCGGCACTTGTTGAGTGATTTATACCAAAAACTAATCAGCATTAATTTATAAAAGAAAATACATGGATATATATATATTTTTTACAAATTCCGTGCATTAGTTTTTGAGACAGAGTGCCTATAAAATTTATGTCACATACAGACAGGCGGACAATCAGATTTACAGACAAACATTTTGTAAAAACGTGTTTTTGAAATCTCTGACCCCCAAAACGTGTAAATCCGTCAAATTCGGTATTTGAGAATTTTCGCGAAATTTTACTTTCTTCTTGTAAAGATAGAAGAAAGTAAAAATAGGACGTATCTTTGTCTTTTCTATCAATACGCATTTATTCAAATGCCCTTGTAGCCTAGAAGACATCATGGCTTTATTTGAAAAAAACTTCTTGGCAAATTAAGCACATAAGTAAAAATTGGTTTGTGGGAGGGTGCTTAGATCCATATTTAAAATACTCAACTGTACTGCTGGCATTTCTTCTTCAAGACATTTTGAAATAAAAAAAAAACTCTATATAAGTTTAAATAAATTTACTTTTGAATAAATTTATAGATATCAGACGATTTTTATTACTTTCACTAAGGTTAAACAAATTTCTTGAACTGATTCAAATCATGGGTTTGTTTAAAAATCTTTGTTCAGACATATGTCATCATACCTCAGAATTTTTCGAAATACAGATTAATAAAAAAATAATTTTGTTTAAAACTTTTAGCCAGCCAATTATCGCGAATTTTTTACTCCACAATTTTTGAATTCGTGATTATTTTTAATTCGAGTCAGAGCCCTTCTTCGAGGTCCACGGCTATTTTTTGTTATTAGTAAAATAAATTGAATTCCCTCCCCCCTCTCAGATTTAGGTTCGTCTGTATAGATTTCCCTTTAAAGGTGCAGTTAAGGTTTTTGTCTCGGACTGGGCAATGTATAGGAGATAAACTATTTTCTTTATATTAATTCCTAAGTAAGTAGGTATGCCTTGACCGCCCCCCTCGACTGTGCTAGCGCCCCCCATTTTCCTCTAAACTCGCCACCGCCCCCCTGGAAGGCTCCAGCGCCCACTGGGGGGCGGTACCGCCCCCGTTGGGAACCTATGATTTAAATAAACCATACGTTACTCTAAATGGCTTTGTAATGCAAGTTTATCCTTTGCAGTAACAGCTGTAAGTAACAAATGAAAGGGTGAAAATGAATTTATTAAATAATTGATATTCTGTAAATTAAATATTAAACATATTTTTTTTAAAGATTAATAACATTTTAAACGTAATTTAACATCTTAGTGTCTGATTTTAAAAATTAATTTAGGAATATATATAGATTATTTAAGATTTATCTAAATTAATTGATATTTCGTTGAAATGTATTTTATATTAGTTGAAATTAAATTACCTTCTTCAGAGCCCGTGTTTTTTTATGTTCTTTTTAAATTTCAGTTATGGATCTACATTTACAAATTTACGACGAAGAATAATTGAACAACAACAACAAGCGCTGTAAGAATCAAATTGCTATTTTGTTAGACTGTTACATGTTAGGCATTCATACCAATTTCTAAAAAAGTTTCCTCTCACAAATTCATCTTTAAAACAGTCATTAATTTCAGGGTGTGAAATTGTTTAATTAGTAGTAGGACCATACAGATTTCGAAGCTCAGCTGTACATCATACATCTTAATCGAATCGCATCCTTTAAATAAACCATACATTATTCTAAATGACTTTGTGTAGCATTTTTAGCCTTTGCGTGAACAACTGTAAGTAACAGATGAATGAGTGAAAATGAATGTATTAAATGATTGATATTCCGTAAATTAAATATTAATTTTTTTTCTTTCAGATTAATTGCATTTTAAACACAATTTAATATCGTAGTATCTCATTTTTAAACTAATTTATGTTAATACAAATAAATTAGTTACGATTTATCTTTAAAATTGCTCATATCTCATTAAAATTTATAATTAAACTAATGGAAGCTAGATTATAATGGTAAATAAAATTTTAAAATGTTACTATTTCAGTAATTAAGTTGTGACTGACAGTTTCTATCAATTAATAAAAAACTGTTAAATGTTATTGATTGTTTGAATAAATCGAGGAATAATAAAAATTTCGATTTTATCTCTGTTAAATTTAAATCATGTCCCATTTGCTGACCGTCTCTTCTACTTTTATGCTATTTTTCAACTAATGCCGGTTGTTTGCTTATGATTAAATGAAATAAACGTTATGAAAAGCATTTCAGCTTTCTGGTGAAAGAAAATTTTAGAATCTTGTATTTTAGGCAACCGATTCATCAATTTGACACGTGAAACATTACTATCAAAGAGATGCAATTTTCTCTCACAACTTCATCTTTAAAACAGTCGTTAATTTTAGTGTGTGAAATGGTTTAATTAGCAATGCGACCACAGCGATATCCTTTAAATAAACCATACATTATTCTAAATGACTTTGCAATGCATTCTTATCCTATGAATGAACAGTTGTAAGTAACAAATGAAAGAGTGGAAATAAATGTATTAAATGATTGATTTTCTGTAAATTAAATATTAACATATTTCTTTCAGATTAATTACATTTTAAAAGTAGCTTAATGACGTAGTATCTGATTTTTAAGTTAATTTAGAATAATATAAATAGATTAGTTATGATTTATCTAAAAATACTCATATTTCCTTATATTTATTATAAAAATATTAGAATTTAACTATGAAACAAAGTAAATTTAATGTTGCTAAAATAATAAAGGCTATTGACCCAAATATATATAAATTATTAACCATTTACAAATATAAATAAGAAAAATGCAGAGGGGCTAACTATGTTACCCGAAAAAAATATCTTGAATATGGGAAAATACCACAAAAAAGGTAAATTGCAGTCCGCATAATGGTATTCCTATTAAATGCTCCAAAATGATATACTTTTTTTTCTACATTTTGAAAAATATTCTTAGAATTATTTTCAAAAGGAATTACATTACCACTAATACAAAAAAAGCAATTAAAATACTTAAAATTTTAGATTGTCACTTGCATGGCAATTCACACTGTAATAAGAAAAAATTGCTATATGCTATACTGTCTAAACATCTTTTTCTAGTTTTTATTCCAACAAAGTTGATAAGCATTTATGAATTCCGTTTTTCTGTCATTCTGTTCTACTGTCCATCTGTCCATTTGTTCGCACTATAAATTTTCTAAATATGATCAGGTTGCACCGAAAATTTAGGAAGTTTGCCATAGCACAAAATCTATTTCAAATGAAGTTTCTATCATGATTAGTTTATTGACAGGGGCACTCAAAAGTATTTCATCTTATTACGGCTAGTAGAAAAAATCATTTCAAACATACTTTAAAGATGTTACAGCTTATGAAACACAGTAAAATCGATATGGATTTACGAAGTGTTCCAAAATATGCGGTGAAAAAATTAATATTCCTTTAGAGGACCAGACAGAAGTATTCCATTAGATGATGAAAATAGTGGAGGAGGAGTATTTGCGACATCTTTTAAACTATTTAATGTATAATAAAAATAATATAAATAATTGAGTCTTAATGGAAGTTATTTAACGCACAATTCGAAGTGTATAGCATTTATAGGGATAGAGAAAAAAAAATTAAGTAGTATATTCTGTCTAAAGTACTCTATACTAGCAATGATGGGTGATGGATTAATGAAATGTATTTTTAACTATGTTATGAGCTTTTAAATTTAACAAAATTTATGCATCTTATATGGAATGTATAAAAATAGTTGAAATACAGGGCTGCCCAAAAGAGTTCGCAACGATAAATGAATAGCAGAGTAAATTACTTAAATGAGATATTTATTTCTATGCTGAACTGAATTCCATTTACTAAGTAATACTTTTAGACAATAGATAAGGTGATACGCGGGGCTAGACAAATAATTGGATGCATAAGAGTGATCGAGTGATTGCATAAAAATAAATTAAATGAGCCAAACCCGTGCTACATTTCATTAAATTAAATCCCTATTGTTTCAGTTTTTTATTCCGCTGTATACTTTAAGCACAGTCTGGGAATAATTATACAAAGTTAGAACAAAAAATCGTTGAAGGTAATAATGTAAAATACTTTTTACTAATAATACTCTTGTTCGAGTTATTATTTTTTTTATGTGGTATTAAAGGAACATAGTTTATAGACGTAGATAGTACATCAAAGTGAATACCTTTAATTGGGCAAAATATGAAAATTCTTTTATGATTCCTTGAAACTTGGTCATGCAACTATTTTAGAGGGAGTTTAGAAGGCAATCCTGCCGGTGCTAAGATAAAAAAAGCAAAGATTTGAAAATTATAAATACATTTTAATTCTTAATTGCATTTACGAAGTGGTAGGATTAGACCTGAAGATCTATATTCTCCAAGCTACAATGCGGATACAGAATTAACTGTATTTATTATAAAGATATTTACTGTGTACATAAATTACAAAAATCCCTACTGGTACGGTCTACAGTGGACATACATTTCGAAATTAAGTACTAATTTCACGAACTGAAACTAAACCAAAATTGCAGATAAATCAAGTTCCATAATTTTTTCTGGCCTCTTTTGACAAGTTTATAATTCCTCTTATTATTATTAATATTATTATTATTATTATTATTATTACTATTATTATTATTATTATATTCGGTATTCAAAAAATAACTCAATAACTCAAAATTTTCTGACATATTTTTAAACTTTAAAAAAAACCTTGTTGATGTGATTTTTAAACAAATTTAAAAGCGTCATGTGTCTTCATTTTCGTTTAGTTATCAAGAACTTGATTTACAAATATTTTTCTTTCCCAGTATGACCATTATTTTTGTTTACAGCACTATAGATTTGGAAAAATCGGTCCAAAATATCCAGTTTGGGAGCCTTTTAGGTAGCTTTCATTACAAAAAGTAAAAAGCTACCTATTGCAGCCGTCCGGAGGAAAACACTTCCGGAAAATTTTGGTATATTTTCACCGATCATGACCCCCAGACCCCAAAACCACCCTCCGTTCAAATGTTGACATATATATGTATATATATATATATATATATATATATATATATATATATATATATATATATATATATATATATATATATATATCTGATGTTTGTCATGCGATAACTAACGTATTTATGAACCGATTTGAATGAAACTTGGTATGTACATAGTACATACAAATATCTCGACCGAGTTCGTTGGCCAGCATTATTCGCCATCTTGTTTCAAAATGGCGGCTATTTAAAAATTTTTAAAAAATTTAAAATTTAAAATTAAATGCAAAAAAATTAAAAGTTGAAAAATATTTTTATTTTATGTGTTAGGTCTTAAAACACCAATTCCAGAATACTTTTTACTTGTCTATTTCTTAAAAAATGATTGAGTTATAGCACTTTGAATTTTTCTTATGGCTGACATTTTGAAACGATCTGATTTTTGCCATACTATAACTAACGTATTTATGAACCAATTTGAATGAAACTTGGTATATCCATAGTAAATAAAAATATCTCGACCGAATTCGTTGGCCAGTATCATCCGTCACCTTGTTTCAAAATGGCGGAAATTTAAAAAAAAATTAAAAAAATTAAAATTTAAAATTAAATGCGAAAAAAATAAAAGTTGAAAAATATTTTTATTTTATGTGTTAGATCTTAAAACACCATATCCAAAACACTTCGTACTTTGTCTATATCTTAAAAAAATGATTGAGTTAAAGCACTTTGAATTTTTCGCATGGCTGACATTTTAAACGATCTGATTTTTCTCATGCTATAAATAACGTATTTATGAACCGATTTGAATGAAACTTGGTATGTAGATAGTACATACAAATATTTCGACCGATTTCGTTGGTTAGTATCATCCGCCATCTTGTTTCAAAATGGCGGGCATTTAAAAAAAAAATTTAAATTTAAAATTTAAAATTAAATGCGCAAAAATTAAAAGTTGAAAAATATTTTTTATTTTATGTGTTAGATCTTAAAACACCAATTATAGAACACTTTCTACTTTGTCTATATCTTAAAAAATGATTGAGTTATAGCACTTTGTTTTTTTCTTATGCCAGACCTTTGAAAAGATCTGATTTTTGTCACGTGATAAAAATCGTATTTATAAATCGATTTGGATGTAACTTGGTGTGTACATAGTACATAATAAAGCCTGGACCGAGTTCGTTAACCAGTTCCATACGCCATCTTGTTTCAAAATGGCGGCCATTTAATTTTTTTTTTAATTTAAAATTTGAAATTAGGTACAAAAAAATGAGACATTGAAAAAGATTTTTCTTGTATGCATTTGACCTTGATACAAAGATTCCAAAGGATTTTTTTTTTCGTCTGTATTTTAAAAAATGTCTGAGTTATAGTACTTTTAATTTCTAGCGTTGCTCACATTTTGAAATGATCTGGTTTTCGGCACGTGATAACACGCATATTTATGCACCGATTTGGATGAAACTTGGTGCATAGATAGGACATACTGATTCCTTGACCAAGTTCGTTGGCCAGTTCCAACCGTCGTCTTGTTACTAAATGGCGGAATATTAATTTTTTTAATTTAAATTTTAAAATTTGGTGCAAAAAAGTAAGAAATTGAAAAAGATTTTTCTTTTGTGTTTCGATCTTGATACAAAGAGTCCAGAGAATTTTTTGTTTCATCTATATCTTGAAAATGGCTGAGTTTTAGCACTTTCAATTTCCAGTGAGATTGACATTTTGAAACAGTCTGAAATTTGTCATGCGTTAATATGCATATTTATTAACTGATTTCTATATAACTCCGTGTGTTCGTGGTACATACCAATGTCTTGATCGAGTTCACGGGGCAATTTTATCCGCCATCTTGTTTCAAAATGGCGGCCATTTAAATTTGTCAAAAATCTTTTAAATGTATAATGATGTATAAACAAAAAATTAGAAATTGAAAAAAGGTTATTTCTAAAGTATTTATCTTAATAATGAATTCTGGAGTATTTTTTTGCTTTGTCTTTACCTTGAAAATCGCCTGGGATACAGCAGTTTGAATTTCTAATGTGGGTGACATTTTTTTTTTAAGTCAATTTGCCCGCGACAGCACTCGTATATATTAATCGATTTCGCTGTGAGTGTGCATGTTCACATGAATTAAGATTTCGATAGAGCTCATTGGGTTTTTTATCCATCATGCTGCTTTAAAATGGATATCGTGGAATTTGGCGACCCTATAAATCGCTTTAAATAAAACCAGGTTGAATAAAAGATGACTAATTTCTAAAAATTCCTATTAATATTCAGTATTGACAAAAACTAGCATTCAATCTTAGATAATCGCGTTCCACTATTTTGAGCTTCGAATATTTGATTCATATAACTTAATTTAAAATAAATAAATAAGTATATGAAAGCTACCTCTTCCTCCCGGCATTGCCGGAAGGACTTTTTTGAAATATATTATCTCTTTATCAAAAAATCAACTAATATGGCACATTGTATTGCTTCTAAATAAAAAACTCTACCAGTTGCATGCATTTGAGAGCAAAAATTGAATATAAAAGAATCAGAAAATAAGGAGTTAGCATTTGAGTTCAACCTTAATATATATTTTTTTTGAGCCCATATTTTTGTTTCAATTGTGTTTGCTGTAAGATTTAGTTCTATCAGAAACATACCAATTTAAAAGTTTCAGTTTATATTATGAAGATATGTAATAAATCTAAGTGGATAGCCAAAAAGTCTTTCAATGATTATAAAAAATTAGTAAGAAATAATCTCGGAAGTCATAAGTGTAAAATATTTGTAACTAGTAGCACTGTTCTTTAAGTTATGTTTTTATGTCGTATGGAATTAAACTAGTCCATAGACCTAGATAGATAATACTAATTAATAGGCCACTACAAATTAAGGAATTATGGGATTTTTTTTTCGCAAATTTTTCTCTATTTTCATACTTCTGGTCTGAATTTCCCATCAACGAACTTGACCGACATTATCGGCCCTTTGTTTTAATTCATCAGTTTGGTCTGAAATTTGGTCAATTTGCTCTGAAAATTTTTTAAACCTGACATTTTTTTTCCTTGTATATATAATTACTGACATTCATATACACTAATGGCCAAAAGTGACCGGTAACTTGTAATTTTAGATATTTTGTTAAATATCCAGAGAAATACAGAAGGAATTTTCCTGAAAATTCGGGTTTGTATGCATAAAAGTACAGGTCATATAATAACGTGAAGGTTTCCTTTTTCCCTGAAATTTGAATTTGGGACCGTCAACAAATTAAAAAAGACCCAATATGTTTTGGATAACCCTGCCAAAACTATATGAGCAATAGTGTTCAAACTGTAGATTATAATAAAATGGATAATTGAAACAAACTGTGTTCATTTTTGTGTGTATAGCATGTATATTTGTAGAGAAATTAAATGTTTTTTTTTTAATAAAAGAACGTTCCAAATTTTGCAAAGTTTTTTTGCTTATAATTTACAGAGTAATGTAAAAAGATATTCTTTCCAGAAAATATGACAAGCAAAACTGTATCTAATACCGTGTAGTCAGAATTAAAAAATTATAAAAATTGTGTAAAAAATGAGTTTCAAATTTGTTTAATAAATGTTTTTTCCCTGCGCATGCATGAAGGCTATCAAAATTTCAGTTGAATATTGGGTTAGCTAAATGTATAGAACAGATTTTGTGAAACTCGCAAAGCCACAGCTCTAATACTCTAAAAGTGATCGGCGCTAGAGTAAGCTCAAAATCTCACGATGAAGCAAAAAATATAATAAAAATTTACATATAATAAAAATTACGTTTCAAATATAGTAGAACGTATCATATTGCGTATTCTATATTGATATTTATTATTGAATCTATACATACAACCATTCATCTTTTTCTTTCATTATGGGAATATCGAATTTTCAGCTTATTCTATCGACAATCATTTACAGAATTTTCAAGCAATATTTTAAAGACTTTTATGCAAGTTGCTAACATAATAAGCAAATAAAATTTTGATATGGTTCACATATGCGAAGAAAATTATTTAATAAATCTACTCATTTTTCATACAATTTTTATTATTTTTAAATTTTGATTACAGGGTATTGTGTACAATGTTGTTTGAATATTTTCGGAAATGAACTACATTTTACATTACTCTGCAAATTATAAGCAAAAAACTTGAAAAACTTTAAAACTGTTTTTATAAAAACTTTAATTTCTCGACGAGTATACAATCTATCCAAATAAAAACAATGCAGTATATTATAATATTCAAATTAATCTTAATCTACAGTTTGAATGCTTTAACTATTTTAGTTTTGACAGGGTTATCCAAAAAAGTTTTGTTCTTTTTTAATTTGTTGACAGTCATCAAGGGAAGTTTGGAAAAAAAATCTTCACGGAAATGCATGATCTGTAATATTATGTTTACACACTTATAGTTTAGGGAGTTTCAGGCTAATTCCACGTGTATTTTTTTTATACATTTAACAGAATGTCTAAAATCTCATGTCGCTTTTAGCCATAAGCGCAAATCAATACGAGTTTTCATTTTCATATTGTTAGTTTAATAGTGCCATATGAATAATTGTAATGCTATAACAGTATCAGAATAGATTTTACCCCCGCTTAAATTTTAAAAAGCAGTCTATAAAGCTCTTAATATTTTTCAAAAATTTATTATTATTTTTTTTATTTATACTTTATTCTTTTTATTTGTGTGTGTGTGATGAACTTTAGAATGTATATACGATGGAAATGTTCTAATAATTTCTGGCAGAAATTCACAATTGATACATTTGAAAAATTTAAACAAGTTAAATTCTAATTTTAAAAATTTTATCTCTTTTATACTTCATTAAACCATTAGATGCTATGATATATTTTCATTAGCAACGTATGATAAACAACTTAAGGTTTATTTCTTATTTATTTGGAATTGAAGTAAAATTACTATTTATTTAGCCTATAATTTATATCGAATGTTCTATTTCGAACGATTATTTGTTTAGTATCACAACTTACGCCGTCTAAGAAGTGATATAATTAAGTAAACAAACTTTCTCTAATTTGATTGGCTTTCTGAGTTATTTGTCTCTAAATCCTTGTATGGATATCAAAATTAGAAAGTAAAATTGAATGATTTACAATGTTTTCAAACTATTTCTTTTATTGATGAAATTTTATGGAATTCACTATACTCAGAAAGTTATTGCTATAAATTTGAAATACGGTATTTTATTTTATACGTACGGGAAAAATATAAATGTAACTTAATATTACTCAAATAAAATATTTTTAAATATTTCCATTTGTGTTTATAAACGTCATCTCAATACACAAAATAATGTAAAACGAATCCTTTTTTTTTTTTTTTTTTGTACAAGATTTTTACATAATGATAGACTATACATTTTTATGGACAATTAAAAGTTCTTGAATAATGATAATGTTCTAAATAGTATTTGTAGGTCTATAAGAAATACATATTATATCTTTAAGAAACAGATTTACAGCAACGTCGTCCGTATGTTGCTACGGAATCTGGATTCCAAGACTATTTTTCACTGATAACTTAAACAGGTAACTATGGTTATATTTATGTACTTAATATCTAGATGTAGCCAGTTTTTAGTTTCATTTAAAAGAGTTTTAACACAACTCATTTGACAGTAATCCAGTTGGGTTGCACTATCTCTAATGAACAAAGTTATAGTGTCAAGTACTGTTTTGAACATAAAAGTGTAGTTTGCCGCCTAAGTTTGAGCGTTTGGTATGAAGTTTATTAATTACCCACATACAATAAACTAGTATTATGACTCATGGGGTCTTACTTTATAACTATCAGTGACGAATCCATTTTTTTTTTTCAATAGAACAAAACAAATTAATTGAAAAAAAAAACCATACACATTAAGCACCATTGTTCTTCAAGCAATTTGCTTTGCGACCGTGAAAATATTTAGTTTAAAATGTACATCCCAAAGTATAATTTTATGCAATATGTTCACAAAATCCATATATTTTTTTTAATATTTAAGATATGTATGTATACCCTCATTGTTATACATATACCAGCTTATGCATATATATTATGCATAGATCTGCTGAAGTTATGTGTAGCCAATATGTTAAAATATGTATCTTTCAATTATTCGATAAAACTTTCTTTAGTTAAGCCGCTTAATACATTACACATCCAAATGTGTATTTTAACATTGACACATCAGGGCGTGTATTAGACTATTTATACACTTTTTATGTATGCAGACAAATTGTTTTTATATCATTAATATATCTGTTTTAGTGTGTGATTTTACACAGATCTTTCTAAAAGAGTATTTAAAAAATGCTATTTTGTGCATATTTCTCTTGCAAATGTTGTCGAAATATATAATAAAGATTTTTATAATAAAAAAATGGACGAAATTGAATTTTAAAATAGTCGTCTATGACTGCCCTGATGCGTTTTCCTTTTAATTTTAAAAATGCATAAAGTAATTTTTAAATACATAAGAAAAAAAATTAAATGCTTACGTAACAATAATTGTCAATGTAAATAATTAAGAACAAATTTATGAGAAATCTTTCAAATAAAATAAATGTTCTACGTGAATGCATTTGGCTATTCTTCAATGAACTTAAAATACTTTATTCTAAAATTCCATGAAATAACTCTTTAAATTAAATATTTAACACCACAGCATTTCTCCAATTGAAACGTTTTATCTGAACATGTTCATGTTTCTAATCGCTTCAACAAGTAGTAATACGTGTAACTTTCTTAACCGCGATGTAATTATTCATAGTAATAATGTGTACTTAGATTTAATCGTTTTGTAATGAATTCATTTTAACATTGTAATAATACCATTCTAAGACGATAGACTGATGAGAATTTGCCATTATTTCCGCCTAAATAAGTCATGATAAAATATTAATCTTTACCAAATGAATTCAAGAAGATTTAGCAAATGAAATGGATTGTTATTGATAATTTATAATAGAAAATGATTATGCTTCCACGTACTGCTACTGCTTCTTTAGGTACTTAATTCTGATTTTTACACTAAATATATATTATAATGATAAATAAGGGTAATTTACGAAATACGACGCTGATATTTAATACGCAAATAAATTACTTTCAGTTATGTTTTTCTTACAAATTTTTCTATTTTTTATAGTACCGCTTTAACTTTTTATCTACCTTATTATGGATTGAAGAAAATTTTACATTCTAAAGCATTTTACACAAATTGTTTAAATTAATTAAAAGATTTACATAATCATTTAATAAATATTTGAAGGATTAATTAAATTTGAACTAAGGATTTTTTTTTTTTAATTTTTATAAACCCACTCAATTTTTTATTTTTTATTTTTTTCTTAGTATTTTTTAGAATTATAAAATGTACAAATGTGATGATCTTGCAATATAAATATAGAAATAGTTCCGCATTGAAAAATTCCCATTCTCCTCCCTCAGCGCCAAGAAGGCTGAAAAAATGCAAAGACAAAAGAAATCATACTTTAAAAAATATTTTTGTTTTGTGTAACCAATAGTACTTTTGGAAAAAGATACAGGAACAAGTCACTCATTCTAAACAGAATTGCAATTAACTGGCATATTAAAAGAATTTTATAATAAGTTATTTTAATTTTACTTATACCGTCTGTCCCAAAAATGACTGATAGATTTTAAAATTCAATAACTTGCAAACGGTGACAGCTATTTAAAAAATTTTTTGCAGAAGGGTTATGTATAATGTCAGGAGTTTTTTACCGCAATTTTTTATTTTAGTTCGCATCTCAAACAATAGGTGGCGCTGACGGCGATTGAAGGCCAGGTCGACGCTTCACTCAGCACTGATCACTTGGCCTTCAATCGCCGTCAGCGCCACCTATTGTTTGAGATGCGAACTAAAATACAAAAGTACGGTAAAAAAACTCCTGACATTATTCATAACCCTCCTGCAAAAATATTTTAAATAGCTGGTACCGTTTGCAAGTTATTGAATTTTAAAACACATCAGTCAGTTTTGGGACACCCGGTAAGTACCATCAGTAGATAAAATGTTAGTTAACATGTACATGTGCTGCTGTTACCACTTTAACAAGCATTAAAATGTATGGCTGTTTTAACCGCTTCGTCATTGTTCACAGCAACAATGTTATCTTAGATTTAATCGTTTAACAATGAAGTCATTATGAGATTGTAATAAAACCTTTTCTAAGACGATAGTCCGATTAGAATTTGCTATTATTCCCGCCTAGATGAGCGATCATAAATTATTAATCTCTTGCAAATGAATTCAAGAAGATTTAGCAAACGAAAGGAATTATTATTAATAAATCTCTGCATGTAAAATATTTATTCCCGACTGACTGATAATCAACGCACAGCCCAAACTACGGATCGTATAAACATGAAAATTGGGGGAAATATATTTCTTATGATATAAGCGTGCACTAACATGGGATTTTGGAATTTTTTCCTTCTATGGTTCGAAAATGGGGAGTCTAAAATTCTGGAACATCTTCCTATATCTCAGCAACCGTTTAAGGTAGGAGTGTGAAATTACAGAAAATAAATCTACCAAAAAATAATTAAACACATATTTCAGAGTTTTTAGAAATTGCTCCCCCCAGAGGGGGTTAAAAGGGGGGTTGAACAATTTAGAGCATTGACAAATCTCAGCAGTCGTTTTAAGTAGGAGCGTGAAACGGCTGAAAATAAATCTATTAAAAAAATAAGTAAAGACACGTTTCAAATATTTTAAAATTTCCACCCGTGAGGAGGTTAATATGAGGGTCGAAACATTCCAAAATATTTTTGGTTCCGCCATGTGACTTATCATACAAAAATCCTCGAACCTCTGTTTCATATTATGAACCATTATTCCTGCTCAGGAATTCACACCCTGGGGGTTGTAGTTTTCGAATTTTTTTTTTTTTTTTTATGGTAGCGTTTTATCATTACAAATCGGATTTTCCTACTGGGCCCTCTGATAAATTTTATTTATAATTATGAAAATGTCTAATTGAGAGGAAGATTTTACACCGGGGATGCATGTTACTTGAAATTCACGGAGGGAAGAATGAGGCAATTTTCTAAATTTGGCCTACACTCCTCATATGATATATCATTGGAAAGCTCCTAACCATTATTTCAAATTATACAATTCCAGCGCTTCTCCCCCCACCCATTTTGCCTCCGCGGTGGGTTATACCTATTTTGATGGAATTTTTTGCAAGTCTTTAACTTTTTATTTTAGAGGAAATTGCTTATAACATAATGTATGTAGTACAAGATAATAAAATGTAATTTTTAATAAATAAATGGAATTTATGTATCTCAACAAAGAAATAACAATTAAGTATATGTTTTTAATCATTTCCAGTTTTTATGGTATCTAATAAATAAATAAAATAATAAAATATTTAATAAATTTAAAATAATTTACAGTAGACAGTGCAAAATTGAATGCAGTTATTTCAAATTTTTTCAATAAAGGTACTTACATTAATCTCGAAAAATGTTAAATTTAATTCAATAATTTAAAAAGTTAGTAAAATATGTAAATTTTAAAAATAATTATATAATAATTTTCTATGAACTTACATAAAAAAGAGAAAAAAAAAAGCTGAAAAAGCTTTTAAAAAATAGTTCGTTTTTCTTTCTTTTTTTTTCTTATTGTCATTCAAGAGTGGTTCGCCTCAAGAAACTAGTATTAGATTCTTTTTTATATAATTTCTGACAATGCAAAAGTTCTAAAATCTATTTTTAGAATACGTTTGAATAAAACATGTCTTCGAAAAAAAAAAAAAAATCTATATTTGTTTTCCTATTGTACTTCTCATTGTTTCTCTTGCTTAGTTTACATTCTATTTTTTCTCTTAGGTATTCATAAAATTTCAAGCAAAAGTTTTAAATAATGCTTTAAAGATGTGTGTATGACACGGCAATCCTTTAAGATTCTTAAGAGCAACTCTTGAATACTTTATAAACTTCTTCCGCCTTAAACTTTGTTTAAATAAACATAAACTTAGAACAGTTCTCTCTACATTGTATCAATTGTTTTATAGAAAAAAGATCAGCAATGTTTCTAAACGTGTAAGAAAATTTCTTTTGTATTTAGAAACACTAATTTATATTTAAGGGGGCTCATGGCTGGATCGATACGGAAAATTATCTAAACAGAGTTCTCGCTTCGAGTCCATATAAAAACAGAAGTATTCAATGTAATTAATTTAAACTTTCTGATATTTTTAGGCATGTTTGTTGTCTTATAAAAATATAAAATGAAGTACTTCAATGTATTACAATTAAAAATAGAGCAAAATTTATGTAACACAATTTTCGAAAAAAAATATGTGTTATAGCACCATCCGTAAGATACCGTAATGTTGAATTGACATAAGAGCCTAATTTTTGCTTTAAAATGATCAGGAAACTTTACTCTATAGAATGACTTAAGGATATAACTATCACTAAAAACAACATTATTGAAAAAACTCTCAAATTTGAAAATTTAAAAAACCCGTAAAAAGTACAATTTTTTTTCATTAAAAATACTGAAAATATTAAACTATCAAAATTTTTAATTCATTCTATAGATAATGATGTTATATGCATGAAAAAAAATAAGCCAATCCATCAAATTTAAATCTTACAGATAATCGTGAAAAATCTAGTTTTGAGAAAACGCGACTTAAAGTTGAAATTATATGGGTGCAGCTTTGAAAGTGTTGATACATAAATGCTTATAACTCCGTTAAAAAAGCAAATATTTTTATGCTGTTTTTTGCACTGAGTTCCGATTTAATTGAATAATCACAATAGATCACAAAAATTGATTTTTTGAAAATTTTTCAAGCCCTGAGCCTCCTTAAGAATGTATTCATTTGTTATCTTTAGAGAAGAAAATATTTTTATTATTAAACAAATTTAAATTTAGAGATAGAGTACTAAAAACGTAAGGATAATGCTTGAAGAGTTGGTGCAACCTTGAACAAATTTTGTATGGGGTCTCCTATTGCATGTATATTTCATGAATAGATGCCTATATATATAATAAAATTGAAAACACAAACAGTAAAATAACACAGAAAAATATTAAATAAATAAGTAAACAGGATAAACGTAAATGCAGAGGCCTAGCTATGAGAAACATAAATATCCATCAGAGCTGTCCCCATACATGCTGTCCTTAAAAAAGGTCTATTTTTTCGTTGACTATTGTCAGCAATATGCTTAAAAAGACAAAATTTAGCACCTTGTAACATATCGAAATAGCCAAAACAATTGATAAAAACAATGTTCTCATTTGGATAAAGATAATAATAATAATAAATTTAGTAAGAAGAAGATAAAGATAATAAGAACACAAGAATTGCAGAATAAGAAATAAAATAAACAAACAATTAAATTAATGAAAAAATACAATGGAAAACAAAAACAAAATCCAAGACTTAAAACTCAGCAGAAAACAAGCATGACGTCCTGTAGTAGCTGACATGAGTCAGCAAATTCAAAATAAACGAGACGCGATGAATACGATATTGTAGTGCTGCCCTCTGTGAGGAGAAACTGTAATGTAAACACATAATACGAAAATTTAATGCCGCAATTTATGCTAAATTTATGACTTTTGGAAAATGCACAAAGATCAGCCTAAAATCTATATCAAGGATTTGTTGAAATATGGAACAATAAATATATATTTCAAGTTGTAATTAAGAAAGAAAATGAAAATGTTACATTTTGTCAGAGGTTCGTATCAAGTTTCATGTAAGCTTGGAATTCGAAAAACTAATTTTACACACAATTCTTACGAGTTTTTTGTGACAGAGGTAACTATTATGCGAATCTTCGCCATTTGACATATATTACATATGGTACGATTTCTTCTACCCTCGTTATCCCAGAAACACGGTCTTAACTTGAAAAGGGGAAGGCAAGAGGCATGCGCCTTAGCTGAAGAATGACCTCCTCTTATATCTTCATCGACATAAAATTCTCCAATTCTATGAAGTCAATTTGTTTTTCATTACAGAATCAGAGGTTATCTAGTTTTTACCTTTTTTTTATTTTATCTTATTCATGCTTTTTTCTGGCTCCAAGGTATTTTTTCACTTTATCATAACATGTAATATTTCTTTCTTTCTCGATACAACAAATATAATTTCATTCTTCGTTTTTGTGTATTATTTTTTTTTCTTTGCAGAATTTTTCCTGCTTACAAAAACAATGTCGTGTATAAGATGTAATATTCAAATATTTTCTTTCTCAATGGTAGCCAATGGCTACTTCCTTAACCGTTAATTACCGATATATAGTTCCAATTACAAAAATGTTTTAATTTAGGTGAAGAAATTCTTTAAAAGCAACATATGTCAAAAATTTAAAGCAATTCTATAAATTTAGTAGATAAATAATTTTGACAGAGTTATTAAAAATGATCGAAAATAAAATTAAAATTGCAATATAAACTTGAAATATCTATTCATTCTAAAATATTAATGTAAATTTTGTTTAAAAAAAATCATGAAAATTAAGAAACTAAAAAATTCTTTACAAAATGATTCATAATTTAAAATCTTATTAGAGTACACTAGCCAACAAAAGATGGGTCCTATTTTAGCTTTTGAAAATTATTCTTATACATTCTCTACCACAGAAACTTGAATTGGCCTTTATTTTTTTATCAGCACTTAAAGATATTTTGCGCATCGTAAATACTAAAATAGTAATGAAAAAAGCAGATTTATTGCTATAAAATAAAAGATTCTTGCGTTTTTTACTTATGATAATTGATTTATATATGTATATGTAATGCTGAATACAAAAACGAACATCATTTTTAACCAACGCGCCAAGATATTCCGCAAATTGAAAATTTCGAGCTAAAAATTTCCGTGATAATTTGAATATAAGCGAAAAAACTGAATAAATTATCGAATAAATAAAAATGAAATTAATTTAAAAAGTTTCACATTTGTTTCATAGTATCAGATTTTTGCTACAATTTAACTTTAACATTTACAATTTGAAAAAAAATAATAATAATAAATAAAATAAAATATGCAACAACTCATATGAACTTTTTTTTTGTGGTAAAAAGTACTTAATAATCAGTTATCAAAAGTACATAATAATGAGTTATCAAAAGACAGCCATCTCTTTTATTTTATAATATCTGATTATTGTTATTCTTTAACATTGACAATTTATAATTTGCAGAAAATCCTTACATGATGGTTAAAAAAGAAAGTAATTATCGGATTCAGGGAAACCGCTTAATATTAAAAAGAAACAAAACATCGCAATATTGTGTTATGTAATCTTTAAACTTTTTATTAAACTTCTGGGCGGTAATCTGTCGTAAACGCTCGTAGTATCATGTAAATAAGAATAAATGCATGGTAATCACTGAAAATCATAACAATATTAGAATGTCATCGGATTAATATATTTAAAATTTAATTTCGATAGGATATTCGAAACCAAGTTAAAGCTCTAGTAAAATTTTTGAGCAGCAAAAACATACATACGATCATTGAAGTTAAATAAAAATAAAAAATTGCAATATTTTGGTAAAAGAAATCATGAAAAGAAACAGACAAAAATTTTTACAAAAGAAAACAAGTGTTAAAATCGAATTTTTGTAACCAATATAAAACTTAATCAAAGTTCACGCAATGTAACGTGAAATTTGTGCGATTTTTTTCAAAGCACAGATACACATGAAATAAATTCTTCAAATATTTTGACCACTTGACATATGACCCCTCAAAGCAGGTCAAACTCACTTGTGTTCACATGCAAAAAAGTAGTAAAAGTCATGCACATTTTTAAATTCATAATTTTATAAATTTTAGTGTTATATGAATGGGACTTTTTTGTCTTACTTCTCAGTGTAATAAGAAGATTTTATTGAATATAATTAATAAGAACGGAAGACCGTATAAAAATCTAAATTTCCAAAATTTTTATAAAATATTCTTATTGACAAAAATCGATTTTAAAATATTTATTTACCTCATTTAAACCATTTTGGTAACTGGAACTATATGTCTATGACTAACGCTTTAGGGAATTAGCCATTGGCTACTGCTGAGAGAGGACACCCTGTATACTATCATAATCCTTTCCATAAGAGTTATTATAAGGTTATCTATAGATCATACATCAGAATTTAATAAGCGATGCTTTACATAGCTTGTAAAATGTCTGATTAAAGACTATATGCCTTAAACCAAAAGAAAACACACAAAATGACACGAGTTGAGTTGTTTTAATGCATATTTAATAACTTGTGATAATTTTAGTATAATTTCAAACCTCTAAATGTCTGGCACCTAATATTTCGTTCACTATGCTCCAGGATTCACTGTAAAGAAGCAAAATTTAAGGTAATATAATTCTACAGACTTAAGGAATTTTCAATGCATTGAAGAATAATTAATACTCTTAAGGATTGGATAAATATTTGTAATTATCTTTTTAATATAATGCTTAAATAATCATATATTCTTAGCATTTAAAACAAAATGCATAAAAAACTACGTGACAATTTTAACCTTTTGCGAGAAATATTTCCAAATTGAAAAATCCCGATTCCCCTCCCTCAGCACCAAGGAAGCTGAAAAGATACAAATGCAAAAAAAAAAAAATCATATTTTTAAAAATATTTTTGTTTTGTGTACCGGATAATGTTTTTGGAACAAAATAAAGTAATGTATCTGTAACTCATTCAAACAGTAGTACAAATAATTGACGCTTTAAAGTAATTTTATAATAATTCTTATGGTACTTATAAGTACCGTCGGTAGATAAAGGGTTAAATCGATGTATCATACATATATTTCTCTTAAAAAAATCATAAAATATTTTCTATCACCGTGGACTTTTCCATAATTTAAGTAAAAATGTGCAAACAATCCACCCCCCCATATTATTCTGTAACGGAATTTCCCTGTGAGTCCCTGTAAATGAATAATAGCTATTACGGCAGGCATTCATAAATCCTGTCGTAACTTTGTGTTAAATAATTGTATAGACTTCTAGACCATGTCCTTCAATTTGCAATTACAATTTTTTTTATAAAGGATATTCTATTGGACCTATTTACAATTTTTCACATTTCACCCCTCTCTTCTTTAAAAATGCCCCTTTTTCTGTGCCCAAAACATCATAGAGTAATTTTTTTAGGAGTCATCCGAACTTTATTTTTAATGCCGAAAAAATTCTAAAATTCTGGAAATTGGCAATCAGTTGTCTAAAAATCAGTATTTTCCTGGGATATGTATGTAGTTTTATTAATTGGTGCCAGAAAAACCAGCAACGTGTACTTAAAAAGTTGCATTGCTTCCCATAAACTTACCTGTTTGTCTGTATTTGTAAGAAATTGCTCAATTTCTAAAGGGATTTTGTGTACACCCTGTACATAATAACATCATTATCATTGATAGTCTTCTTATTTAAATCTTTTCAGTTATTTAATATTTTAAAATGAAAAGAAATATCGCATTTCTGAAAGACCTCAAAGGAGATTCCTTATTAATTCCTTTCTAAAACATATTTTATCTTAATCCTTTAACAAATGACTATAGTTTCAGCATATGATAAATAAAATAATTTTCTTGAATGACACACTGAACATTTTCATATATTTCTACCAGAAACGGGCAATCAGTCAATGTGACACGTCGCAATACATTTTGAAATGGGTGAAACTTTATGCACACATTTCTCTAATAAATATTTCTAGAAAGTCATTCGTAATGTTAGCTTGTAAAACGATTGAAATCTCAATGAGACCACAAATATTTTGACACTTCTTAATGTATCATATTTCTTAATAGTTGCAAATTCCTTCCCCAATCCATAGAGAAATCATTCATTATTCTGCTTGACTTTGTAGTACAGATTTATACTTTGGAGAAACAGCTGCAAGTAAGAAATGATTAATGAAAGGAAATATATTAACAGATTTATTGCCTGTAAAGTATTTTCTTAAACATTTGTTTCAAATCCACATAAATTTGAATGTATTTTTTTAAAAGAGTATAGAGCCAAAAGAATGTTCTTCCAAAACATTTTGTAAGTGTCATCAAATCCTGTTAATGCTCATAGCATTAATATACAATTTTCGTCTTTGCATTCATAAAACCGGCCATAACATTGCATTGAATAATTAAAATTTCTCAATAAACTATACACTATTGGCGAAATTTAACGTATTCGAGTTTTCGTCTCTCCTTTACTTAAACATGCCCTCTCTTCTGTTCCCAAAACATAACAGAGCAAATTTATTTTTTGGAGATTTATATAGGGTCGATGTGCCAGTAATGGACCACCTCGCACTTTTTTCTTTATAAAAAAATAATAAATAATAGTCTAGCTTTTATTATTTTTTTCTGAACTCCACATTGCATGCTTTACAAGCTGCATTAATTTTTTACACTTTTTGTCAAAACAATTAAGAAGCAGAAAATAAAGTTTCACAGTTTTTCTGTTTTTCACTGAAAATCTTAATGAACGTGCTAAGAGCAGACTTTACTTACTTAGTTTATAATTTTTTTATTTTTCCGTAAAAATTGAAAGTTTTTGTTTGGTTAGCAATATAAAACATTGAATTTATTGTACCAATGGCCATTAACAAATTTTATTCATTTTCAAGATTTTAGGAGGGGTGGCCCGTTACTGGATTGCTTATTTCGCGATTTTCCAGTAATGGACCACCCAAGTGACCAGTACAAAAAATGTTATTTCAGTAGAGATAAAATATTTTGATTTAACTGAAAAGCTAAATAATCAAATTTAATACTTAAATTTCACCTATTAGAATTTAATAAAGACAATTTCTTTATAAATAGTTGTTTTTAAAAAGTCATCCAAAATTGGTATAAAACACAAGCAGAACATTTGACGAAATCTAGATGTGCCGTTACAAAAGAAGTTGGTTCAGAAATATAAAATCATATTTGGAAGAAGATATTATTTTCTTCCGAATTCTAAAGCATACAGAGATAATTTTCAATAAGGTTAAAACAAGGTTTCTTTTGTGCTCTTAAAACAAGGAAAATTTTGGGACCAAAATCAGTTAAAGACGTGTATTATGTAATACCAAATAACGAAAAAGAACAAATCACTGTTATGGGATGTTTTACAGCATATAATGAGATTGTTCCATTGGTGATAATATATCCATATAAGCATCTCTGAAGGGATATTGTGGAATCAATCTGTACCAAATTGGTGGGCTATTATGATTATCTAAAAATGGTTGGATAGTGCAAGAACATTTATAATTTTTAATGCATTTTAAAATTCCATATTGAGCAGTTTGGACTATCGGAAAGGGAAGATAAAATTGGAGATCTGTTATTTATATTTCACAGTTGTAAAGCACATCACTTAGATAATGATATGAATGAACATTGGAGACTTTGACAGATCTTGCTATTAGAGTATACAGTACTTCGGATTAAGTATAGTGGTCAAAATCTTTTGTGTGTTCCTGTAAATACTACCTGCTTTCTATTATACAGAAAGTGACTTTTAATAAAACACAGCAACGTATATCATATTCATAAAATGTGGCACAGTTTAATATAATTAAAACATGTCCCAAACAATGTTTCCCCGTGTAGCATTATGTAGTGGAATACTTTTGTGCGGCCCTGTAATTTAATAATAAATATTCTTTGCATCTCAGGTTGTACAGAATTTATATTTTAGTATATATATACGTCATAGGTTCATGTCAATTTATTATGTTCGAATGAGTGTAACACCATTAAAATGCATTTGCAACTTTTTTCCCCTTTGACTGTAATGTAACGGAATACTTTTGATAGTCCCTGTAAATGATCTATGCATCTGATTATCATAAGATTTGAAATGACTCGACAAAATTATGTAATATTTATGTTATAAATTTCAAGCGATTAAAATGCATTTCAACCTTTTTTTCCCCATTGACTGTAATGTAACGGAATACTTTTGATTTTCCCTGTAATTGATCTATTCATCTTATTTTCATTAATTTTGAAATGACTAAACAAAATTGTGTAATAATTATGTATTTTAAATTTCAACCTGTTCGGTTGGATAGTTTTTGCGTTGTTATATGTGGACAGACAGATAGACGGACAGACAAACGGACAGACAGACGGACTGAACGACAACTATAGTTGTCGTTCAGTACGTATTTACATAATTACAAACGCACCTAAAAGCAATTATCTGTTATTTTTTGAAGGGTGGCCCATTACTGGAACATAGGCGGTCCATTACTGGAACATAGGTGGTCCATTACTGGAACATAGGTGGTCCATTACTGGGCTTTTGGGTGTTTAGACATATTTCTATTATTTAAAATTAAATTTTTATTTATATTGGGAAATGTAACTATGGGATTAGTTAAATATTGGTGAAAGATTAATATAATATGAAAAAAATTTTTATACAATAATTATAACTATTAATAAAAAATTATTTTTTAGAGAAATTTCTTAAGGGGGTCCATTACTGGCACATCTACCCTATCTTCATTTCTTGTACCAAAAAATGTTCTATAATTTTTGAAAATGGCAATCAGTTGTCTAAAAGAAAAAATGAGTGGGGTGACTGGGGTACAATGGACCATTTTTGTTGATTTTGACTGTTTACTCTTAAAATATTCATTTTTTCAAATGTAATCAAATGCATGCATGCTATCTATATATTAAAGTTTAGATTACACCTACTCAAACATAACAATTATATACTCTTTGTTTTATGTACTTTTTTAAATAGCAAGTGACAAAAGGGACCATTGTACCACAAAGGTGGGGTAGAATGGTCCACAGCATGGGGCTCTATGGACCACATGAAATTCTGAATAAATATATAAGTATAGCACATGTTTTAACAATAAAAAAACATAGAATATATCATCCATGTCTTAACTTTATTGATATAATGTAAGAGTAACGATTATTAAAGTTAGCAAATGATGCATCAAAAGAAATTTGTGTCACTGAAAGTCTGCAGCTTTCTTGTGAAGCATTAGAATCTCAAAGAGTCAGTACAATATCTTAACTATTTAGAAAATTTTCATTAAAAATACTGGAAAAAATAAATGCATTTCTGTCTGATTTTCAGCACATGGAACTCACAAAAACAGGAATCATCATCATTTTTATTCTATTACTAAATCAACAAAATAAATCTTTTTTTCTTCAAAAATTCTTATTATGTTGAATGTCTTTAAAAAAAGAAAATAAGGCGAAAAAAAATCAAGTTAATAAAATATTTTGTTTAGTGGCTTTTGGTGCTAAATTTCGATTAATTTTGAAATGTGAAAATATTATGTAGATAATATTTCAAAAGTGCATTATACATCATGACTCATTAGTTAATTTAAGTAAAAAAAATAATTTCTTAATTCTTAATTTCATATACAAAATTTAATTTTAGAAAACAGAATACAGAACTGGGGTACAATGTACCATGGTCCATTGTACCCCATTATCTGTAGGTTCATTGTACCCCATATGTGACTTTGACAAAAAATCGATAAAAAAATTATATTCAATTATTTTAGTTACAAGAAACATAATAATATAGCGTCTGACCTTTGTATTGTACTGAGCAATGTTTTCCAAATTACAAATCATTAATGAAAAAATAACATATATTTCACTGAAAATATTTACTTTTGCCTGTCTTTAATCAATTATTAAGAATAAATTGACTAAATTGTCAGCTATGCATATGGTTTTAAATTTCTATTCATCATTACAGGACTGCCATATATGCACCAAAATATCAAGCATTCAAAAAAGGAAATAATATCAAAAATAGGGGGTGGTCCATTGTACCCCAGTTTCCCCTACTTTCCTGTGCTACATATATATTTTACTAATTGATGCTGCTAAACCTGCAACATATGCTTCTAATATTCTAGTATTTCCCATGCACATATCTGTCCATCTGTGTTTGTAAAAATAGCTTGATTTCAAAAGAGATTTCGAGTAAGCATTGTACATCAAAGTAATATTATCATTAATAATATTTTACATTTAAGTTGCTTCAGTTAATTAACATTTTAAAACTTTCGAAAAAGTATTACATTTCTCAATCCCTTTTTTATTAATTCCTTTCTAAAAAAAATTTGAAATCCTTTTAACTAATGACTATAATTTCAGTATATGACAAATAAAATAATTTTTTCTGAATTGCAATTCAGGGGTTTGACAACTGGAAACATTCGTACATTTCACCGGAAAAGGACAATCAATCAATATGATACGTCGTAATACATTTTGGAATCGGTAAAACTCTAAGCAGACATTTTTCTAATAAATGCATCAAGATAGTCATTCGTAATGTTAAATTGTAAAACGGTTGATATCTCTATGAGACCACAAATATATTGACACTTCCTAAAGTATCATACTTTTTAATAGTTGCATATTCCTTCCATAATCCCTCAATAAATCATTCATTATTCTGCTGGACTTTATAGTACAGACTTATACTTCGGAGAAACTGTAAGTAACAAGTGATTAATGAAATGTAATATATCAACAGATATATTGTCTGTAAAGCATTTTCTGCTAGACTTTATAGTACAGACTTATATTTCGGAGAAACTGTAAGTAACAAGTGATTAATGAAATGTAATATATCAACAGATATATTGTCTGTAAAGCATTTTCTGCTGGACTTTATAGTACAGACTTATGCTTCGGAGAAACTGTAAGTAACAAGTGATTAATGAAATGTAATATATCAACAGATATATTGTGTGTAAAGCATTTTCTGCTTGACTTTATAGTACAGACTTATATTTCGGAGTAACTGTAAGTAACAAGTGATTAATGAAATGTAATGTGTGAACAGATATATTGTCTGTAAAGCATTTTCTGCTGGACTTTATAGTACAGACTTATACTTCGGAGAAACTGTAAGTAATAAATTATTAATGAAATGTAATATATCAACAGATATATTGTCTGTAAAGCATTTTCTGCTGGACTTTACAGTACAGACTTATACTTCGGAGAAACTGTAAGTAACAAATGATTAATGAAATGTAATATATCAATAGATATATTATCTGTAAAGCATTTTCTTAAAAATTTGTTTCAAATTCACTTAAATTTGAATATATATATTTTAAAGAAAGCGTAATATTAATAATATGTTATTTAAATTTGACGTATTTCTTTTAAGATTTTTAAGGTTTTTTTTTTTTCTATTTTAACCATTCAGTGAACCGTGTCCCACATCTGGCACAAACCAAAAAAAAAATAAACTGTATAGCAAAACCAACAAAATGTACTTCTTTTATTGCACTTTCCATTCACGTATCTTTTCACCGGTATTTGTAAAGAGAGCATGATATCTACAGAGATTTTGTGTACACCTTGTATATTTTAACAACATCGTTAATAATATTATTTTAGTTTAAATATTTTCAGTTACTTATTATTTCAACCCCCAATAAGTATTGCATTTCTCAAGGACTTCAAAGACCATTGTTTATTAATTCTTATCTAAAAATAATTTTCATACTTTATTTAATTAATTATAATAATCTTTAACTAATGACTTTAGTTTCAGTGTAGGATAAGTAAAATGATTTTTTCGAAATTCATTTCAGGCGTTTAACTGAAACTTTCACTGAATATTTTAGTATATTTCCACCAGAAACGGACAATCAATCAATATGACACTCCGTAATACATTTTGGAATCGGTAAAACTTTATGCAGACATTTCTCTAATAAATGTATCTAGAAAGTCATTCGTAATGTTAGCTTGTAAAACGGTTGAAATTTCAATGAGACCACAAACATCTTGACACTTCCTAATGTATCATATTTCTTTATAGTTGCATACTCCTTGGTTAATCCATAAAGAAATCATTCATTATTCTACTCGACTTTGTAGTGCTGACTTATACTTTGGAGAAACAGCTGTAAGTAACAAATGATTAATGAAATGTAATATATCAATAGATTTATTGTCTGTAAAGTATTGCTTAAATATTTGTTTCAAATTCAATTAATTTCCGATTTATTTTTTTTAAAGCGAGCGTAATATAATATATTTTTTTTATATTTGACACAGTTGTTTTAAGATCCTTAAGAATTTTTATTGTAACTTATTACTACATCGTGTGCACAGCTGGCACATAACTAAAAAAACTGTAATTCACAATATGCGCCATATATATGAATTTTGCCGATATAATCTCTGTAACTGAACAGTTCAAGGAAAGAAATAGCACTTGTTTTGTCTGTATCAGATGGCTGCATTTGACAATAAAATTAGAATTTGTTTGTCGGAAAAAAATGTATTCATCAAGCTATTAAAGTAAAATTTACTTTTGCTATTTTTAATATACACTTAAAATCATTAAATTAAAGAAAGAAGCAGGGTGTTAAACAGGTAAAATTAATTAATTTAAGCTCATTTAATTTCAGAATATGGTAATACAATATTTAAAAACCCAAAATGCGTACATATTGTACACGCCATAAAATATTAAATTTTAGATAAAAATTTAAAATTTATTTTTTTTTACTATTTTTCCCAATATTAGACCAATATACAGATTGAAAAAAGTTTTATTCATAAAAATAGAAAAAAATCGTGCAGTGAAAGTTTAAAATAGATTGATTACATCATGTTCCAAAATCCGCATAGGAAATTTTGTATGATGCTTTATTAAAATTAAAAGAATTGTATCTTATTAAAATGAATAATTACGATATTATCTGGCTTTGCCAATTGAAATCTGTGTATTTTAAACAGAAAATTTATCCATATGGCGCATAATCGTTTGTTTTGAAAGTGAGAATATTACATGGGCCTTTTTCTGGTGGACTCATTATGAAACTCTTCTGTATTTTTTGTATACGTAAAAAAGTTAACGCATCTGCGAGACCACGAAACATTTAATATATCACAATTAATCAAATTTTTAATTGTAACACATTATCTTTTTATAAAGGATAATAATTATTAATTATTATTAAAGCATTATTATTATTATTTCAAAGAATAATTATTATTCAGCTTGATTTTATATTAAATTATTAACAAGTTGGGAAAGAAAGAAACAAAGGAAGTTATAATTGACAAATTAAATATAAAATTTATAATATTCATAATACATGCTAAATTAGAATTTTAACACAAAAAATAAAAAAATATTCAAAATATATGTTCTGGACCCTCTCAAATATTCATATGTAGCTCAATAAATATTCGTTTCAACTTTATTGAATCCAGTATGTTATTCGAGTAATTATGAAAAATATAGCCAATATGTACATATTAATAAAATATATATTAAAGCATTTAAACATTTTATCATTTCAGTTACTTGATAAAATTGTTTAGTTACGCATACGCATTTTGCATCACTACTTGAATTCTTATACAATTCTTGTACAAAGTATTTGTAACTCTACCAGAGAGTTTTTACTCTATTGATAAGCTGTTAATGAATTTGTCAATTTCAGAATAAAATATTCTGTATGTATTTTTCATCGAATATTTTATAATTTGGCATTGTTTCATTAAATAAGAACTAGAGTTTCTCATTATAATAAAGAAAATAAACATTAGCCATTTTTGTTTTTTAGGTTGATTCCTTTTTTTAAAATTTTAAATCATATTATTAAGTTTGATATCACATTATTCCTTATTTTAAAGAATACATTTATCAATATAATTCGTATTCATATAAATTTGAGTTCTATGCAAATTTGTTACGACTTTTATGTCATACATTCCTCTTGCAAACCTAGTGTAATTTTGGCTGAATTTCCATCTAGATCCCAAACATTTTGATACAAGGTAATGTATCATATTTCTCTATAGAATGATATTCCTTAAATATTTCATAAACAGATCATTCACTTTAGAGCTTGGTTGAATATTGCATTCTTATTTATTTGGAGAAACAGCTATACCTGACAAATGATTAGTGAAATGTAATGTACTAAATGATTAATATTCTGTAAATTAAATTATAAACATATTTCTCTCAGACTCTGTTTGCATTTGGATCACATTTTAAAATCAAAGGACTTAATTTAGAAATAATACGATTTGATGGAAAGCGCCTAGTAGTATCGCTCAGGTAAGTTTTACCATAATTTAAAAATAGATCTTAAGTGGATTATGTAACACTGTAATAGGTTACTTAATTCAGAAAAATGTAATATGTAAATTTTCATAACGTTGTTATATAATATCAAGAAATGGGCTGCACTGCATCATGTTTCATTTTAGATGATAATAATCAAAACTATAGTTTCCAACATCTGCTAACTATTCCGGACTCTGATCCAAGACGAACGTGTTTACAATCGAAACTTTATTTAAACAAAAGCTTCAAAATGAAATTTATCTTAAAAAGAACCCTTATATATATATATGTATACATGTTTGTTGAAAACATGTTTATTATGATTCAGATTGAGGAATAATTAACAGTTGTTCGAATCTATGTAGTAACTTTCAAAAATAGATCTCATTGTAGCGTCTAGAACAAGACTGTTATAATAGTCTTGTCCTAGGATAAGAATAGACAATAAGTAGCTTCTGCGAATGGATGTGCGGCTAAGCAAAATGTTGAACTTCACTATCGTGGTCCTATAAATATAAAATATCAGTTTTGCAAAGTATTGAATTTTGACCCTTTTGGTTATTGAAACAACCAAATGCTTAATTTATCTCTTGTTGTCATAAAAGACGTATAAAAATAACGCCTAAGAAGAGATTCAAAGCAAAGCGTTACAGAGCAAAATGAGTAATCCACACGATCCAGATTACAAAAATTTCAAAGAAAATCTCAATTAAAAGATAATAAAAGCTCAATTTTTTGTGCCGCAATAGGAGCTGAACAATCGGCAAACTCGACAGGATATGGAAGTTATTGTTTTAGAGTAGAAGGACAATTTTACCATCGTACTTTTTATTTGTATCCAGAAATAGGTTATCAAAGAAAACATATAGAATTGTATGTACTTGATACATCACAAGCTGTACAGAAACGACTTAATAATGACTGCAATGAAATCTGTTTACCAGATATTATACGTAAATTAGATGAAATTAGTAGAAGGTATCTTTCTGCTCAGGCATATAAAATGCTTAGTAAGGTTGAACATGAACGTTAAGAGCATGATAGCTTAAATAATCTTCGAATGCCCAGAGTAAATATTTTCTTACGTCGAGATTGTTACTCGGATCAAAGCCGATACAAATTGCCAACAACTAATGAAGCTACTATGGTGCTTCAAAATAATGATCGGGACTAACTTTTGAATGTATTATAAGAGTATATCCGTAAAACAGTGATGTCCATTTTTTTATAAAAAGGTACTATGTCCAAATCTTGATCCTATGACATATCCAATTTTTCCCCAGTGGTGAAGCAGCATGACAACAAACATTATCATATAATCCATATCTGGGAGCTTCAGTTGGGATAGAACAAAATGTAGCAGGTTTCTTTAATAAAAGCGTGCATTCTTTGCAATTCGCGAACATGAATTCGAACCAATTTTATCTGGATCACAAATCACACAACACTATGCCGCAGATTCATACTTACAAATAGAGTCCAACAATATGAATTATGCTCGCTATAATCAAAAAAAGCTTCGAACAGAAAACATGTAGTGATTTACTTTATTATATTAAACGAGGCATTACAAATGTTGGATTTCAAGCTGGCAGAGCAGTTATTTCACCTTTTACATTTCAAAGATCGTTACGAAACGTGAGAGAACACTTTAAACATGCAATGGTACTTATAATTAAACTTAGAAAAACCTGACATATTCGCTCGCATTGAATTTTTCGCTCAGCTGGAAATATTCAATTCGTATAAAACCTGACATATTTTGTATTTTCACATATAATCTAAAATTAGAATCTATGTGAGAATTAACTGAAAACTTGAATCCTGGTCAGGTGCAAGTAACACAACAGATTTGGTCTCAGAAATATTTCATATAAAACTAAATGCATCAATGATTGACATTACTGACGGAGAAAGGTTTAGTTAAACACTCAGATATGTACACACTATAGAATTTCAAAAGAGATAATTAGCACATAACCCTACTCTTGCCATTTTAGATGAGCCCTACTTATTACGTGTATACTCTCACGTTGACCGATTGATTAGAAGAGAATTACCAGATCCAATTGCGTACCCGCATCCTTGTGAAAATGTTAAACACCACATGATTCCACGTAGCAACTTAAATTCTAGATCACCTATTAATATGGGATGTAAATGTTCAAATTTTTTTCCAAGAGAGATTCATCAAACTATAGAAGTTGTTAATGGTTATCTACGAGTATTATATCAAAGGCAGAAATTTCTGGTGAGAGGGAAACCTGTTGATGATAGTTTTGTTGTTCCATACAATCTCTGCCTATTGCAAAAATATTATGTACACATCATTTTGGAAGCTTGTACTTCAGTAAAATTAGTCAAGTATATATGTGTACATATCAAAATATATCTGCAAAGAATACGATTTGCCAATTTAGAAGTTAGAACTATTAATCATGAACAAAAAGTTTTTGTTCATGATGAAACCACTCTTCACGATGATGCTCGATATGTTAGTGCTCCGAAGCAATGCAGCGGCTTTTGGAATTTGGCATGTATAGTAAATCAAATAAAATCATTGGCCTTGCTATTCATTTGTCTTGCAAACAAATTGTTTATTTTCAAAGTGGTCATGAAAATGATGAAGCTCAAATGTACCGGAGATCGTGATGCGCTTCTCACCTCATGATTTAAGTTGTGTCTAATTGATGAACTGGCTACGTAACACTTTTTTTTTATAAAATTCCATATTTTGTTGATACAAAAAATTGGATTTGGCATAAACAGCTGCAAATAAATGACTGTTTGATAATGAAAGCCCAAATAATATGGAACATTTCTCACTTTGACTATTATTAGTTCTTGTGCGTTGAGCAACTAGCTTTGAACATTTTTCAACCTATAATCTGCTACATATCAAGTATTTCAAGAAGCTACCCGAGCACGTCAACTATCGGCAGATGATCGGGAACTGGAAAAATGTTTGAAAGAGGAAGCTACATTTCAAATACCAAGTCAACTTCGGCAAATATTTTTGCTCATTGATATGTTTTGTTCACCAGCAAATGCTTTTGCTTTATGGGAAAACATTCTTGCGGATATAAGTGTATGATTTTAGACTAAACTTTTTTGCCGAAGAAGCTGTCAATATAGCCTCTGTGAAATACAAGATATTTTAATTGTGCATGGTAAAAATTGCAGCAGTTTTCATTCACCAAATTCTCAAAACATGAAACAACATCGAACTTTCAAACCAGCCTTTGATGCCATTACTGATGCTGCATGAGCCACTGCAAAGGCAGCGACATTAAACACATATTACAGAACACGTACAACAATACAGTACAATCTGCACTAAATAGCCAGTTCATTATGCAATTGATATGATGCTCCTATTGGTTCTGAAAAAAAAACCTACATATATATAGCACTCTAATGTTTTTATTTATTTATTTATTTATTTATTTATTTATTTATTTTTGAGGACAGAATTTTTTTTGTGTACAACCACTGGTATTTCAGTTATTTCACTAAAATCTGGTTTAACGTTACACAGTGACTTTAAATTTTCTGTCCCAATAACAGAAAAACGAACATCGTCAATAAAAATTTCGTCACCAGAAACACATGTTTGTCCAAGATGTTGTGTCCATGCTGATTGAGTTGTTAAAAGTTTTGATAATCTTCTTCATTTTCCAGTTTACTAAAAAAAAATCGCATTAGTTAATTACAAAGATTCAATATAAAAGAAGGGCAAAAATTTGCAATAGTTGTAGCAGATTTTTTAAACTGTACAATTTTATTGTATACTTGTTTTGTTAAGAAATCTTAATTTTATTATGATATATTAGCCAGAAACACTGTTTCCCCCTTAAGTGTTTTTAAATGCTAAATGTTTATTTATTTGATTATAAACACGCCGAATTTTGCTCATCTAAATGCTTACTTGGTGGGTGTCTTCTCCATCGCTGGTATGTGCAATAACATACTAAAAAAAATTCAAATTTATCTTACAGCTTATTGCAGTTTCTGTGACATACCTTTAATAATTATGTGTTCAGTAAGCTAAATTCAAAAAGCTGTGTCCATGCTTATTAAACTGTTAAAAGATTTTATAAAGCATTATTTTTTATTTTATTGGAAAAACATTTGTAATAACCACTTGGAAAGACTTCATATCACCCAAAATAAAATAAAATAAAATAAAATAAAAATAAATAAATAATGTAAAATAAGAAAAATCGGCAAAAGAAAAATCGACAGCTGCAAAGGTTTTTTTAAATTATGAAGTTATTTTACTTGTTTGTTTTATTGATAAGTGTTATTTTTTATGACATATTAGCCAGAAAGCCTATTTTACACAGAAATATTCTATATACTAACAGTGTGTTTATTAGATTATCAACCAAGGCGAACTTTGGTTATCCACATGCTTGGTTTGGGAATGTCTTCTGTATCGCTCTTATGTGAAGTAATATACTGAATAAAATTCAACTTTGTTTTTATCCTGATTTCATTTTCTGTGCCTACATTGAATATTCCTATGTTGAGTTAGTTAAATTCAAAGATTTATGCCCATTTAAATTCCGCAGTTAAATGTTTTCACAAGACCTCTTAATTTTTCACTTTAGATTGAAAAAAAACTTTTTTTGTATGAGTGATTTGCCAAAAATTAATATAAAAAAGAATCGAAGAAAAACTAAGAGTTGCTGTAGACTTTTTTAATTATGCAGTTTTATTGCATATTTCTTTCAATAAGAAATCTAGATTTTTTATCCTGTTCATTTGATCATCTAATTGCTTGCTTGGTCGGTGTCTTCTGCATCAATTTAATGTTCCTTTACATAATGAAGTAAATTCTATGTCGCTCTTACTGCTGATTTTAATATTTATGTATAGTGTAAATTAAACTTAAAGTTGTGCACGTACTGATAAAGCTGCTAAAAGTTTGATAAATCATCTTTATTTTTCATTTTACAAAAAAAAAAAAAAAATACTTTTGTATTATTTAATTGCCAAGATTTAATACCTAAAAAATCGCCAACATTTTTTAACTTTACAGTTTTATTGCATATTTGATTTTTTTTCAGAAGTCTTATTATGATACATTAGCCAGTAAGAATAATTTATCATAAGTATCACAAATGCTAACAGTGTGTTTATTACATCATAAACAATTCTAACTTTTGTCATCGAATACTCGTTTGATGGATTCCTTCTACATCGCTGTTATTTGCAACATCATACTGAAGAAAATCCAAGTTTGTTCTTACTACTGATAACAGTTTCTGTGCATACCATTAACATTTATGCCTTCAGAAAATAAAATAAGTTGCAGTAGACTTTTTAAATTATGCAGCTTTTTTTCATATGTGTTTTATCTAGAAGTCTCAATTATGTTTTGATGATTAGTTGGATAACCTGTTTTACCTAGGAGTTTTGTAAATACTTATAGCGTATTTATTAGAACATAAAAAGCCCAATTGTACTCCTATAAGCACTTACATATTTTTAATTTATTTTTATTATTTTTTTTATTATAATTAAAAAACACAAATTTTATTTACTGTCCTATGATAAGCATTTACATTAGTATTTTAATCATCTTAAATAAATTTTAAATTTATTTATACCATAAAACATACATGAAAAATATATAAAATATTCTAAAATTAATTCTAATTCTATTCTAAAAATTATTAAATGAGAGAAAGTTATTTAGAATATATGATAAATGAAGGGAAGTTATATAAATTGTTTCATAAAAAATACACTATGTTTATCGTAGAATGTAGTACGCTTTAAGAAAGTAACATTAAATTCTTTTTCATGTAATTTTGACAATGAAAGATTTTAATATTCTATTTTTAGGATTGAATAGTTCTTCGAGTAAGAGTAATACACTTTTTTGTTGTACTATTATTAGTTTTTCTTCCTGTGTCCCTTTTATCTTTTTTAGTTTTCATCCCGTGCTGAAAAGGAACTTTCAAGTGAAAGATTTGAATAATTTTTAAAACAGGTGCGTCAGACATCACAATTCTCTAAGACTATTCAAAGTAACTTGTAGATTCTTTATGCATTTCTTGTCTTCTAAAATACGGATTCGAACATAAAATGGGAATGCGTTTTTTTTTTCTTTTTTTCCACAGTTAATGATTTTTAAATGCTAAATAATAAGGGAACTATTTTTGTAGAATTCCAGTAGTGTATTTCGTTTTTAACTCTGATATTTTTAACACATTTTAACAAATTTGAAAAGATTTTATAAATTCTGTCTGTCCGTTTTATTTTAAAATATTGTTGTCTATCCGTCTGATTGCCTTCCTGTAATCTAAATCGCGTGAATACATTACAAACACATAAATCCCTTTTGCAATACTTATTGAACATAAAAATCAACATTTCTAACTAAAATTGTTTTCGATTGTGTTATGAAAGTGTTGGGAAAGTATTGAAGGAAATTAAAAGATTGTGCAAAAAGTGTTGTTATAAATTACAAGGAAATAAAATATGTTTTCAAAACATTCATTTTTAAAATTGTGTAATTTTAAGGGCACCTTTTAGAAAATATTTTAAAAGTGTTTTACGTGTGTTGTTTTAAAGTATTCTAAACTGTGTGGTGTTTAAAATGTGTCGTTAATTTGGGGAAAAAGTGTTCTTCAGCACAACACTATTTTAAGAAACTATTTTCATCAATAATATTTACAACTCAATTACCAACACTATTTTTATAACACATTTTTTAGATAGCTAAAGTTTGCAACATATTAAGGATATATTTGTAAAGAACAACACATATGCAACATATTAAGAACAAAATCACAACACAAAAAGCGGTTAACAACAGTGAATATGAGGACAAAATGTGTTCCAAAACGTGTTTATTTTTGTGTTTGGGAATTTGCAGTCTATAGTCCAAATGCCATGGAGTCGATATATGTTGTTCGGAATTACTATGGCAGAGTTGGTATTGAAAACAGAGTGTGTATCATTTACGATACATTTGCAAGGGAGATTTAAAAAAATTACATTATATAAAGGTCTATGGACAGAAACCATTTGCGATATATTTTAATGATGTTAAACTATTTTAAACATATTAAAATTGATATTTATCATTGAAGTGTACAAGGTTTTTACTGTACAACATGGTGATAATAGAGTTTATCGTTCATTTACACGGGAACCCAAATAACCAAACGATTGAATCACCCAGATGAATTTAGCTACAAATGATGGGCAATGATGTTAAACTATTTTAAACATATTAAAATTGATATTTATCATTGAAGTGTACAAGGTTTTTACTGTACAACATGGTGATAATAGAGTGTATCGTTCATTTACACGGGAACCCAAATAACCAAACGATTGAATCACCCAGATGAATTTAGCTACAAATGATGGGCAATAATTGAACTGTTGAAGACTACGAACAATAATTACTTGAGTGCGTTTTCAGTTGCGGTCTATAAATTTACTCGTTCTAAAAATGCTACGTTGTGTTTATAAATCTTTTAAATCATATACAGGGCTTCATAAAAGTTTTAAACAACATCCATTTACTCGTGAAAATTGCTGAATGGAAATTTTCGGCAGTTCTATGCTTTTAAATTAGCTAATATTTAGCATACTATGTAAAGTAGACGTATTTCAATAAATCATATACAGGACTGCCTAATAAATGTATATTTTTCGATAAAATTTTCATGTAGATAGAATGTACATAAATTTGAATATTAATTTATACGAATATATCTTTTAAAATTGTTTAAAAATAAGTTAAAATTTTATCTTGGAATTACAATGCATTTTATAAATATCTTACATATGTTTTATTTTCGTATTTTATATTATGCATATCCTTCATGTTTCGATATATTTTGGTGGCTCCCAACAACTAGATTTATAGACAATCAAAGGTAAAAAATTTCATATTTAAAAAAGTATCTGTAATTTTGATTACAACTGGATTTTACTTTGGATATTTTTGGGTGATGTCGTACATGTAACTATGGAATCAAAATAGAGTTCTTCACGTACGTGAGTTGGAACCTGTTACGTGACAATTGTATTTTATTTTATTTCATATCTTATAGTTAATGTAATTTATCTAAATATTATTTTAAAAACATTTAAACTTTTCTAAAAAAACATTAAAACTACATTAATAAACGTTATAAAGTGTTTCTTAATCCTCTCGGGTCGGAATCTTTTTTCAGTTTTTGGAAAAAATTACGCTTACGCTAATAACATTAACACAAGCTATCCAAATAGATTAATTATTGTTTCACGAATATTTCATTGTCTGAAAGATAACGACTTCTGTTGTTTTGCGTACTATTCAATTAATACTTTTATGACAGTAGACTAATGAAGAATCTTTGGAGATGTTTAGAAAACATTGTAATTCACTAATTTTTAACTTAAATTATAACTTTTTAATACTTTTTGTGCTTTATGACACATGACGTTTTCATGAAAGTAACCTTTGTCTTTAATCTAAAGGGTTAAATATATGTTTTGTGATAAAAAAAATCGCAAACAACACAAAGATAATTTAGCAAATAATAATAATTATTATTACTAGCAGTCTAAACATAAATGAAGACATATAGTAAATGCACAGACTTTTTCTAATATTTCTTTCATGCAAAAAGTAGCAAAAGTATTTCTTAAAACAGAATAATAGTCCATTAAAAGATATGTACTATTATTAGTACATTAGTCCCGACAAGGTTAAATGCAATCTTGTCATCCTGTCATGCGAAACTTTTTTTTGAAAAATATATTTATCTTCATAATTAAAACGAATAAACTACTCTTATCTAATTTCAAAGTTAAATTTGATTTTCAGATATTCCAACTATTTTGCATTTGTATACCAAATCGAAAAATCAGTTAACTCTTATATTACATTAAAGTAACATTTAAAAGATAAATATATTTATTTAAAACAACTTTCATTTTGATTGATATTTTCAATTTAGTTATATCCTTAAACTGTTGGAAAGATGTTGTTGTGTTTAATGTTTATCGTGTTTTCTATTTCAATTTAAATGAAGTCAGAATAAATTTCCATTAATCTCTATTCATGAATCGAACGAGATGAAAAACACACGCAATATTATTTGCATTTTCTTCAAAATAAATTAGAAACGAAACACAGTCTTTTCAAAAGCCCAATACAATTCATTTTTTTAAATGTAAAAAATACTTTAAATTTGCATAAATAAATAAGCGATTTTATAAAAAAAAAATGAAAAATAAATGATTGTCACTACTATTTTTCTAGAAAAAGACTGCATAAACAATTGACAAATACAGCTGTGCTTTTGGTATCCAATCAATATTATCTACAGTTTACTGAGTACTAATCTGATCTAATGGAAATAGTTAATATAAATAAAGTTTAGCTTTACTTTACTGATTGAAATATAAATAAATAGTAATTAATGTTGATTATATTTACACGATTTCGTAAATATATTTAAGTTTAGAGTTTGAAGTTTTGATCAGGCATGAAGTTTCATAAGCGTGAATAATAAGTTTTATATAAAAAAAATATTAAATCTTTAATCTCATAATAATAAATTAATTTTATATCTCTTATTTAAATTTCCCTTCACGAAATGGTTTTATCATTTCACCTGTAAGCAAGCTACTTTAAAAAGTTTTCGGGTACAAATAGTGAATTATAAAGTTAATATCATAAATTAAAATAAAAATAACTATAAAAATGTTTTTTTTTTTTTTTTTTTGAGAACCGGAAATATTTTTTTCCTCAAACAAAAAGTTTTTGAGATAAGCTTAGCTATCTTTTTGTTCTACAGGAAAAGTAATTTAAAAAAAAAGTATATTCATTCATTCAAAAAAAAAAAATAAATAAATAAATAAAAAATTCTTAATTAACATTGATAGCATCACATAAAAAATATGAAATATTATTTATCTATGGTTTTCACTATCACTTAGCAATATTTTCATTGAAAAATATTTTAAACGCAGCAATATAAAGTTGTCTATGATCGGTTTTTCGGTGTCTGATCTGGTGTTATTATGCTATCATTCTACCCTCAAATATACGTAGATATGCAATTTGATTAGAGTAATTTATAACGATTTATAATAGGATATTCCATATTTAAAATTTAGTAGGTAGAATTTATAGTTTGTTTCTTGGGGCAAAAAAATTATTCCGTTACATTTTGGTGTGCTAATAATAATAGCATTATATTAAAATTATAGTTGATTACTACAGATAAATCGATTTGTGTTACTGTGATTCACAAAAGAATCTTTTTACTTTCTTCTATCTTTACAGGATGGAATTATTAGATTTTTGAAAATTTTCGAATTCCTGTTTTCGACGATTTTACACGTTTTTAGGGGTCAGAGAACCGAAAAAAGATGTTTTTATAAAATGTTTGTCTATGTGTCGATAACATACATTTTGTGGGCGCTTTATCTCAATTTGAATTTCAGGAACGGAATTCCTCAGTTAAACCCTAATATAAACTGATGCTGATTAGTTTTTGGTGTAAATCGGCCGATAAGAGGCGCTGGTATGCTGTCTTATTCATGATTTCCGTAATAGCTATATCTCAAGAACAAATGGGAGGAATTATATAAAATTTCAAATTCCGCAAGTCCCTAATATGACATAGGTATAATAACTTTTTAGTGTAAATAGACCAACAGCAGGCGCTGCTATGCGACATTATTCATGATTATTGCAACAACTCTATCTCGACAATAAATGTACGAATTTTCATTAAACGTCAAATTTCGTTAGTCGATTATAAAAATTAATGCTGTTTAATTTTTTGAGTGAATCGCGCAAAAGGTGGAAGTTTTATGCACATTTTTTAATGATTTTTGTAATGCTCTAATTTAAAATGTAATGCACGGATTTTCATCACACTTCAGATTCAGTTAGACGTTAACGTACGTTATTGCTAATTAGATTTCTGTGTAAATCACTCAACTAGTGGCGCTTACAAGTTTAGTTTTTCAGGAAATATTAACACGTAAGAAAGTTTGGGGATTGCCACATTCGACTAGTTTTAAATTATAGAGTGCATAAAGTGCATCATTCATTTACAGAGATGTAAAAAGGAATTAAGTAACAGTTTTTCCTAGATGCAATTAACCGCTGAAATATCCTTTTCGTTGTTCTATGTGTTTTCAAATTGAACTAATACTCAATATATTACTTAAGGTAAATAAATTATTCACAGGGTTTCGTAAACTCTTAAGGGGGGAGATAACATTAAAACTTATTACAAAATAGAATTTTTTTCTCTATTATGAAAAAATAAATTGCTGCAAAAAAGTACTTTAATTGCTTGTAAAACCTATTTTATGATAAAATATGCAGAACAGATATCTATCCAAATCAAAGTAAATTTTAACTTTGAAGCCATTTAACTGAAATTATTTTTAACGCATCCCTTTCCTAATGTAACTGACATAGTAACTTTAAACTGTGAATAATATTGTAATATTTATCTCTTTATAACCTCTACCTATTTTATGTATGCATCTGTGACAAATTTATTCGTATTTTAAAATTTATTGTCATTTTATCATAACCTGAAAAAAGTTAGTACCTAAATTTTTACTTTTAATTACTTGAAAAAATATTTTGGTTTCTAAACTTCATTAATTATTTAGATTGAAGTTAACGTTCGATATTGCAAGAAAAGTCTCTACTCTCAATGGTAGTCAGTGGCTAATTCCTAAACCGTTAGTCATAGATATATAGTTCCTATTACAAAAATGATTAAACAGAATACAAAATGTTACAGAACACAATGGAATGAACAAATGAGGTGCGTTCTTACTATAACAAATTTTTTAAAATGTACAGTACTTCGGATAAAATACAGTATCCGAAATCTTCTGTGTGTCTCTGTAAATACTAAATGCTTTCTATTGTACAGGAATGAGCTTATAGTAAACCTCAGCAACATTTATCATTTTCATAAAATTTGGACTAATTTAATATAATTTAAACTCACCCAAAGTAATGTTTCTTTCTATACGATTATTTAATGTGTATATAATCCATACGTTTGTGAGCCCTAAATAAAAATTTATAAAAATTACATTAATAAAAAAAAAATTCTTTGCAGTACAGATTTTACATAATGCATATTTTAGCATACATTTCATAGATGCATGTGAATTGTAATATGTTCGAAAAAGCATAACATCAATAAAAAGCACATGAAGCTATTTTTTCTCATTAACCGTAATATAACGGTATATTTGTGATTGTACCTTTAATTAAACTATACACCTGATTTTCATAAAATTTGAAATCATTCGACAAAATTATGTAATAATTACATATGTTCAATTTCAAACGATTCGGTTTGGTTGTTTTTGCGTTGTTATATACTAATATAATTTACATAATTACAAACGCATGTAAAAAAGGATATGTAAATAAAATTCTTATTTAACCCTTTCCGGCGCACTACTCTTTAAAGTTGGAATTTAAAGAACAAAAAAATTAGGCAATCTATTTAGGCGTAGAGGAGTACACAGGTATTGTTTAGTAAAGATTGCACTAACCATTTTAATTATACAGCTGTTGCCGAAGTAGTAACCTCCCATAAGTAAAGCATTGATAAGCGCAGTGAGAAGAGCATGGCTGTGAAGCGCGTATTACAGTCAAACATTTTACCTATTATTTAAAAACAGTAGAGTTTGATATCTGTGGTGCTGTCATCTAGAACTCATAAGAAAGATTTAAAGTAGCCATTAGAGTAGTTTTTGAAATATTCATGGAGTTTTTGTGTCTCTAAACCGGGGGAACTTTAGGTGTTGCCGACCCGGCAACACTGCGCGTTAAGCGGTTAATAGATATTTTCAAAGCAATTATATATATGCGTTATAAAATGAATTGCGAAAAAAAAACATTCATTTTTGTTGTACAATTTAAAAATACATATCTAGATTAATCGCTATAAATACGTTATAAAGAGAAAAACGAAAAGAGAAAGAAATTTATTTCCTAATACTGTTTGATGCTGTAATATATATATATATATATCACTTATAATTTGAAAATTTTATCCCATATTTTTAAGCATTACAAATTCTATATTATCTTCTTATTAATTTAATTCATAATTTTAATATTGTTTTAAGAGGATTTTCAAATCAACAACGTTTTTTTTTTTAAATGAACGCATGTGCATGCATGATATTTTCAAATGTTTCCTAAAACAAACACATGTGTATTTTGTATTTTTATTCCAAAAATGGAGCATTATTTTCAGTTTTGTACAGACAAACAAAAAGAATTTATTACGTGTATTTATAAATTTTCATTATAATTAAGTTGACTGGTAAGCTCTATAGTAAAAATAAAATAAAATAAAGCTTAAATGATAAAAGCAAATTTTTCAAACAATATTTATATAATTAATGGCGCATACCAAAAATTGCACATTTGATATTATGTTTAATTGAAGTGGTTTCTGATGTGTGGATTTTGGGATTATTATTTTTTATTTGAGGTAAAATATATACTTTTAAATTCATCCAAAAGTAAAGAAAAGTAATTTTATAGAATTTAATTTATTTTTAGAAAATTTTTTGCAGTAAAACTTTATGCAATCTCTTCACTACCCAAAAAGACATGAATTGAACTTTAAAATATACCTTTTAAATAAAAATATTCTTTAAAAAATATTTTCAAAGCGTCATAAGACGAATTACGAGAAAAAGAAATAGTAATATTTGTTGTACATTTTAAAAATACTTATCCAGATTAATATCCTATAAATACGTTATAAAGAGAAAAACGACAAGGGTAAGAAATTGATGTCCTAATACTGTTTAATGATATAATAAAAAAATACATAAAGTATCATCTATAAATTGAAAATTTAATTCCCATTCTTTATCGCATTACAAATTCGCTATTCTGATCTTCTTAACTTAATTCATAATTTTAATATTGGTTTAAGAGGATTTTCGGAAGAATCTTTTTTTTTTTTTTTTTTTTTTTTTTTTTTTTTTTTTTTTTTTTTAATAAAACATATTGTAAAAAATTAAAAATTATCTGGTATCGTATTTTACCAAATATTTTTAATTTTTTATTACCATGTTTCCAGACTGTTTTAATATAAATTGGTGAACTGCATGAATATTAAATCCAAGTCCATAAAAAGAGGATAAAATATTCATAATAATACTTCGAATTTTCATTGTAGTGTCCAAATATTTTGTTCTTGACATTAGAAAAAAAGTACACCATTTTTTATACTATCTAGTCGATAAGCAGAGCAAAAATCATATAAAATTCTATTTCCGATTTTCAGTTGTAGCTACCAAATTTTTTCTTATTTATCTAAGAAATAAAAGTGTACATTTTATCGTGACTATGGGATACAGAGTTCCATATCATATAAGATGTCTTAGAGTATTAATGCGAAGTGCTAATGTTACGCATAACTATGAAGGAATCGAGGCAATGTTACCTACGGGTTCTGCGCAATAGGTCTTTAAGTTATCTAAATGAAAACCGACGCTAATATAAATCAAAATGTTGCTAATATTGTGTTTAAATAACGAACCTTTTAATATACCTTTATTATACCAAGACGAATAAATAAATCTAAAGATTAATCACACTTATACGTACATACAGAAACACATTCACACACAAACAATGAGGAAAGATAAAGTAGCAGAAACTGAAAATTCGGAAGAAATAATACACTTAGTATATTTAAAAAAAAAATTGATCAAGGTACCATAGCACTACCTGTAATGCAATAAAAGTGAAGGATGAATGACTATATGAAGGAATTCAAACTAAAATGTAAGAAAGTTTCCGTATAAAAATGTAGTGCATGCAATAAATTAAATTGGTTTTATCGTTTTAAATTTCTTCTTTATACATAATTGCTTAGATATTCTGAAAATTTTGGGGATGTACATATAGAATACATTTTATGAAAAAATGAAAAAAATATTTCAATTAACTATTTAAGAAAAGTTTGAATAGAGTTTTAATCAAAGACATTTCCCGCTGCTCTGTCTAAAGTATGGAGATGATATCTAAGACTTAGAAGTACCTCAAACCTTTTTAATCTTTTATCCAGAATGCAGTCTATTATTGGAAAAGGGAAAGATATTTGTATTTTCTCATGGTAAGTATTGGAAGAGATGAGGCGTATATTTTCCTTTCATTACATTCAATTATTAGAAAAGTAAGAAAAAATATTGCATAGATGGTCTGTATAGGATTTGTAGTAGTCATTCATACATATATATCTATATCTATCTGTCTATCTATCTATCTCTATATATACATATATATATATATACGAGTGTGTATATGTGTGTGTGTGTGTCTGTCTGTCTTGATTAATCTTTAGATTTATTAGTTTTTTTGTTCGGTAAAAGAAAGCGAGAGATGGAAATAAGATGATTGCAATAAGTCGTTTTCTATAGCAATCAACCTAACATTCATTATTTGAAAGATGCATATAAAGTAATATTTATATTCTTAAAGTGGTTTCTAATAATTGTAAATTAAATATCAGAAATTAAATTATATAGTTTTATTCCTAAATATATCACCATAGTTACTTAATTATACCTTAATTTTACCTTAAAGTATACCTTAATTACTTAAATAAGTATTACCTTATATTACTTAAATTTGTAACTGATATGTAAATAATATCTACTTTCTTAATACAATAAAGAAATAATTCCATTAAAAAACAATCCTGATTTATGTATTATATGAAATAACATTTTATTATGCGAAATTAATTTAGCATTAATTTCATTTTGCAACCACTGCCGTTGTACACGTTAATGCAAAATTAATTAATTCGATGATAATTGCTTTTACTCTATTACGAAGCTCTTTCATGAATAATAAAAGTCGAGCTAATGTATATAATAATCTTATTAAAACTGCTTAATTGTGCATAACCGACAAAATGAAAATATATAAATGCAAATTCTTTTCATATAAAAATGAGATGCTGTTTCAATTTACATTTATTAGATTATCACATTTACAACAGCGGTTCAAATGTAATGGTACAATTATATTCTGCACTTATTTTATCAAATGCAATCCAAAAATTAAGAAATAATTTTTTAATGTATACAGATAATTTATTTTACCTGAAATAGGTCAATATCAAGCAGTTTTATTTGTGACTTTTCATAATATGATAAGAAGTATTTTGTTGTTCGTTTTTATATTGTCTTTATAATGATGAGAAATTTAATCATTAAAAATGTATGGATATATTGTATTTTATGTTAAAAGTGAAGCAATAGTATTCACTCATTTATTAAAAAGAACGCTTACTGTTTTTTACATTTTTTGTTACATTTTTTCTTCAAATATTATAGTTTCTCTCAATTTAAAAAAATGATGTATTACGATATTTAAATTTACTTATATTTAAATGTTTGGGATAAGTTTTAGAATATTCCCTCTTGTTTATGTTATGTGTTTCATTATTCTACCTCCAATAACCACACAATATTTTTTATTACAGTAAAACCTCCATAACGGACACTCCCGAATAGCGGACACCTCTATTTAACGGACAGTTTTCCAATCCCCACTCCCAAAACTTAATTTTTTGTATGTTTAACCTCTAAATAACGGACATTCCGAATAGCGGACACTTTATTCGGCGATAAAGGATGAAAAAATATTTTCTAAACAGAAAAAAATGAAAAAAAAGTAAAAAAGCCTCTGAATTTATCAGGACAATGTGTCACAAATTTTGTGATCACAGTTAATTGTAAATAAAGATCTGGAGAAAATCCCCCCCCCCCTCAACGTTCAGTGCTAAAGTCAGGGGTTGAAAGGGAGAAATAATCTCCCAGACTATTGAAATGTAATACAAGAACATTTTGAGATTTTATGCTTTTAAAGACCAAAAAGTAACACCCCTCCCTCCTCTCCCGGAACTCTACAATTTCTAATTACATTACACAGAAAAACAAATTAGTATATATAATCGCAAGCAAAAATAAACTTTTGTAGCAGTTTTTCTAACAATAACATAATAAACAGTAGATAAAAGTGTGCACAATTTTATTTCAATATTTTTGCTTAAAAATAATTTTAATTTCTGATTAATAATATAATAGAGGTTTTAGGACACATAAAAGTAAATTAATGAAACATTAAGCATTTCTAAGCGGTTTTTGAATTTTTGAGGTTTTCCCAATAGCGGACACCTCCGAATTGCGGACATTTTCTGCGATCCCGAGGTGTCCGTTATTTAGAGGTTTTACTGTATTATTTTACTAGTTTTCTATCAGTTGGATATAGAGGTATTGGCCAGAAACATACACTTGCTCAGATTACAAGAGTAAGAGCTACGCGAAGAGCTTTACTGGTACGAAATTGAAAAAGTCCAAGTTACTTCTTTATTAATGAAAATATCTTTATATATATATATTTGCAAGGAATATTAAAATTTAACGCCAGAAAACTTATATAATTATTTTATTAAGTGAAAGGAACAGTAGTACACAAACCAAATACAATCCATTTATTAGTTGTCAAACAAGACGCTAATAATAAAATAGTAATTCACTGATACATGATAAAGCATGCATATAAGCCGTTGGATGCTGTAACATTAAATATTTTCTAATCATCTCGTGGATTTCTAGCTTTATAGGATTTCGTTCATCTAACGAAACCCTATTCGTTTTTATCCTCTAGCTATCACAGAGTACGTACATTAAAACTACGGAAGCCAGAGAGTTCAAATTTTGTGCACTTACAGCAGAACATCTCTTACCACACAATAAATCATAAAATTTTGAAAAAGTCAGTTATTTTAATTAATATATTATTTTTAATATCATCAGTTCATTTTTGTTGTTTATTTTTCTCATCTAATTGTAAAAAGTTTAAATAGATATACAAATTATTTCTTTTTTATCCTTTACTAATGATGAAGTACTTCTGTTACCACAATTACAAAATTGGTATTTGAAACTACAAAAAATTAATATTTCAAAAATAAATTGAGATACAGTTTTTAAACAAATTGTATTTAAAAGTACATTTTTTCCCTATACGATGGCGTTAAATTTGAAAATGTACGATATTAAGAAATTTAAAAGTTTGCAGTAGCGTAAATTTCACAATTGAAATGTCATTTCTTCCAATTGTTGCACGCAAGTTTAAATAAAATTATTATACTTGTAACATAAATTAATAGATTGAATAAATCATGCGAAAAACGGGCGTATTTGTTTTTTTTTTTCATCATATTACATCATATTTATCATTTCTTTTGTCACGCAAAGGGAAATATTTTTTTTTATTTATTAAATTCTTATTCATTTGAATCACTTGCCGCCTCTGGTGACCAGTTTGATCTCCGTTAAAGTTATGATAAGCTTTGCAATATTTTATTTTTATTCATAATTTAATTTATTTGCCTATCATTACTAAATCTGCAGATTCAGATATAGAAATACAAAAAATATATGCAATCAAGGCAGCATTTACGGGATTAATTCAATTTTCTATTATAATTGCCACGATTGGCGAAGAATTCCGAAATTAGCACCAAAAAATCGTTTTTCGTTTGTTAATTTAATGATTAAATATTTTAAAGGAGATATTAAACGAAACCCTCTATGTGATCTGCGATCACGCTTTCCCACTTGTTTAAAGGATGAAATACACTTCACTCTCATTTGAGTTGGTTTAGAGAATAAACATTGATAGACATAAAATCTTGAAATTTGTCTTTTACACACTTAAATAATTTAAATTTTCTCTAAAAAAAGTTTTAAAAAAATTTCCGATTTAAAATTATGAAACATACGAAAGGCCTTCAAAAATTGTTATATATTATAGTTTCTATGAAATCTCAGAAAATATCAAATTTATTTCAAAATTAATATAAGTTGATGGTGACAGCCCTTACTCTAACATAGGCTCTAATTGTAACTGGTGTCACTATCACCCGAGGGTTCCAAGAGAATAAAACATTCTAAATTGCAATTTTTTTCGTTCTAAAGAGACTACAAATTTAAAATTGAGCAAGATACCCACTTATAAGATAAAAATGATGCGTAAGAGTCGTTAATAAAAATTTCAAAATTTAAAAGGCTGAAATAACAAAAATCATTCTAAAGCCTTTTAAAAATAAGTCTTCTAATAAATCTAACGAAATACCAAACCGATTTAAAAAGTAATGGTGACAAACTAGTGGCTGTATCTGATCCAAGATAGGATATATTGTATATTGGTGTCACTACCAAAAGGAAGGAGAGCAGAGTGAAAGTAAAAAAAAAAAAAAAAAAAAAAAAAAATCTGACATTGTTATTTTTGTTACGTTGAAGAGGGCTAAAACATGAAATTTAATATGATAGTCGTTTATAATATGAAAAGACCCCCTAAGAACAGTTTCAAAAATATTCCTAGTTTAAAAAGGCAAAATGAGCAAAAAATATAATAAATTATCTAAATTTCGATTTTTATGGAATATTTAAAGACGGAAACTTACAATTTTGCATAGTAAATGCTTATAAGGTGTAAATGCTATCAAAGATCAGACAAAAAAAAATAATAAATAAAAATAGCTAATAAGCATAGAGTATTCTAAAATGTTCTAAGTTACGGTTTCTATTAACTCTTAAAGATGGAAATTTAAAAATTGATATTATAGTTACTTATAAGGTGAAAATGCTTTCTAAGAACTGTTTTTAAAAGATACTGAATTTAAAAGTGTAAAATGAGCAAAATTTTTTTAAAAATTTAATTACGTTTTCTATGGAATTTTAGAAAACACCAAACCGGTTTCAAAATTAAGGTTGGGAAATTGGCGGTGACACGTCACATTCCAGCAAAAGCTATAATTTATGTTAGCGCCTCTACCACCAAAGGGTTATTACTCATTAGACTAGAAACTTGGAATTTAATATAATGATTAATTTTAAGACGTAGTACAGTGATAAGAACTGTTTCTTAAAAAACAGAGCTTCAAATGAACTAAAATGAGATCATGAAATTAGTATAAAAGCTTTCAAATACATTTTAAATTATCATTTATTTCAATTTAGATTTAGTCTACTTATTAATCTAAATAATTAATAAAGTCACATTTTTGCCAATTACTGTGAAAATAAATTTTTGGCAAAATATGGTCTTTAATTAGTAACTTTCGAAATATTCCAAACTCTATAATTACTTCCAATACAAATTAGACGAACAAATACTCTTTGGCATATTTCACTACTATGCAGGCAAATCCAAGAATTTTTATAAGTTCTGCAAAATAAAAAATAAAATAACCTAATTACAATCAGTGGTAAATTGATTAAAAATAATTCTAACTTTGGGAGCTTTTAGGCAATTTTTAAAGTAGTAATATTACCATCTTGTTTTCTGAATGACTCCCTGGTTGATATTGGAATGTAAAATGTAACAAAGAATGAAAACGGCTTTAAAATTGTGTTAGCATAAAAAAAATTAAAGATTGTTTCAATTAATATGTGCAGACGATATATGAAGCAAAGTGTTAATGGGGCATTTATTTGTATTTCGTATGACAATTCATTTGGTATTGTTATATATTTATGTAATGATTTGAGAAATAGATTCCTTAATTTTCCTTGACGCGAACTGTGTATTGTGTAATTCAAATAAAAATATTTTACAAGAAATTGTAAATATATATATATGTATATTCTTCAGTTTCACATCCAAAAAATGAATAACCATTAGAAGTTTAGCAATTCGTCTTGAAATCAGTTGGATAAATAATTCGATTTTCTAAATAATGAAAATTAATTTTATTAATTTAAAAATAATTTTGAATTTTGTTAAGTAATGTACTTTTTACTACACTTAAAAGAATTTAGAAGTATATTGTAGTGAGTTAATTAGCTCATTTGAATTATATAAGTCGTTATTAATATAACATAGACTTTAACATACAAGTCTAAAGAAATACTGTAACTCTATAGATTGATTCAGATCACGTGGTGCAAACTTTAAAAAATAATAAAAATAATGCATAAAAAATAAGTAAAACACATAATATTTTTTTTTTAAACTAGGTCTTATAATTTTTTTTCAGTTACAAATAAGATTGTCTCACTCCAGTCTACACACGACTTTTGTTCGTAGCTTGAACAATATTGGACATATTTTGAACGAACGATATGATGTAATTTTGAACGCACTAACCATGATTTATGTGTAACAACATGGTATAATGTAAAATACTTGAAGGTTACACTAATTTGATAATCGGATTCTCCATATCCGTACCTGTGCCCTTTCAGGTTCTTAGGAATCGTTCGACGAAGGACTTCGATTCGGGTGCCTGTCTCAAACCCCTAGGAGCCTACTACAGGGGGCAAGGATCCGTCCTCCCAATCCATCGGATGTTTAACGGTCTAATGGCAATTACACTGCCCAACGCAAGTCACAATGGCCATCATTCCATAACTAGGGATGAACAGCCGATACAGTTCTCATCACCCACCACTCGAGGAGTACCAAATGGTTCCTTCGCTTGTTTCCATCCTCCCAAGTTCTCTCAACGAGCCACAGGTCAACGACGCCTTTTGAGAAGCCGTGGATCCCCAAGAGGGAGATATTTGCGGATAAGCTCCCAAGATGAAATAACATGAATGAGGACAGACATTTGTTGAGCCAGAAAGTGGAAGGAGCCTTTAGTCAGACCAACGCAACGGGAGACGGAGAAAACCTCCCTATCCGTAAAGACACGGACTCGCTCATGAGTTTCGCGCTCCCACTGATTGCATGCACCGACCCTAACTTGATAAGTCACATCTTAAAAAGATTTTGTTGTTTTTAAAAAATATATACTAGTACTTCAACTCTGTAAGAAAATTGCGAACTTTCACATGAATTATCTCTTGTGATACCGTTTAAATTTGATGCATTTTTCGTCAAAATGTCGTCATAATTGAGTTATTCTTAAAAATACGAGACAGGTTTTGTATAAGAAAAACTGCTTTTTTATTTTCTTCTATTTTTACAAAAATAATGTATTGGATTCATGAAAAAATTCGACTTCCGGTTTTTGACGAATTTATGCGTTTTAGTGAATCCTGAACACAATTTGATGGTTTTTAGAAAATGTCTGTATATTCTGTTATTATGTCACTCTGTGTGTCTGTATAGGAAAAACAATTTGTGGGCGCTTTATCTCAAGAACTAATGCAATAACTTTTACAAAAAATTTTTAGATTCTGTTAGATCTTGATATAAACTGGAGCTGCTTATTTTATTGCTTATATCGCTCAAAAAGTTAGAGTTACTATGTTGCATTAATCACAATTTTCACAAAAACTATATCTCCAGAATTACTGGACGGATTTTCATAAAACTTTAGATTCAGATAGAACTTCATACAAATTGATGATTATTACTTTTTGGTAAAAATCGAATAAAAGATGACGCTGCTATGCTGCATTATTCTCATGAATGACTGATTATAATAATAGCTCTATCTCGAGAAGAAATGCACGAATTTTTATCAAACTTCAGATTCTGCTGATCCGCCATATAAATTAATGTTTTGGTTGTAAATCACTCTACAGGAACGATGCTATGGTTCGCAATAGCTGTATATCAAGAACTAATGCATGGATTTTTACTAAACTTCAGATTCAGTTAGTACCTGACAAATATTGATACTGATTAGTTTTTGGTGTACATCATCCAACAGCACTGTTATGTAGGATTTTCCAAGATTAATGCAATAGCTCAATGTTAGAAATTAATGCATGCACTTTCATCAAACTGCAGATTCAGTTAGACCTTGACACAAGTTGTTTTTGCTAACTAGATTAAACAGATTGGGATAGACTGTGATCACCTAACCAGTGGCGCCGCTATGCTATTTTTTTAGGAAGTAGTAGCATGTATGAGACAGAAGAATGTTTTAGGATAGCAACATCTGACCAGTTAGTATATGTAATTAACGGATAAACAAATGGCGTTAAATAAATAGCGACTTCAGTTTGCTACTTCCTTTTTTGTTATTATATACCAAATCTTAAATTTTGCATAATGAGTTCTGAACCATTCTGTATATTAAATAGTAATAGCCTAATTTATAAGCAATAATTTACAAATTTCATTAACTATTTTTCTGCAACTTTTTTCAAAAGTTCACATTAAATAATTTGATGTAGAACAAAGGTGTATTTTTTAAATAGAGAAATATTTATAAGAACTTCAAAATGCGAATAAAAATGTAACAATGTGTAATGAAATTTTCTTTCATGTTTTTATCAAGATTAATATTATTATCCTTTGTATTTTTTATGTACATTAAAGTGTTTTAAATATTTACTTTATGTTATTAATGAGAATTAAAATTTTCTTTCTAACCTTTATATTAACTTTGTTTATAATTTTAAACATTATTTTAGCTGTATGTTTTTAGAATGAATTATAAAGAAAAAATAATTATGTATTTTTTTTAAATTCGCATTATTAAACTCATATTTGGAATATTTTTAAATACATTTTAATTATATTTTAACCTTTAGAAATATTATACTCAGCAAATTTTTTGTGTTTATCCAGTAAATTTATATATTTTACATGCATATTTTCAAGAATAATTATTTAAATTACTTTGTATATTTGTTTCGAATACGTGCTTTGAATGCGTGTTTTGTTTAAATTTTTTGGTGATTCATGATTGATTTTCTTTAAAGTATCTTTGTAATTTTTTATCAAGATTTATATAGGCCTCGTACTTACAGGCATAAATAGATAGAACTTGTTAGTTTATTAAATTAATACATACCTGTACATTTTTTCATTATTATAAATTACCTTTACTTTGTTATTAAAGATGAAATATAATAAACAATATAATGCTAAAAGGGTCATTTTTTTAAAATAACGATATTTCTGTCTCTGCATCAAAAAATTTTTAAAAATATGTAGAAAAAGAAAATTCAATTGTAGAATAGTTTAACCACATGTTATTATGGATTATAGCGGGATAAAGTATACTATTATTAAATATGAGATTTTTATATATTTTTCATGTTCTATAAATGTCATTCCCCTATGTGTCCATGACTCCAACTTAACACAAAAATCGTTCCTAAAAATTGACCATACAAATATACTTGTGATTTCTTTTGACGGTTAGGTTATTAAACAATATCCTATAATACTAAAATTTCAAAAAGTAAAGACTTTTCATGATTTGTATTTTCTTGAAAAAATAATAAATAATGTCCTTTGGTCTTGTTCTCCTTCCCCTTCTATAAAATGAAAATAATGAGTCTCAGTTCTGACAACACTTATATTACTCCAGACTTTCATCAGTGAACAATGGTATCATCAGAGAAGCAACTTCGAATTGTTACTTTTTGCAGCAACAAGTCTGGACAAGTAAAATTTGGTGATTTCTATTTAGTTACAATCTTTAGTTACAATTGTTAGTGTTTTTATTAATTGTCATTACCCAGACTCTCTTATTTACTAATATTTTCTTATGATATCTGAATCATTGATTAAGCCTTATTTATATTAAATTTTTTAATCTTTCTTTAAGTGCAATTAATTTTTGTGCATAAACTTAAGATAATATACAAGATAACACTATTTTTTATCATTTTCCTGTGATAATTCCCTTGTCATAGTAAGGCAAGGGGGTTACTATTGTCTAAAATTTTCACAAATTGTAAGTATTTAGTAGAAAATTTTATTTTTTAAATATTCTATTTAGTTATAATATACAATATTTTCTGTTTTAAAAGTTAAAAATGTATATTTTTGTAAGTTCTATTCATCAAAACAATAAAAATTGATCTTGCAAGAGTGAATTTTATTGTAAACACTATGTAATATGAATAAAATTAAACATTCACTTCTCTAAAATAGCAAATAAGTCAGGCAATAAGCATTTTTTTTAAATAATTGTCCTACATAAAATCAGCAGAATATCTAGTGATTATTGCAATTTCCCAGATTTAAACAGTTATTCATTCGGTCAATTAAAAACATTGTTAGCTCATTAAAGGAACGTATTTTTTATGGTCTTTATAATTGTTCTTAATAAAAGTATTTTCAGATTTATAATAGTTTCTTAGAAAGGAACAAGTGAACTCAGAAGATTGCAAGTTTTGATTAGAAAGCGAGAAAATGAAAGAAAAAGATGTGAAAAGATAATATCTAATCCACTTTTGGCAGTTGAATTAAAAAAGAATATCTTAAATATCTAAAGAAGAAAGCAGCTGGAAAATTTAAAACACTATCTGAATTATCACCTAGAGACCAGAAAATTCGAAGGAAAATTAGGAAGATAAATCAAAAAATTATCCATGCAAAAAATGTACATATATATATCACTCAATATCGCAATTCCTACCTTATTGAAGATATTGTTTCAGTTGAGCATAAGGAAATCCAATTGTCACAGCCATCAGCAAGCAAATGGTGCTCTAGATAAATAAGACAAAAGAAAAGTCTTGTTTCAAGTTAAATCTTGGAAAACATTATAAGGTTCTTAACACTACCATAGTTGAATCTAAATTATACCAAGAGAACAAAAAAGAATTCCAAAGCAAATTCCGATGGAAGAAATTTTTTTTCGTAAGCGAGTAAGATGATATCGAGTAAATTTTTGATGAACTAGAAAAGTTATAAAAGGAATTATAAGGTCCGGTAGAACTTCTGAGAAAGTACAAGAAAATTTTTTTATTGACTTAGATACAAATGTTCTAGTCAAGAAGCACATGGAAAAAAGATTAAGAATCATCTCCTAAAAAAACTAATGTAACATCTAAAGATTAAAAAAAAGTTAATTGGAGAGACATTGAAAAAGAAATTGTCAAGCGGATAAATCAATCTGAAAACAGAAAAAATAACATTTTTTAAAAAGAATAATGCATTTTAAGAAATCTTTTTGAGAAATACAAGTTAGTAAGTGAAGCACAGAAATTCTAGCTCTCCAAAATGCACAGAAGACACAAGTTAAAAGAGTTTTATGATTTCAAATATAGGCAGAAACAAGGAAGTAGATTTGTTGTTGCAAAACTATTAAGAAATAAAATTGTAGAAATTTGAATGATAATACAAATTTAAGTATGAATGTCTAATTGTATTAAGTAGCAAAATACAGGTCTTAAAATTAGATAATGTCAGGATAACTTTGCACAAAAGCTAATAGTAAGTGTAACAGCTAATAGTAAGTGTAAAACTTGTTTCATCCCAATGAACGACCTGGCCCTGAGAGCTATAGTCAAATCAGTGGATGTGTAATTATTTGGACTCATGTCTCTATACGCAGTTTGAGCACGTTCTTCTTTTATATGTCGTCAAACTCATATATAAAGCCCCCTCCCCTTTCGTACCTGGAAGTACTTATCTAATTTAATATTTTTGATGCAAATATTATACTCGCATAAAATAAATGTACGTATTTTTCAATCGCGTGCTTTTCTTCATTTAATAAGGTTGTCAGTGTTGTGTTTGGAGAGATAAGAGAAACACTTATTTATTGTTTCAACTCAGAAGTAGGCTAAGTGATCGTACTAATTTTGTGAGGGACATTGCGTTGAATGCAGGCCAGCAAACGACCCAAAAATGCTACCATTATAGCACTCTTAAAAAATAGTGAAAAAAGGAATCTCTAACCATGATGATAAAAATTCAAAGCAAAGTTGTAAAAAATATAAAATGATAAAAGATAAAAGTTACCTGTAATTTCTTGGGTGCTGAGGATCAAACTCAGGTGGATAAATACACATGTATTAAGACAAAAATGAAGAGAATATTTTTTGAAGAGGACAAATATTTTATTTAATATCATATGAGAACTTCTTAGGCATTGAATATTCCATATATATATATGTATATACTTTGTTTCATACGCATTTTCATATAAATAGAAATTATTATTTATTTTGTTGCAAACTTTCACAAAGGTGATGTATTATGAGTTGAGATTTTTCTAAAACAATTCTTCTTCACAATATATTTTTTTTTGTATACATTTTCATAACATGAATAAATATTTTTCTTGATCGAAACCAGGATAACATCATTTTCAGAATATTAATTAGATGTTATTTCAAAAGTATGCCTGGATAAATCACACAGAAATGTTTTCAATACTTCCCTTTGGGGACGCCGTTCCATATCCAAATAAAAATATATATATGGCCGAATAATACAATATGAAGAGGGATTGAATTTTGTAAGAAAAAATATGTAAGAGACATCTTCAATTCTTGAGTAAGAATCACCACCTCAGCATTTTTCTCAGAGGGAAAGTGAATTCACTAAAAAAACATTGAAGAATATGAAAAATCGGTTGGAGAAAAAAATATGATGATAGACTGACGAATAATCTCTTTGAGAATAACTATGACGCCACTTAAACCATCTTGAGTAGCCAGAAAGAAGTAAAAACCAAAGGAAATTCAGGATGTGTTAGAAGAGGAGCTTAACTCCTCACAGCCTTAAAAAATCATCCTTGAGAATCCCCTGTGCGGTCAGTGTAGAACAAAACGGTTACGCTCAACGGCCTCGGGGGCGCACACTTGTCCCGGTGTCCGCTAAATTTCTGGCACATCGTTCACCCAACTGCATCCATCTCGGCTGAGCTCTAACTGCGCAACTCCACTGGTGGCGCGGAGTCAAGAGGGAAAAAGAACAAGGGTTACTGTAAACCCGGGATACGCCAAGTTGGCAACGCACGAGAGAGGGGAGCGAGGAAAAATAAGCCAAGTTACGATTCAATGTATAGTAAAATATGGATTTAATAAGGAAAAAAATGATAAACACATAAAGAAGGAAGGCCAAAGCAGGTGGCCAGGCACTCAACGGCTTAAAACACGTCACCTGCAGAATTTAATTTGATAGGCCAAGGGGCGTGCCAGACTAACCGGAAATACCACCCATAGAACAATCCAGATTTTTCTAGAAGGTTTTCTAAACCGGAAGGAATGAATTCAAAACAAGATTTTACAGGCTTGGAACATTCGACAGCTAGGTAAAAAAGAAAACATTACAGGCGACAATATCAAAAGAAACGAAATCGAAATAATATTTAAATTAAGAACATGAATAAAAAAGAGATGATATGAAATAAAATAGTTAATAAAATTGAATTAAACTAAAAAATATGGGGGGGTTATCGAGTAACCACCACATATCTACCCGGGGCTCCCCAAAAGAAAATATTGGTGAGATGACAAAAATGTAACAATTTTTTCATCGAGACAATATTTTCTAAAACATGTACAAAGATATAAAATAATTACACAAAATAAATGTATCAGAAATAGTTATATGAATATAAATAATTGTTTTACATGATATTTAAATAATAAAAATAATTACTATTATGGTAGTAATCCTTATGTAAATACACCAAATATAGCAAATATTAAAATGGAAGGTATACAAAAATTTTCTTCCAGAGGTATCTTATCATGTATCAAAAGAAAATTATTACAGTCTATATCTATGTGTAGAAACAACAGTCCTTAACTATGAAGAGTCTCTTGTTAAGCTGTGCAAAATACAATATGATAACTAAATGCTTTAGCATATATAAAAAAATATTTGATTATACAACAACATGTATATTTATATTTTCAGTTGACAACAAAATGAAACATACTATAACTGTATATGATTCATACTATAATTGTATATAAAAATGGATGGTTTCAAATACCACATGATAAAATTGAATAAATTTGTAAGTTGAAGATTTGAAAAAGAAAACTACATGCAAATGGTGCAGAGAGATTATTTAGGCTCTCATAAAAAAAATTTTTACTTATATCAACATATAGCTTTTTAAGCTTATAATTAATCCTAACTGATTAATCTGAGCATCATTCAATAACAACATTTTCAAAGAAAAAAATAACAAATTCCAAAAAAAGCATATGTTAAATTGGTAGAAAAAGTAATGTTATTTTCCAATGAAAACATCATGAAAATGAATATATCAATTTTCAAATAGCAAATGTTGATACTCTCATAAAAGGAATATTCTTGAACACTTTCAACATAAATTTGACAATAATTGCATAAATACTTTTAATACTATACTTCATTCAAAATAAGCATAAAACATAAGATATTTATATTCTGATAAAAGGAACTTATATGAATATGTCAATCTTGTATATGACTTGATAATGTCAATTTACAAACAAAAATCAATTATGTCAAAGAATTTATATAAGACCTTTTGAATATGTTTAAATGCAATTTTTCAAACACTTGTAAAAAAAACAAGTGATCATTTTTGTAATTGTTATATAACAAGTATTTTACTTTATATAAATATATAATGACTCAACCAACATCTTTGGATCCAAAGTATAAATACTCATAAGTATACAAAAAAAAATATATAATACTTATTGTGAGTCATTCATTTTTACTATATTTCAATAATAAGAGTAAAATTATTAGTATGCATTAGTTTATCATGCATTGTCATTTTTTCTGTTAAAAGAGGTTAATTGTTAGAGCATGCATGCATTGTAAAGAGAAGTTATTATATAAGTCACAATAGGGAAAAAGACTTCATGAGTACTCATATTCATGTTTACCTTATATCAATTACAATCCACTTTTCTTAGTAGAATAAACATTTTTCAAAAATAACTTTAAATAATGACATAATATTATAACAAGCAAATAAAAGGATAAATTCTTTCTCAATTTTAGCACCAACTATTGCAATTAAAGACTTTGTAAGGTTAAAAAAAGTAGTGTATGGCATACTTGAGATCATATATACTTATTACAATAATTATGGTTTAGAAATGAATGCAGTGAATAATAAAGATATTTAGAACCATACATACGTCAGGAGGATGACTGTTGTTTTGCTTCAAGGAGAAGAAGACTTAAGTAAAGACGAAAAAAAATATTAACAGCTGCCTGCAGCTTGGAGGAAAAAAAAATAATACCCAGTCATTCTTCTTACTCGACTATCAGTCTAACTAGTATTAACTGACTATACTACAAATCAAGAGTCATCCTGAAAAAGGAAAAAGAAGATTAGTTCATTTTTTATACATTTTGAGAGTGCGAGGGCGAAGATCATAATTTTTATATTGAGTAGACTTGTTTTTAACACCAGTGTGAGTGCCACCAAGAGGAACTTGTGACTGTACAGATTTACTGGAACATGAAGATGTTTGTTGGCACTTAGAAGGAGAAAGAATTCGAGGAGATGTGTTACAAGCAGCATCATGATTTGAAACTTGAGTAGGAGAGTGTCGTCTCACAGGAGTAGAAGATGCATTATCAACAGGAGCTTGATCATGTGATACACTTTTAGAAGAAACTGAAGGATATTGCAATGTTTCATTTCTCTTTTGAAGCTTCAAGATTCTGTTAGTGTGAATCAACATGGGTAAAGCGTGACTATTATTGGAATCTTGAATTTGAATAAGCACAGGAGAAATTATTTTTTTTACCACGTATGGGCCTTGTACTTTTTTGTTAAACACAGTGGGAAATTTTACGTAAACAATGTCATTAACATTGATGTTGGCAAATTTTAATTTTTCTCTCGATTTTTGGTACACTTTTTGTCTAGAAGATTCATTATTCTTGTAAGCTTGATAGTATATTTTCTCAATAACATCCATTAATTTATGAATTTCATAGGCAGTATTGAGAATTTTCCAGGAAACTTGAGATTTGTAGTTAGAATAAATGTCATTTATTTCTCTTCCAAAATGAAGAAGATTTGGAGTGAATTTTGTGGCTGGATGAGGTGTAGCATTATATATGGATTGGTGAATTTTTAGAGCAGTTGGTACATCACATCCTTGTGAAGCCATTGTGTTCACAGACGATTTTATTTGAGAATTAACTCGTTCACTTAATCCGTTAGCCTGGGGATGGGCTACAGAACTGTGTTCCAATTTAATGCCAAGCTTTTTATTAAAGAAAGAAAACATATCACTAGTGAACTGAGAGCCATGATCAGTGAGAGTTAATTCGGGTTTTCCATGAGTGGAAATGTAATGTAATAAAGCTTTTGTAACAGACTCAGCGCTGATATTATTCAAGGCATATAATTCTGAATGACGAGAAAAGTGATCTATGATAGTCATCACATATTGACGATTTCCTAATGGGCCGAGTAAATCCATAGAGACTTTTTGATTGGGAGCTGTTGGAAGTGGTGCTGGTAAGTATGGAGCAATATTTTTTTTATGATTTTTGTTTACTAAACAAATTTCACAAGAGTTGACATAATTAATGGTATCAGAAACAAGGGTTTTCCAGGTAAATCTTTTCTTTAAATTAACAATAGTTTTATGAATTCCAGTATGAGTAATATGAGCAATTCTTAAGGCTTTTGCTCTAAGTGACAAAGGTAAAACAGCTTTATGTAGCTCAATGTCTTCAGAAGAAAAATGTCCATTGTAGCAAAGTAAATCATTACTTGGATTAATATAGTAGCCATTTAAACTTTTAGATTTTTTGTTATTTTTAAGATCTTCATAAATTTGTTTGATTTTTGGGTCTTTTTGTTGCTCAGAGAAGATGGTGTGATCAAGAATTTCTAATAATGGATCTTGATTATTATCATTATTTGGAGGTGAAGAGTCACTTTGAAGATGACATGTGTGGTGCATTTTGTCAACTAAACCACATGGAAAGTGAGGAATTTCATTATGTAAATCATTCTGATTATCTACAATTGGTAGTGGTTCTTGTGTAGAAATAAGATCTGGATTATTATGGAGATCTTCAGTAGGAATGTGAGGTGTTCTACTTAGAAAATCTGCTAACACATTCTCTTTGCCTGGTACATGTTGGAATGTGTACGAATATTCTGACAGTTCTAACATCCATCGAGTAGTAATATCAGCTGGTGAAGTAGCATTTTTATAATTATTAAGAGGTTTGGCATCGGATAATAGAATAAAGGGTCGACCAAAAATATAGTATTTAAAAGCTGTTATGCCTTTGTAAATGGCATAAAGTTCCAATTTGATGGCAGGGTATTGTCTTTCAGACTGAGACAAAGTTTTGGAATAATAGGAGATTGGTCTGAGTTCACCATCAAATTTCTGCATAAGAACAGCTGATATTGCTGTCTTTGATGCATCTGTATTAACATAGAAAGTTTCATTCCAGTTTGGGAGATTGAGCATAGGTTTTTGGAAGAAAATGTCTTGTAATTTTTTAAATGCATTTTCTTGTTCAGATTTCCAAGAAAATTTATTTTTAGGTTTGGTGACTTCAATGAGAGGAGTAATCAATTTAGCAAAATTAGGAATAATTGACCTATAAAATGAACACAAACCTATAAAACTTTTCGTTTGCCTCTTGGTTTTAGGCGTTGGAAAAGAGGTAATTTTTAAAATGTTACCTGTAATAGGAAGAATTTTATGATCTGTGAGTTGGAATCCTAAAAAGTTAATACTTGTTTGCATAAAGGTACATTTTTCAGGAGACAGAGTAATGTTATTAGCAATAAGAGTTTCTAATAGCTTTGTGAGTTTCATGGTCATTTCTTCAAATGAATTAGCGCCAACTACAATATCGTCTTGGTATGCATAACATGAATCAATTTGAGATAATTGAATAACTGAGTCAATTAATTGTTGGAAAGTGCTTGCGGCCGTCTTCAGGCCAAATACGAGACGTAGGTAGGTAAAAATTCCCCATGGAGTAGTAAAACTGAGCTTATCCTGCATATCTTTAGGTACAGCTATCTGCCAGTATGCAGAGGGCAAGTCAAGAGTAGTATAATACTTAAATTTTGATAATTGTACCAATAGATTTTGAATTCTAGGATGAGGATATGAAGATGGAATAATAATCGAATTTAGCAATCTTAAATCTAGAGCCAAACGATACTTTTGAGGTTTTGACATATCAGTTCTCTTCTTTTTAACAAGAAGCATGGGACACGCCCAAGATGAATTTGATCTCTCAATAATGCCAGCATTTAACATTTGATTAATCTGGTTAAGAGCTTCTTGCTCAAGTGCCTGTGGCACAGGAAAAGGTAGGGTTTTGACTGGATGAGAATTTAGCATAGTGAATTGAGGATTGACCAGGTCGGTATGACCTAAAGTGTCAAGAGATTTTGAAAAAGCAAGAGCTTTACTACACAATAATTTTGTTAAAGATTCTTTTTCATGAGGAGGTAAATGTTTTAAATCAAAGTCATTTGGAGACAGTTCTTGAATTCGTTTTCTCTTAATCTCTTCAGATGGTAAAATTAAATTACAATATTGGTCTTCAAAGTCTAAATCAAAAGAGTATTCCTCAATATCTTTCTCATCTACATTGATACATTCGCCAATAATTGAATTTTTATTTAAATGAATGTCCAGCTTTGATATATTCTGACATACAACCGAAAATAAATCATTTTGAATTGCAGATTTGGAATGCAAAGATTCATGTAACACAAGACCTTTATTTTTTAAATTGGGTTTGAAAATAAAATATTCAGATGGAAGATTCAAGTACTTAACATGTAGATAAACAAAGGAATTAGGAGGGATTAACTCTCTATTGAGTAATTGTACCATATTGGAATTTACCAAAATTTTATTACCAATATTTAAATGAGTTGGCTTTTCACCAACATAACTAAGATCATTAGTATTTTCAGATGTAAAATTCTTGCCAGGCATATTATTATTAGAAGATACATAGTTCACAACATTACCATAATCAGTGGGAAAACAGTTAGAAAAATAAGTAAAATTACCATCAATATAAGGATTATAAAAATTCATAGCAGTACTAGCAACATTATTTGTAAACAAACCATTACTTTGAAAATTATAATTGTAAGGATAGGTTATATAATTGTTGAACAATTGTAAATTGTATCACCATAATTTGCATATAAATCATCAGTATAAGTACCATTACTTAGATTATTTGACATAGAATCTTCATAACAAGGCATCTTGTGTACATCCAAAGAATATGGTACATTTGAATTATCATAATTATATTCAGAATTCATGAAATAGCAAGTAGGAGATTCGTTATAACTGTGAAGAGGAATATGTTTATCCTTAATCAAGATAGACTTAAAGCTTGGTGAAATAGTTATGGAATGTTTATTGATAAACTCAAATCCAAGTATGGCTTGAAAATGAACATTTTGTATCTTTGTAAGGTAAAAGACATGATGAAAGAAAAATTTATCGATTTTAAACGCAATCTCTATGCATCCTTTGAAAAAAACTTTAGAATTTATGGTAACACAGATACATTACGGGTTAAGAATTTATAGTGAAGCCTGGATTTAATGCTATTAAAGCATTCTTGATCCAAGAGTGACAAACTTGATCCAGTATCAATTAACGTTGAAATTTCATTATGTTGAATGTTTATGAGTATGCATGGAAGAACATACGAGCTATTAAAAGAACTGCAAATGACATGTCTTTCTTGTACATCATCATCAATTTCTAAAGTTTGTTTGGATGTCAACGAATTATAAGAACATGAAGATTTGTTAAATTTAGGTGTCATAGGGGAAGTTTGGACAGCTGTGGATGATACTAAAGTGACTGAAGAGCTTTTGTCAAATTGTTGTTTGTGTTTGTTACTAAAGTGTACTGACCCTGAATGAGAATTACGGGAGAGAAGGCGGTCAGTAGAACCAATCTCCCTTATTTGTTTAAATGATAAACATTGTTTTTATTTTGAGAAGAGGTATAGTTTTTCCTTCTGTGAGAGTTAGATGAAAAATGAGATGAAGAGTTTTGATTAGAATTACTAATAATGTTTTCAAATTTGAAGCACGTATCCATACGATGATTGAATTTCCCACAGAACGCACACTGCACAACATCTCGTTTGTGATAAAAGGAAGCAGAGTTTTTTTTGTGAGAAAATTTGTCGAAGGTGGGTTGATGATAAGGACGTTTCCGATACAATTTATGTTGACGAAAATTATTTTTACTTTTATGTGTAGCCTCTTGTCTATTTGGAGAAGGAGAAAATGTTCTAGGTTTTCTTTTAAAATTACGAGAAGCATGAGAACTGTCATTTGGAGTTTGCGAAGGTGAGAAGGTAGTTTGAGAATTGACATAAATTTTATCCTTCGTATGTTTTATAGGAGTCTTATGGAGCACATTACTAGAAGGAATGGAATTATGATGGACTTTTTCATTATCCAAACAATAGGCTTGATTATAATTCTCGTAAGATTTTTTAGGGGGGGAGTCGTAAATATCTTGAAGAAAATTTGCTCGTTCAAGAGCTAACTCAAAAGATGAAATATTTTCTTCAAGAATTTTTCGTTTAATTTGTTTAGGCAAAGCCTCAAGAAAATGAGTGAATTTTAATGTATTGAGAGCAGAAGAATCCAATTTAGGGTATGCAAGCCGAAGTTGTTTATCCAGCCGAAAAGCAAAATTTTTGACTGATTCATTTGAATCTAAGCTTAAATTCTGCAAGGATTTAAGAGAAACAGTCTTCTTTGAGAGTAAGAAATAGTCTATAAAAGTTTTCCGAATGTCTTGAAAATTATAGTTCTTGAACTGAGACTGTGTTTCAAGAAAGAAGAGTAAGGCGTTACCCTCCAGTTTCGATTTGAAAAGAACAAAAAGTTCTTTATCTGTGAAATTATTTAACTCTTGTATATCAGATAATTGATCAAAGAAGAATTCCACAGTCTGAGGGTTGCCGTCGAACGGCTGAATTGCAATATTTAATTTAGCCTTGGGAGGCATTATGAGATAATTAAAGTGAGAGCTCAATAAATGACAGGTTATATTTGGACATAGACTGGTCTATAATAAATAATATATAAATTGACCCATTATTTAAAAATATTGACAAATTTCATTTACGTTATACATCATTTTTATATATATTAAGAAGAAGAATAATTATGTGATGAAGAGAAGAAAAATACTAACATATCTTTGTTAGCATCCGATCAAAATAACATGGCCCAAAAATTTTAAGTAAATATATATATCATATGGCTCAAAACAAATATTCTTATATATTTATGACAAGAGGAATAATTTATATTAGCATAATCAATTATATTTACCAGCACCTCCGTTAAATAAATAATATATTAGCTATAAATTATATCATGGCAAGAAAAATATATCAATAAATTATGTTATATATACTGTACTGCTCCAAAAGAAAATATTATCTCAGCATAAAATCAAAATATATTATGCATTCATCTATTACACCACACTCAATAAAATAGGAATATAAAATATTGATCACTGCATGAAGATATAATTTGAAAAATAATGAAGATATAATTGAAGATAATGAAGATATTATTTAAGATAATGAAAGATAATTGAAGATATATTTTTTTTTGTTGGAAATATGTATATATAACGAAAACACAATGGTAGCAAAGGAAAATAGATGGTCAAGCGTTGGTCACTGCTCCAAAGGAAAGATTACTGTTGTGTTTGGAGAGATAAGAGAAACACTTATTTATTGTTTCAACTCAGAAGTAGGCTAAGTGATCGTACTAATTTTGTGAGGGACATTGCGTTGAATGCAGGCCAGCAAACGACCCAAAAATGCTACCATTATAGCACTCTTAAAAAATAGTGAAAAAAGGAATCTCTAACCATGATGATAAAAATTCAAAGCAAAGTTGTAAAAAATATAAAATGATAAAAGATAAAAGTTACCTGTAATTTCTTGGGTGCTGAGGATCAAACTCAGGTGGATAAATACACATGTATTAAGACAAAAATGAAGAGAATATTTTTTGAAGAGGACAAATATTTTATTTAATATCATATGAGAACTTCTTAGGCATTGAATATTCCATATATATATATGTATATACTTTGTTTCATACGCATTTTCATATAAATAGAAATTATTATTTATTTTGTTGCAAACTTTCACAAAGGTGATGTATTATGAGTTGAGATTTTTCTAAAACAATTCTTCTTCACAATATATTTTTTTTTGTATACATTTTCATAACATGAATAAATATTTTTCTTGATCGAAACCAGGATAACATCATTTTCAGAATATTAATTAGATGTTATTTCAAAAGTATGCCTGGATAAATCACACAGAAATGTTTTCAATACTTCCCTTTGGGGACGCCGTTCCATATCCAAATAAAAATATATATATGGCCGAATAATACAATATGAAGAGGGATTGAATTTTGTAAGAAAAAATATGTAAGAGACATCTTCAATTCTTGAGTAAGAATCACCACCTCAGCATTTTTCTCAGAGGGAAAGTGAATTCACTAAAAAAACATTGAAGAATATGAAAAATCGGTTGGAGAAAAAAATATGATGATAGACTGACGAATAATCTCTTTGAGAATAACTATGACGCCACTTAAACCATCTTGAGTAGCCAGAAAGAAGTAAAAACCAAAGGAAATTCAGGATGTGTTAGAAGAGGAGCTTAACTCCTCGCAGCCTTAAAAAATCATCCTTGAGAATCCCCTGTGCGGTCAGTGTAGAACAAAACGGTTACGCTCAACGGCCTCGGGGGGCGCACACTTGTCCCGGTGTCCGCTAAATTTCTGACACATCGTTCACCCAACTGCATCCATCTCGGCTGAGCTCTAACTGCGCAACTCCACTGGTGGCGCGGAGTCAAGAGGGAAAAAGAACAAGGGTTACTGTAAACCCGGGATACGCCAAGTTGGCAACGCACGAGAGAGGGGAGCGAGGAAAAATAAGCCAAGTTACGATTCAATGTATAGTAAAATATGGATTTAATAAGGAAAAAAATGATAAACACATAAAGAAGGAAGGCCAAAGCAGGTGGCCAGGCACTCAACGGCTTAAAACACGTCACCTGCAGAATTTAATTTGATAGGCCAAGGGGCGTGCCAGACTAACCGGAAATACCACCCATAGAACAATCCAGATTTTTCTAGAAGGTTTTCTAAACCGGAAGGAATGAATTCAAAACAAGATTTTACCGGCTTGGAACATTCGAAAGCTAGGTAAAAAAGAAAACATTACAGGCGACAATATCAAAAGAAACGAAATCGAAATAATATTTAAATTAAGAACATGAATAAAAAAGAGATGATATGAAATAAAATAGTTAATAAAATTGAATTAAACTAAAAAATATGGGGGGGGTTATCGAGTAACCACCACAGTCAGATATATAATTTTCTCACAGACATACATTTATCCTACAGAAGCAGATTATAACTATTTATGCTATTTATACTATGTTTTATAAACAAACAGGATCCCGCATGACAGCAATCAGTGTTTTCATTTAAAAGGTGTTAAATAATTAAATAGCCTAAAGAGAAGAAAAAATATATATTTTCAAACATTTAGGAATACAGTGGGGTCCCTCTTCCCCTTTCTGCTTCCAGGAGAGATCCACTCATGTAAAAAACAAAATATACCATTGAAAACTGATTTTTTTTAAATAATAACAACTTAGCATTCTATTTTTTTAAAAAACAGAATCTTTATTAACGTTTTTCTTGGAGTATGAGCAATTTGTAGAATTTTCATTCAGACATCTTGTAAAATGCATAGGTAATAGACCAAGAGGCGGCAGCACAGACAATCACATCAAGTTCACGGATGAAAATCTAGGTGTAATAAAATCTCGATTCATATTATGCAGTCGGTCTGCCAACTCATATCTTGGTGGAAAAAAAACCTAAAAACCCTATTTTAGAGGTTGACTCACCCGTTTACCATTAAGTTTTCCTACTTCCAATCCTCCATATTTTTGGGTGCAGGAAAGCACAATGGTGAACGTACGAGCCAACCTCTAAAATCGGTTTTTTAAATGTTTTTCACCAAGACTGGCAGACCGATTGTTTATATAATGTTCTAGTTGAGATTTAACTAATTCTAGATTTTCATCATTGAAATTAATGAGGTGATATTCCGTGCTGCTGCCTCCCGCTCTATAGGCAAAGTAAAAGTTTGAAAATAAATATTCAAATCAACAAATATGTCCTTTTTTCTACTATTATCTTTTATAAAAGTTGTTACTATCTTTTTGTGATACCCTGTATATAGATGTGAACTGTAAGGGCACACAATTTATACATACACACAATATATGTATGAATTTTAGTTCTAGGCACTGCCTCATTATTCACAGAAAAATCTGTAAGACAGACAGAAGACGTTCCTTCCCAGAATGAGTCTTGCCTCCCTGAAACCTGCATAGCCTGGGTGAACCCCAGTAATCAAACAATGGAAATGCCATCTGAAGTAAGTTGACCTAGAAAGAAAGATCTGCAATGATTTTTCATAGTATAACAACGCCAAGAATAAAAAGTGTGAAAGATAGTAGGTCATAGCGCAACTTAAGGGTTATATATGTCCATGTAATTTGAATACCCTATTTATTTCTACTTACCCTGCTGCACGTCAGTAACTATTTCCGAAATGCAATTTTAAAGCATTTAAGAATATTGTGATATAATAACTTGAATTTATGTAAGAAATATTAAAAATAGTATATGTGAAAAGTGAGTATATGTGAAAGTGAGTAAATAGTATATGTAAAATGTGAAAGATGGCAGGTGATAGCGCTAATTAATGGTTAAATATGACCAGTAATTTAAATACCCTCCTGTACGTCATTTTCCAAATGCAATTTTAAAGCATATAAGAATATTGTGATATAATAACTTGAATTTATGTAAGAAATATTAAAAATAGTATATCTATGTATAATAATAATAATAATAATAATAATAATAATAATAATAATAATAATAATAATAATGTAATAAATGTATGGACAATATTAGGATTAACAAGAAAACGTTTATAAGTAAATTCAAATTTTGTCCATTCTATAAGTTACTGTGTTTTTGAGTTAAATAGAAAATACTAAAATGCAATTTAATTCAAATATTTCTTATCGATATTTTAGGATTATTTATGATTAAGATGAATATTTCATAACTATTATTTATAAGAGCAACTTTATAACACACAGGCGCATACAGGGATAAAAAACACAGCTGCATGAAAAATACGTATATTTTACAACCTTATTTATAAAAGATAATATACGTACATATAAAAGATAACATAATAAAAGATTGATGTACATACATCAGAATTTGATAAATTTACAAGTACAATGGTCCAAAGTAAAATGTGAAAGCAGTTTTCAAAATTGCTATAAATATTCATTATTTTGTAAAATGAGATATTGAATTATTATGGAAAATAAAAAATAGATAATTTAAATATTAATAAAAAGTAAAGAACACAAGAGTTATTTTTGTCATTATTGCAACATTATCTTCAACATGTGAAACAAAGAGATAAAATAAATATAAACAGTGGGCTGAAAAATAACGTTATTACTAGTTTCAACATCATTGTATACATAAAATAATAATCAATTCGACAGACGTATTTAACATTTATGCATGAAATGTAAAACTTATAATGTTAAGTAATGTTAGCATTGAAATCCCATGGGTATTTCTTTAAAGATAATTGGAAATGAATGCATTATTAAAAACGTTGAAATATTTCCATTTTCGCGTTAAATTTCAAAAACAATACAGAATTTTTTAATGATATTTTTTTAATGGAGAATATTTTAAAATGAATAAATATCCATACATTTTAAATAAATATTGATTTCATTAATAACATATTCAAAATATGCAAGTTTAACAGACAAAAATAAATAAATAAATAAATAAATAAATAAAACGAGGAAATTTTATAAAACGATATCACATTTCATGTTTAGATTAAAAGAAAAAATCATAGAAATAAAAATAATACTGTGATGAAAATGCATACTAACCTGGACTTTGTAGTCAGCAGTAAAAAGCACAATTCTTTAATTTGTTTTCTACACTATATCCAATCAACACAAAAATACATCTTAATTTATCTGTAGATAATAAAAACGAATTAACGACTGTTAAGATATTGTATCTATCATATTGGGCTTTATTTTAAGCAAATAGATTAACTATAAAAGACCATCACTTAATCTTTTCTCTTATCCGTTCCTATATAAACAATAAACCTACGTTATCTATATCTAATTTCTGAGGCGCTGTAGCACAAGATTGGAAGAATAGGGGGTTTCAAAAAGTAAATACACATCAATGGCACAATCTATTAAATGGGAAATTCATTTGTTTTGACATTTCTAGGTATTCTCAAAAGAAACAGCTTTTTATTTCCGTGTCTTTTAAAGACACAAAAAAAATCATGCGTATGGCAAAGATTATAAAACACTTTTCAACACATTACGAACACAGAAACTAAACCTCACAGTTTATTACGGAGAAATCTGATGTATAAACAAACAATTAAAGACTCAGACTGCATATGAATCCCGATTCCTGCTACTATTATGATTAGTAAGAGTATGAATAATAGTATGAATAGTATACACACACACATACACACACACACACAATTGTGTAGCACTGTGCATTATATTTTGGTATCTATGTATGCTACAAAGCATGATAAAACTTAGTTCTTTTAAACGCATAATACATTTCAAATTTTTCACTGAGCAATTTCCGACAGTAAAAAAAATGTTTTTGAAAACCTTTGTGCAGCCCTGTATATAATCTAAATAATTTCAGGATACTAAGTAGCTAGTTTTTTGCACTGAAGAAGAATCTCGATAGTAGATTTGAAACAGCTGTTTGCTCCCTTTTCATTTTTTATTTGTGCATTTATAATCGTTGGTTTTCTATCTTTTAACATTTTTGCACAAAGGCTTTATTTGCTGTTTTAATATACTAAGTAACATTTCAAAAATGATTATATTTACAAACACACGCAGCTGAAAATGTACTTCTAACAATTGTTCTTCGTAGACTTTAATAGCTAAAATAATTGTAAATTTTCCTCTCTCTCTAATCTCTTTTAGATGTACTTGTAAATGAACACAAAATTCTATACATACCTTGCTCTATAGTAATAACCTTGATTCAATGATACATATCTATTTCAATATGATTAAGATAGTATAATATCATTAAAATACACAAAAAACGAATTTTCCTCTTAGATATAAAATCTATCAGAATTTTTTCAGTCTCTCTGTATATGAACCATAAATGTTACACACTTCACTTTTGTATCGAAAATGCCATAATAGTACAAAACAAAATACATCCTTTTCATGGCAATCGGGCTATATTTACTTGAGTAAGAGCACAAACAAACAGACGGGCAAACATACACACATACCGAATTCACAAATACATTTTAATTACTTTAACTAATCTTAAAAAGCTTTTTATGTGAAGAAAAGTCTAATGAATAATTAATTTTATGTGCATATATATAACAGTAATATAAGCTTATTTCTTAAAAAAAAAAACACGTTAAATGGTTTAAATAACAATATGACTATAGCTTTGTGACATGCGTTGCTAGCCCGTCCATTTTTTCAATAAGATGGATTATGCCAAAAACTAGCTTGTCCTTTGATCAGTTATGTAGAGAAAAAGTCCTCAACAGAGCATAACACTGACAAATGCACAGTATATTCTTTAAGTTTCCTGTCCCAGTCCGCGAAGACACTCGTAAGCTAATGCTATTCCTATGGGGAGGCATTTTTCTGATAAATCTCTTACATTTTGACATTTTTAAATATTTTTCTTTATTGGATAGCTGAGGACCTTCTCAAGATCGCTCCTTGATAACTTTTTCGATTTTGGTCGCAGGTATTTTCTATAAAGTTACTTTCACTTTCTGAACCGGTTTTGGAAGTGAAAGTAACTTTATAAAAAATATCTGTAAAATTAATCAAGGAGCAATCCTGAGAGCGACCTCATCTATCCAATGCAAAAAAAAAAAAAATAAATAAATAAATAAATAAATAGATAAAAATTAAAATAAAAATAAATAAATAAATAAATAAAAATTAAAAATGTCAAAATGCGTAAGAGTTATTGGAAAAATGCCTCCCTATAGGAATAGAATTAGCACGCGAGTGTCTTCGCGGACAGGGACAGGAGCCTTAAACATTTTATAGATAACAGCATACTTCATCACACGGTTACTTTAATGTTGCTTATTACATTTAAATTTTTCAATGTTTAGAGAGCAAACGATGCCATTTTCACTAATTTAATAGTTCTTGCATTATCAAATTTTTAGTTTGTCTTATTTCTTTAAGATATCCGATAGTTAAAGGGATGGATTGGTTTTTTTCGCAGATGCCTTAGTTAAATCAAATATTTAATTGAAAAATATGTAAGTATTGTCCTTTTATAAAATAATCTCGGCCCCACTTGTGGCCGAGAGATTCTGCTCTTGAAGCAGGTAGATTGGAGGTGCTGGGTTCAAAGACAAACGCGTCAGTCCGCTAATCTTCCGAAGATTTCTGTGGTTGTCTTCGAACCTTTTTATAACTGCGTAAATACGGATTAGGTTAAATTAGAAAGACCCAACACGAAGGTCACCACCCACCTTAGAGCGCATGTCTCTCGTGTTGATAATAGGCCGTCATAAACACAACCAACCTTTTTAAAATAAAATTTGCCATTTTATGTAATTTCTATAAATTATCAATACTGTATGGCATATATCTATAATATTTACACTATAATTTCTAATTTTACGTTTGTATAATAAATATATTTTAAACTCAATATTCTGAAGGTTACATTTAAAGTAGATTATAGATATTTAAAGGATATAATGAACGCAATCCAAAACTTCATTTCAAAGATTTGTATTCCATCTATTTGTATTTAACTGTTTTGCATGAATATTCAGAATACTGAAAAGTTAGAAGCAATCTTCTACTAAAACCATTAAGTTTCGTTTTGTATTTTTGACTGAAACATTTTAGATGATGCATATTGATCCGCACAGCATGTTACCCGGACTATTCAAATTCCAATACTAAGGCCAAACTAATTCCAATACACACACAAAGGCTTTTTGCGGTTAACAGGCGGTGCGTTTTACGTCCGCAAGTAGCGCGTTTTATGTCCGCAAGTGGCGCGTTTTATGTTAATGACTTTTGTGGTTCAACTTCAATCTAAGTGTAGTACAGGAATCTTTCCCTTAAGTTGGGTTAAGATAGTTATCTCCCTGACCACTGTATCTCCCCTTTTTTCTATTGTCTGTAAACCGCAAGTGGGGGGGACAAGAATGGAGATCAGTTGAACTTCAGCAAAATGTACGTCTGAACTGCTTAAGAGGTCATAAAATTTGTGAAATAAAATAAGAATGACAACTGAAGCAGCTTTTTTAAACAATTGATATTTAATATATATTTGTCATGACATGAGGAGTTTAAATTATTTTGTCTTGTGTTTTATTAACTTTTTATATTTTTATAATTCTTTTTATTCTGTTTAGTTTTAAAGTGCAAAATTAAAACTATATACTGCTGAAACATTTTATAGATTTCTGCATTCTTCATCATATGGTCACTTTAATGTGGCTTAATACATTTTTGTTGTTGTTGTTGTTTGTTAAGAAAGCAAACTATTTCAATTCTCATATCGCCGAAGCACGGGCTGGACAGATGACCTGAATTTTCTGCTAGTACTACATCAGCTTCAAAAATTTCGTTGTATTTCAAGAAATTGTTCAGTTGGATTTCATCAATTTAATAATTTTTGCATTACCTTTTTTTTCTTTAACTTTTTTTTAATAAAAGAAGTTCCGGTTTTCGATAGATTTACACGTTTAGGGGTTACAGATTCCAAAAACATGTTTTTACATGTCTGTCTGTGTTCGTATGTCGCCATTCTTCCATCAAAAAATGTATGAAGCTATGCATAGAATTGAACCATTTTTTTTGTTAATGTTTTTCGCTGCGGCAAAAAGGTCCTCCTTCAATTTTGAAATATTCCGGTGAAAGGCGGCGCTGCAATAACGATTTTTGTGCCATTTTCAATATTTTACCACCTATAAGTGCATGAAGTTATGCATCGAAATGAACCAAATTTTTTGTGTAGGTGCATGGCTATGGCTAGTTGATCCTCCCTGAATTTGAAAAATTCGTCTGAAGGTGGCGCTGCAAAAGCGATTTTTGTGCCATTTCAGTATTGTACCACCTAAAAGTGCATGAAGTTATGCATAGAATTCAACCAAATTTTCTGTGTAAGTGTTTGGTTGTGGCTAGTTGGTCTTCCCTGAATGTGAAAAAAAAATCTGCCACAAAAATTGCTGCAATAGCGATTTTTGTGACATTTTCAATATTGTACCACCTAAATCTGTATGAAGTTATGCATAGAATCGAACCAAGCATTTTGTGTATGATTATTTTTGAGTATGATAAGTAATTCCTCTATGAATTTGAAAAAAAAAACTGCCTAGCATTCTATTGTTCATCGGCTCTTGCAGAAGCGAAAACTCGTTTTTACTCTGATTAATTGACTGAAGCAGAAATTTAAGTTGAATATCAAGGTTGGCTTAGAACAGAATTAAAATTATAAAAGCATTAATTTACTAATTTTACTATATTTTAAAATATTAAAATGTAATGATATATAACATATAAGATGGAAGAAAGTTTTAGGATTAGCACATCCGACTGTTTTTTTTTTTTTTTTTTTTTTTTTTTTTTTTTTTGGTAAAGATAAGTTTTTGATATGTCTTATAGCAGATATCTGGTGATTAAAGCAGTGGACTGGTATTTTTTTTCGCAAATGCTTTAGTTAAACTAATTTTTTAGTTGAAAAATATGTAATCATTAGCCTTTTTATAAAGTAGGCCCTCAGCATAGTCCAAAAGGCTCTTCTCTCAAAATTGGCAGACGGGAAGAGCTAGTTTTGCATCCAATAGCACCCATCTACCTATTCGTTAAAAGTTTTCTTGGGTTTTCTTAAAACTTTGGATTTCATTGCGTAATTACATGTTAGGTTCCTTTAGAAAGAAACCCTACAGAAGGCATCCCCCCTTTTAGGGCCTGCATTCCTCGTGTTGATAAATAGCCTTCATAATCTCAACTGACCTTTTATAAAATAAAATTTACCATTTTATGAAATTTCTATAAATTATCAGTTGTTTATCCCATCTACACTATAATTTCAAGATTTAAGTTTGTATAATAAATATTCCTTAACTCCATATTATAAAGATTATATTTAAAACAGATTATAGATATTTAAAGGAAATAATGCACGTTTTCCAAAACTTTATTGCAAAGATTACTATACCACCCATTAGTATTTAACTGTTTTACATGAATATTCAGACTTCTCGTAAGCTATAAGCAATTTTCTACGAAACCATTAAGTTCCCTTCTGAATTCTTGGCTGAAACATTTTAGATGGTGCATATTGATCCGCACAGCATGTTAACGAGAGACCCAAATTCCAATAATAAGAGGTCATAAAATTTCAGAATTAATATAAGGAAAGCAATATAAGAAGCTTTTTTAAACAATTGATATTTAATAACAATTTTACATGACATGAGATGCTGAAATTATTTTTTTCGAACATTATATTAACTTTTTTTATGTATTTTACTTAATTTTAAAAGGAAAAGTAGACACAAAAAATTAGTTTTAATATTTCAAATAAATGTACAGCATTTAAAAAACGTTTTTTTTTTCTTGGTCTTTAAATGATAAATGGGAAGGGGTGGGGGTCAAATTTCATATGATTATAAAGAACAGAAAAATTAGTCGATTCATTTGCCGTTTTCACAAAAACTATTCTTTATATCGGTATTTTCTTGAAAATAAATTTTAAAAATAAATTTCAAAAAATTTCTATAGAGGACGCTTTAAAATTGGGAATGACCAGCAACTGTTTTTAACCATTATTTTTTTGTATCTAATTAAATGCTTGCAAAAGCTTAGAATTAAATTTTGAGCTCAAATTCTGAGTCTTTGGAAGGGGTTTAGAAGCGGAAATTGAACTGCGTTGAGGAGTTTAAATTTAAATCCCCCCCCCCCCAACCTCGAACACAGTTCAATTTTGTGCTACTTAATTACTCCCAGCGAGTCAGATTTTAAGCTCAAAATTTAAGTCTAAGTTTTTTCAAGTTTTTAATGTTATTAAAAATATAACGGTTAAAAATAGTTGTACATTATTCCGAAGTCTAATGCGCCCTCTATCGGCATTTTATAAATTTATCTTTAAAATTATTTTCAAGAAAATACTGATTTAAAGAATAGTTATAGCGCAAACTGCAAATGAATCGACCAATTTTTCAGTTTTTTATTATCATGTAAAATTTTAACCTTTGAACACGGTTCAGTTTGCGCTACCTAACCAATCCCAACAATTTGATTTTGAGCTAAAAATTTAAGTTTAAGTCTAAGCTTCCGAAAAATAGTTGCATGTTACTCCAAAGTCTAAAGCGCCCTCTATCGGCATTTATTGAAATTTATCTTTATAGTTTATTTTCAAGAAAATACTGACATAAAGAATAGTTTTGGTTAAAACTGCAATTCAATCGACCAGTTTTTCTGTTTTTTATGTTTATTTGAAATTTTGGACTCTAAATTTTAATGGTGACTATCTCCTTCCGAAAACATATTGGGACCCTCAGTTTCCTATTTAATATTGCTTGTCTTGATATATATATATCACGCTTTTTGCGCAAGAGTTTAAATACATCCTGTTAAAATTTTTATTAACTATTCGTCATAAAGTTTTTAGGTAACTTTTAAAATGCGTTAATCAACTTTTTCTACTCGGAGGATCAATTATTTGCATGCAATCAGACTTCTGTATTCAATCAGATTTTCCAAGCACAGAAATTAAATAGTACTTTACATTTACAAATGCATCGGCTATTTAATTCCTTTTTCTGTATTTTACTTATTTTTTATCGTTTCCAATTCTATTTGTACACTTTTTTGCACACTTTTTGTATATTTTTATGCACACTGTTTTTTTTCTTCTTCTTTATTAATCGTTACATTTGTAGGATATGATTTTATTTAAAAATGGTTTATAAAATTTTAAAAATATTTTAAAGGTCTCAAAAACGAAACATTTAGTTTTGAAATGAGACATTAAACCAAATTGCGTTAATGTGCAAAAACCAACTAGTATCGTTAATTTTAAAATTTACTAGTTTCGTCAGGTTATTACTATTTTTTTTATCGACAATCATTTGAACAAATGATTATATTGTTTCACGAGTAAGTATTAAACTTGATCGTTGTTACATTTAAAAAGAGAAATAAGAACTATAAAGAGCATTTTATTTTTAAATATAGCAACTGTTTATGTAAGTTTGCCTCAGGATATTTGAGAATTACAATATTATGCGTAGGTGTAATACGATTTAAATAGATTATTATTTCACCACAAAGTAGGGTGGTATTATTAACATCTGAAATAAAATATTTATTACATGCGATACCAAATATTAGCACTTTAAGCTTATATAGCATTAAACTAGGGCATATATTTTATGGAGTATAAATTGAAAAGATAATGCTAAATCATGAAAATTAAATGAAACTTAAAAGAGAATTAAATCATTATACGTATAGACATAACTTCATCTATAGATATCAATAAGTATAGACTATAACATCTATAGCTATAACTTCATAAAAATCACATATGAAGTCATATTACATTTTTAACGACGAAAATGCACATAACACTACGAGTGCGACATGAATTAAAATTAAAAGGCTATATACAGGGCTCTTACGCTCACCGGCACCTGATGTGTTATTCCTAACCGTTATGCATAGACATATAATAGTTTTAATTGCAAAAATGTTTTAAATGGAAAAAAAGAGGTATTTTAATAGGTCAATAAAAGCAAATCTTTAAAAGAAAATAACGAAATTGTTACATGGTCCTATAAGTTATGTTTGCTAAAAGTCCCCTATTTCAGTAAAATGTATTACAAGAAGTTCCATTCTTCTAGAATTAAAACTGACCGAAAAACAACTCTTTAAATTTGAAGCATCTTTTTTGCTTTGAAAAAAGGGTCATTCACAAATATACTAGAAGTACCAAAACCTTGAAATATAACAAAAAATAATAGTAATAAGTTGTTGCCTGGTGCAATATGATAAAGTTAAAATTGTTTTCAATGTTAGAACACCAGAATATTTGTATTCCAAGCATATCGGTTTCGGTAGCATATAGCATACCTTCCTCAGATAGTGGAAATTTGCTCATATATATAAAGGAGGATGGGAATTCAATCAGTGGGGATGAATCCTCATCTTCCCTGTACATATATGAGCAAATTTCCACTATATTTAGCACTGAGGAAGGTATGCTATATGCTACCGAAACCGGTATGCTTGGAATGCGAATATTCTTGTGTTCTAACGTTGAAAATAATTTTAACTTTAAAAAATAATAGTTTATAATTAAATTTCTATTACAATATAAATTTGATATCAATTTCACACTGACATATTTAATAAAAATGCACAACTTGATCTAAAAATTAAAGTTGAAAAATAACTAAATTTTGGCTAAATGAAATGACGAAAAATAATTTTTTTACGAAATTTTACATGTTTTTAAAGGCTATTAGCTAATCTAATCTAAAATTTAATTAATAAATATTAAAGTCATCTTAAAATTTACTCTATGTGACTTTATGATGTTATGGATGAAATTTTGAGCCTAAAAGTGAGCCTAATTAATGATTGATAGAATTTCATTGGATTCAATTTATATGAATACAACAGTAATGCAATATCGATCCACAAAAGAACAAATACTATAAGCTATTCTTGTCGGTTAAAAAGATTTCATTTCCATCAAAATATACATTGGGACACATATTGCGGTACACACATTTGTTATTGCTATTTTGATAATTTTTTTAGGCAATGCAAGGATTTTAGAAAATAAAAACCCTAAAGGTGATACTCGAACTTAAATCTGAGCAAAAGGGCAAAAGCTGTTATTTTCTCAATAATTCATTTAAAAATCTAAAAAAAATCTGATTTTTCCAACTTTACATGAAAATTGTGATTACAAATAGGAGTATAAACCATAAAAATGTATTAATCATAACAATATGTTTTAAAACCGCATTCTATTTGAAAAATTATATTAATTTAAGTAATACTCCTATTGCAATCAAGACTACAGATTAGTGAATGGATATATCAGTTTGCGGCGGTTAGAAAGTTAAAGCATACATATAATAGCAATTTAAAAAAAAGTTGGAAATTGCACGTGAAGCGTAGCAAAAGAGGTGCGTTCGTACTTCATCGAAATTTAAAAAAAAATCAGATCTTGCTATTAGAGTATACAGTACTTTGGATAAAGTATAGTGGTCAAAATCTTTTGTGTGTTCCTGTAAATACTACCTGCTTTCTTTTATACAGAAAGTGACTTTTAATAAAACACAGCAACGTATATCAATTTCATAAAATATGAAACATTTTAATATAATTAAAACACGCTTCACACAATATTTCCCCGTATACCATAATGCAGTGGAATACTTTTGAGTAGCCCTGTAACAATTTTTTGTATCATAGATTGTACAGAATGTCTATTTTCGTATAAACGGCTTACATGAATATCAATTCTATTAGATTCGAAAGAGGGTAACATCATTAAAATGAATTTGAAACTAGTTTTTCCTATTGACCGTAATGTGATGGAATAATTTTTATTGTCCCTGTAATGAAACTATTCATCCGATTTTCATAAAATTTAAATTGACTCGACAAAATTATGCGGACAGATATATATATACGATGACTATAGGTTGCTACAAATTTATTTAACTACGAACGCACATAAATATATTCATATTTTGGTGTTATAGAGAAATCTTTTGTGTGTTCCTGCAAATACTATCTTATTTCTATTATACAGGAAATAACTTGTAGTAATCATCAGCAACGTATATCAATATTAAAAAAAATGTTTAATAGTTTAATGCAATTAAAACGCGCACCAGTCAATGTTCTCCCCACACCATTTTGTAATGCAATATTTTTGTGTCTCTTTGTAAATCAATAATAAATTATATTTGCACTACATATTGTACAGAATGTATATTACAGTATATACTTCATATATGCATATCAATTTTATAATGTTCGAAAGAGTGTAGGACCATTAAAATGCATTTTAAACTATTTTCCCCTTTAACCGTAATGTATCGGAAGCCTTTTGATTGTCCCTGTAAACGAACAATGCATCCGATTTCCGTAAAATTTGAAATGACGCAGCAAAACTATCTAACAATTATACATTTTAAATTTAAAATGATTCGGTATGGTTTTTTTTAGTTGTTATATATGGACGGACAGACGGACGGATTGAGCGAAAACTATTGGTGCTACGTCTTTACATAATTACGAACGTACCTAAAAATGACCGGCGAATTAAGTGTATACAGAGGAAAAGGAATGCGTATTAAGAAATGAAACCAGCAATTGCAGAAATTTTTTAAATGAAATTAAATACCATCCAAAATGTAATTGTATAATATTTTATTAATATAAGTTGCTAAAGTTGCTTACACAAAAATAGAAAATCATCCTTAAAAGGTAGCATTTGATTAAAAAATTAATTGTGATTTACATTTTAAATCGCCGAACTTTTACAATAATTTAATTCGCGTAGCGTGTTATTTCCATCTAAAACCTGAAAAATACAAAGATAAATACCATTCGCGTCAGTATGTGTAGATTCCACATGCAATGCTTTATTCATCATTTAACAATATTTAAAGTTTAGATTATTAATAACAACTATTAATTTACTATATTTTTTTTCTGTTGAAAATCATAATTTTATAATAGTCGCTTATTTAAAGCGTTCACTAAAAAGCTTTTTACTTCTTTTTTGACTTGAAAAGACAGATTAATAATGCTTTTGTTAGAACAAAACGCGATTATTATAACAAATCGTCGTATCTAAAATACTTTTAAACAGAAAATGTTTTCTATAGTAGAAATAATTCTTAAAATTTATTGAAAGAGCTTTTAAATAAAAATTTAAGTGTTTATAGTTTGGAGAAACATGAATAATCTTGTTAACTATGATTGTTTTCAAATATATATATATATATATATATATATATATATATATATATATATCCTCATGTTCAATATGTTTTTTTTCTATTAAATTCAAATGGTTAATATTGTTACTGATATATATTAACTATTAATGGTCTTATATTAGCATTCAAATTATTATGCTGCATTAGCGGAAGTAGTTATGAATGTATAAAATTTTATATTTGTAATTGATATCTTTTCATTTTGATTTTTCATTATGAATTTTTTACTATTGTGGTATCATATATATATATTTTAATATACAACATCCGTCGTTAAATTTAGCAATTTTATAAATATTGTGCTCAAAGGTAATTGCTGCGATGCACATAACCATTGTGTACTGTCAGAAAGATTTCTACTATGTAGTTTTTCGATACCACTTGATAGGATTTTCCATTAAGAGTAGCAATATCATTTCATCATGCATATAATTTGTGATTTAATATTATAATTAAGATTAATTATAGTTTAATATTGTTAAAATATTTTAAATTTTAAATTTAATATTCAATATTTTTATATTAAATTCACTACCTTGATATATGATATATTATATGTTGAAATCAATATACATTTTCTTCAATATTAAATTAAGTATCTTCAAAATTTAGATTTTTTACTTTTTACTTTTTTTTTATTTAAAATTTTATAGCAATGCATTAGTATTATGAATATTTAAGCATATGTAAAATGTAGTAACTCTATGAGGATTGTGCTGAGAAGTCATTTGGAATAAGATTTTGGTTTATTATGTATGGTTATTATTTTACTTGTCCTTGACATTAGCTATAGCGAAATTGAATTATTTGTACTAATGAGTACTATGAATTTATGATTATCAGTATATGTTGTGAGGGCTTGTATTCTTATGGTAATGTTTTATTACTATTTGGAGGTTTGAGTACTGCTTTTTAGCTATTTATATATTGTATATATTTACATTTTATAGTAATATTCTAGATCTAATTTTTTAGTAACTTATATTCGTCAAGATACTAGATTACTTTAATTATAATTTTTACATACTTTTCTTTTTATTTAATTTGTAAAATATCTTCTAATATATTTATGCATTTTTATTATGGAAGTTCTCAGTAAAAATCTCGATCCTGGCATGATACACAATGCATCTTTGCAGTGTAGTGCCCGGTACAGGAGCAATAATAGGGATGCTCCTGGACCGTCATCAAGTTACCATGTATATGATCCTCCTCCTCCTTTATATTTTCAGAAATGTGTAGATATCAGATTTAAGACTTGTTCATCTGCTTCTCAGTCACAAATTGTTTCAGATCCTCATACTTCTAATTTTTGTAAGGCATTTAATATAATTTATTGTATAAAGTGTAACATATGCAATTTGAAATATATTGGTGAAACGTCTGGTCCTCTCCATATACGCTTAAATCAACATCGGTTAGATTATGATAAAAATAAAGCAAACTAGTTGGATGTGCCAATCCCAAAACTTTCTTCTATCTCACACATGCATTTTAATATTAAAAAAAGGTTACTCATTTTAATGCTTTAATAATTTTAATTCAATGCCCTACCAACTTTGATTTTTATCTTAAATTTCTGCTTCAATCAATTAATCGGAGTAGAAACGAATTTCCATCTCTGCACGAGCCGATGGACAATAGAATGATAGGCAGATTTTTTTTTCCAAACTCAGGAAGGACCTACTTCCCTTACCCATTACTCTCCCATTTATCCTAGTTTAAATCATCTTATAAATCATAAAACTACATGAAACAAAAGAGGAAAATGGTCATCTACTAACATTACTTCAAAAAAAAAAAGTATAATTAAACAAATAAATAATCTGTATAGTAATTATTTAAAAAAATACAATTGGTTACTAATACGTAAATATATTTGTGGAATAAAAAAGAAGCATATAGTACAGTATTTAAATATATTTCTGAGTAAAACTTATGTTAAATATTTTTCAGATATATTTTATGATCTTATTATGACTAGAGTTAATTTTTACAATATAAATTTACTAAAAAAACCTAAATCTACAAACTAATACTCAAATGGTAATAACTTTTTCTAATCAAATATTTAATAAAATCAATATTAATTCTATAATAAATGATAAAAACTGCAATTTTCCTATAAAATATTCAATTATCAACAACTTTTAAGCATCCCAATAACTATAGGAAGAAATTTTTTAAACTATAATTGATTTTAAAACATACTTCTGATGCTAGTATTTTACCATGTAAATCCATTGACTCCTCTCTACAAAAATATATTAATAATGATCATGGACATATTATCACTGGTAATCTTAATAATGTGGATGATTTAACACTAAGAAAATTAATGGGTTATGGCACAAAGTATAAAATCCCATCCAAATTAAACATTAATTTGATATAATTACTCGATGATACAGATATATTTATTTATAAAATTGCAGTATATTATAACAAACCTATTGAATATTTCAATCAATGGAAATTTTTAGTCATTGATAAATTAACTAAGTCTTTAAAATATAATTTTTCACACCTAGATTGTGTAAATACAAAGCATCTTTTGAAGCAAATCACTAAATTGCAAAAAATTTTTGTAAAAACTTATGTTGACTAATCTCCAAATAATTATGCAATTATATGTAAATCCTAATATCATCAACTGCTTAAATCTAATATATGTTCTAATAACACATTCCAAAAAACTAATGATAATATAATTGTAAACAATCGTAAAATGAAAGACTTTTATAAATTAGTAGACATTAACTCTACTAACTTTAAATAACCTTATCTAGTCCTTATATCCAAATTTCATAAGAATCCTATTACATTTAGAACAGTTACAATTGGTTGCAAAACTTATAACAATGTTGCTAACAAACTTCTATTAACAATTTTTAATCAAATATATAAAATTACTAAAACCAGTGATAATACACATTGTATAAAGAATAGTTATGAACTGGTCAATATTATGAAAAATCTTAAATGTATAAAAAATATAACTACATATGGATTCAAAGATCTTTTTAATAATATCGATTTATTAGATTTACATAATATCATAAATGAACTTTTTAAAAATATATCAACATGATTTGGATCTTTCAACGAACACTGATACTGATTATTTACTTACTTTAAGTAATTTCATTATCTATAATAATTTTATCATACAAGATAATATTATATATATTCAAAAAATTGGTATACCACAAGGAGGTAGTACATCTAGTATATTATCAGACTTCTACTTATATCATTATGAACGTAAATATTTTAATAATAAAATACATTTGTATCGATATATAGATTATATAATTATAATTGATACTGATAATACCAGTATATCTCAATGCCCTGTTGATTATCCATCAAATCTAGAAATTACAAAAAGCCTGCTTCATAATATTACCATTAACTTTTTAGATCTTAAACTTACAAGGTGGAACCCGTCGAATTTCGACGAAGGTAAATGTTACCGAAAGAACTTTTTCATTGATTTATAATAAATCAACAAAGTTGGCTACAGTAAAAAATGCAACTTAAAATGGTCAGTCTAACTCTCAAACAAATATTATATAATGGTAAAATTAAAAATATATATATTTCTATAAAACTTAATTGTCCAAATTGTCCTTTAATTGCATACGTAAAAATATAATAATAAAGCAAAATATAATAAAGGTCAGTTATTAAGGTGAAGTTATTAATTGAGGTTCTTATGTTTGGTATAAATGCGTATGAAAAAATATATATATTTCAAATTGACACGATCTTAGAATTTCACGTGAAATTTAAATCCGTCATAATTTTCACTTTTATAAATTTTAAGAGGAAGTGGCATATTTCTGTTGCAAAAATTACAAAATTCGTACTAAAATCAATAAATAAATTAATCTGTCAAGAATAAATTGAGAAGCAAATTTCAAGCAAATTGCATTTAAAAGTGCACATTTTTCTCTATACGACAGTATAAAAATTGAAAATTTGCAATGTTAAGAAGTACAAAATTTGCAGTACCGAAAACTGCAAAACCGAAGTTCATGTGAAAGTTTTGCCATTCGCAAAATGACGTACGCGTTACGCGCAGATATGTTTGGCCTTTATAATATTAAAGAAAACAAATTAATAACTGCTATTTATGACAAAAGGAAAGAATTTAATTTTAAATTTAATAGATTTACTAACTTTAAAACCTGTCTTCATAATTCTGTATATAGTAATATTATCCTTAATCATTTATAAAGAATAAAATGTTTATGTTCTTCTCATTTAATTAATACTAATATTTAAAAGCTTGTTTATGATGCTATAAATAATGGTTTTCCTAAACAATTTATATATTCTTTAAAATACAATTAGTTATTACATAATCCAGTAATTAATTAACACTTTGCGTAAAAAAGTACACAAAAATATTAAAACAAAAAAGTAATAATAATAAATTAAAAATGTAAAAAAAATATAAAAAAGTATATAATAGGTTGGCTGGGTGGGTAGATGTTACAGTAAGGCGGATGGTTGTGTTGTCTGGATAAAACGCAAAGGTTAATTTTTAAAAATTGAGAGTGGGGTATTCATATGTTAATCTGGTACAAAACTTCTATCGAGTTTAATTGACACCAATGTATGGATAATAGTTTAGTTATATCTATTGTATTATAATTGTTTTAATCATTATGTTATTAATTTGCACTTCACTTTTAATAAATGTGAGTACTTTATCACTAAATGTATAGGGGCCTTTTATTATTAATAAGCTATTTTTTATATTTAATTATCCTGAATTAAGGTATTGAGTTTAGCCCAGCATTGTGAAAATAAATGTTATTGATTTAAATAATAATAGGGTAACTATTGTGTATGGTTTAATTTTTCTGTAATTACATTATTCTACTTCTAATTAATTTATAAATTTAATATTATGATGTGAACTATTATTAATTTTATTTTTTCTCCTTTTCAGTTTTGTGTACAATTCCGTAATTTGTTGTTCTTTGTTAGTGATGTCATTTCTCATCACATTTTCTTTGTTTTTGCGACTTAGAAGTCTACACGTGGATATAACTCTTGGTTTTTATTTTCTCCATATCCACTGTGGATTACTTGGTATTTCTTTAATGAATTTTGGTTTTATGTGTGTTGGTAGTCCCAAATTCGTATTATTTTGCTTTTTCATGGCTAATACGAAGATGAAACCACACACTTCATTTGTAGTGCCTAATTATTTGGGGCTTGACAATTCTGCTTTGGTTCTACAAATTTCTATTGCATTAATTTTATTTATTTATTTAAATTTTTCCTCGTGTTCAGTATGGTTTTTTTATTAAATTCAAATGGTTAATATTGTTTACTATTAATGGTCTTATATATATATATATATATATATATATATATATATATATATATATATTCAAAATTATATATTCAAATATATATTCAAATATATATTCAAATTTTTAAACATTTAATTTAATAATACACCATTTTAACCGACTTCAAAAAAGGAGAGGAGATTATCAATTCAACGCGTATGTATTTTTTTATGTGTTTTCACCGATTATTCTGAAACTGTGCAACTGATTTCTGTTATTTTTCTTTTGAATGACAGGGGATGCTCTCGAATCGGTACCACTTCCGTTTCATCGAAATTGATTCAGTACTTTCTTAGTAAATAGGCAAAAACTAATAAAATTAGTGATTTTTAGCTAATTAAAAGTGTTGAATAAATTCTGTGAATGGAGTGCAGACACAATGGCCAAGCGGTCTAAGGCACCAGATTTAAGCTGTGGTTCACGAAAGAGATCGTGTGCTCTATAATCACTCTTGGCATACATGTATACAGTAACCTTTTCCGTATTATAATTTTTACAAATTAAATACTAATTATGCTATTAAGAATATATTCTATTTAACCGTTACTATTACGTTCCATTACAACCAATTCATGCAAAGAGTATCAGATCTTTTATCAACTCAATACTTTATCGGTCAGAAAGTACTAAAATAATAGACTTGCGAAAAGTCACATGACGTTGAATAAGTTTGCCGAATAGATTGCAGTCAGGATAGCCGAGCGGTCTAAGGCGCTTGATTTAAGATCTGATTCTCGAAAGAGAGCATGGTTTCGAACTCCCCGCTTGATTCCAAAAAACGCATTTTAGAAGGGAAAAAAAGCCGTTGACCTCTCTATAAACGCTCTTTTTTCCGAAAAGATTGAGACTTTAGATTTGTTATGTATATAGGGATGGGTTGACGTTTATTTAATATCAGTAACCTCGATTATCTGGAACTATTTTTTTTCGGACACGCAAAATACTCGTTCTGCTGAAAGGTACATAAAATAATTCGATTTTTTAAAATTTGAATGAGTGAATATAATAAACATAAATTTTGCATAAAGAATGAAGTTAATCGTATAAATAGTTGTTGAGATAATTGTAATAATGTTTTTCAAACTCTTTGATTTTTCATGATCCTGCATTTCATTCAAATTTCAATTCAAGGATATATTTTAATTAGAAATGAAGCGCATAGCCTAACACAATAAATTGTTAGTTAACATAATTATCATTTTTGGAGTTTTAAGGATGCTTTTTTTACGTAATTTAGTATTATTTGATTTTATTTTCATATTATATAGTACGCATATCCATGATGGGAAAGTATTGTGGAGACCCCTAACGACTAGTTTTAATTACTGTTTATATATATATATATATATATATATATATATATATGTACGTATATATAAGTGTATTGCTGCCCACCTAAAGTCGGAAACTTATGTTTTTGTCCTGGATGGAAAAAAAGGTTGAGTATTTCTCTTTAAACAGCCGCCTTATTTTAAACAAGGAAAAAAAAAAAAACTCTGCAGTTATGAGAAAAAATAAAAAAATAAAAAATAAAAAATACAAACACTGAAAGAAAAAATACTTTCTCATTACCTCTCCCACTGTGACCATGTTTGATACCAATCGATCATTAATAAGCTATGTGAAGTAATACTGGACCGTGAAACTTCCCCTTAACGAATCTCTTATTTAACGAGTTTTTCAACATAATGACATTTTCTGTGGAACTTTAAAGAATATCAACATGCAAGTTAATCTCCATATCGCGTAAACTACTTTCTATATTATGAGCTTTCTTTCATTTTCATATGTGTAATTATGGAAAGGAGAGGTTGCTGTTGTATGAAATTAATTCAGAATATTATACTAAAATAAATAATTTATTTATGTTATAATTGGAATTCAAAAGAAGTGTCAAAAATCTTCCATGTAATACGAAGGGGGATTTCAATTTTACGAAAATGGTACAGAAGAATTGATGACATCAAAGAAAAGCATGAAGAGTTCATGAACAGTTTATGTTTTATAAAAACAGCTAAAAAAATATTTCAAAGATTGTTAAAAGTAAGTATTTGAAATACCAAGAAAAAAGAGAGAAAAGGTACGTTTCGCTTCTTTTTTCGTTTGCAGATTCTTATTATATATTTTTTAAAGACGTTATTACAATTGGTATGTACGTAGTACATACAAATGTCTCGACCGAGTTCGTAGGCCAACATTATCCGCCATCTTGTACCAAAATGGCGGCCATTTAAATTAAAAAAAATAAATTAAATGCAAAAAATAAAGTAGAAAAATATTTTTCATTTATGTGTTAAAACTAAAAACAAAAATTTTAGAACACCTTATATTTTGTCTATATCATAAAAATTGACTGACTTATAGCGCTTTTAATTTCTAGTATGGCTGACATTTTGAAACTATTTGGTATTTGCCACGTGGTAACACGCGTATTAATAAATCGATTTGAATGTAACTTGGTGTGTACATAATACATAATGAGGCCAAGACCGAGTTCTTTAGCCAGTTCCATACGCCATGTTGTTTCAAAATGGCGGTCATTAAGTTTTTTTTATTTAAAATTTAAAATTAGTTACAAAAAGGGAGAAATTAAAAAATATTTTTCTTTTATGCATTTGAACTTGATACGAAGATTCCAGAGCATCTTTTGTTTCATCTGTATCTTAAAAAATGGCTGAGTTCTAGCACTTTTAATTTCTAGTGTTGCTCAAATTTTAAAATGATCTGATTTTTCACGTGATAACATGCGTATTTATAAACCGATTTGAATGTAACTTGGTACGTGCATAGTCTATACTGATGTCTGAACCGAGTTCGTTGGTCAGTTCCATCCGCCATCTTGTTTCAAAATGGCAGAATATTAAATTATTTAAAAAAAAATACATTTTAAAATTAAGTGCAAAAAGTAAAAAAAAAAAAAAAAAATTCTTTTGTGTGTTTGACCTTGATACAAAGATTCCAGAGTATTTTTTGTTTCATCTATATCTTGAAAAATGTCTGCGTTATAGCACTTTCAATTTCCAGAGTGGTTGACATTTTGAAACGGTCTGAAATTTGTCGCGCGATAATACGCATATTTATAAAATGATTTCAATATAACTCGGTGTATATACAGTACATACCAATGTCTTGACCGAGTTCACTTGCCAATTTCATCCGCCATCTTGTTTCAAAATAGTGGCCATTTAAATTTGTTAAAAATCTTTTAAATGTATAATGATGCACAAAGAAAAAAATTAGATTTTTTTTTTAAGGTTTCTTTCTAAAGTATTTATCTTAATAAGGAATTCCGGAGTATTTTTTGCTTTGTCTTTATCTTAAAAAAACGCCTCAGATATACAAATTTGAATTTCTAATGTGGGTGACATTTTTTAAAAATTAAATTTGCCCTCGACAGCACTCGTATATATTAATCGATTTCGACGTGAGTATGCATGTGCACATGAATTAAGATTTCGACCAAGCTCATTGGTTTGTTTTATTCATTATGTTGTTTTAAAATGGTATACACTTCATAATATCGCGGAATTTGGCGACCCTATAAATCGCTTTAAAAAACCCTGCTTGAATAAAATATGACTAATTTCTAATAATATTCCCATTAATATTCAGTATTGACAAAAACTAGAATGCAGTCTTCTGTAATCAGGTTTCACTAATTTGAGCTTCGTATATTTTAATATTATAACTTAATTTAAAATAAATAAATAAGGTATATGAAAGCTACCTCTTCCTCCCGATACTGCCGAAGGACTTTTTTAGAGTGTTGATTCATAACTGTCGCTTTTTATACATTTATTTAAGCGAGACACTCTAGTGTCTGGTTTAAATCATCTTAAATCATTCTTTTATCTCTTTATTTTTTTACGACTGCACAATATAATTGTATTATTATCAATCATTTTGCGAAAGCAATTAAAAGCATCTATTTCCTGTTGCTTATTTATATTTATTTAAGTAGAAAAATTCACGGAAATAAAATATTTATATGCATTTTGTTGACGAATAAGTTAATTATATCGTATCATGTACTGAGAATAGTTTTTTTAAGTGTCAAATTTATCAACTCTATATTCGGAAAGATTGTAATGGAAGTTTCTATCTGAATACAAATTATTTTAGTGAATAACAATCTAAATTTGCTATAGAATCCACGCATCACTAAGAATTGTTAATTAGGTTTACCTGAAATATAACTGTAAAATATAGGTCTTTTGATGTTAAAACTGTTGTTAGCTACGTTTTTTCAAAAACTAAAACAAAATCACTTCACCTTTTTTCATTCACGTATAAAAACATTTCATATTTATTTACTTAGAAGGTGTCACAAATAAAAATTAAATTAAAGAGTTGACATGTTTCGGTTCATTAATAAGAACCGTATTCATAACATATAAAATCAGTAGAAAATTAAATGACACTGGATATAAATATAAATTAAAAATCAAAACAAAACATTGCGCCCGCTATGATCGTGAATATAGCCATTGCCAACGCGGCATATAAATATAATAAATTTTGACCATATATTAAATTTAAAATGTATAAAATTGAAATTAAAAAAAGTAGCAAAGAGTCATTTAGTTTTTCTACTTTTTTTAATTTCAATTTTATACATTTTAAATTTAATATATGGTCAAAATTTATTATATTTATATGCCGCGTTGGCAATGGCTATATTCACGATCATAGCGGGCGCAATGTTTTGTTTTGATTTTTAATTTATATTTATATCCAGTGTCATTTAATTTTCTACTGATTTTATATGTTATGAATACGGTTCTTATTAATGAACCGAAACATGTCAACTCTTTAATTTAATTTTTATTTGTGACACCTTCTAAGTAAATAAATATGAAATGTTTTTATAGGTCTTTTGTTTCGTTTTTTAGAGCAATTTGATAAATTTGATGACATTAATCGTTCAAAAAAGAAGACATTAATATATTGTTAATGCAATTTAAGAATTTGTATCTTCATTGAGGCTAAAAACATGCATATTTCTGAAATGAAAGGTATATACGGAAATGTAATGATAAATATATAGAAAAAATTTAAAAGTATTTAAAAAATGCCAAAATATATTCATTCATGAAATATCTCAATATATATCCAATAACCGGTTTTATTAAGTTTACTGTCAATATGCAATATTTCAGAAAACATAAATCTAAAGCCTAAAACTATATTATTTATCCATATGTTGATAAAATAACATTTCAACAAACCATTTTTGTTTTAAATTATCTTTTATAAATTTATTTCTCTTTGAAATTACTTATGCTGCAGAAACAACTATATTTATTTACGAACATAAATGTTTCATTTCTTTTCGCATCAATCTTTCGTTATATTAAGTGGCATTTGAGAAATTTATCTTGACAAATATTCAAAATCATGTATTGCGTAAATTTGCGTGAAATGCCTTTTCTATGAAATATGATTTTACAGCTTTTGTGTAACATATTACGGAATATACTGACTTATTAAGATAGCATTTTTCATGATGTTGATAAATTGAGTAAATGTTATGAGGCGTTGAATTTTATTCTTTAAATAGACTGTAAATAAATTGGGAACTTTTGAAATATTATTTAAAAGCTCTTAAATTTAAAAATAAAAATAATTCTTAAATTTAATAATATTTATCTTTAAAAAGATATTTTTAATGAGTGTTCAAAATAATAGTCATAATTTACTTTGAGTACTCTTTGCTTCTGACAGGAAAATCATTTTCTAAATTTTAAATATTTTTTAAACAAATTAAAATTTTTAAAATTAGTTCCTGTGCGTTAAACTGATTTTTTTTTTTTAAGAAAGTCAAGTTTCTTGCATTTTATAACCTGTAAAGAAAGACAAATGTTTCTTCTCCGAAAATATAATATAACTAATATATATTCGGGATGTAGGTTAGGGCGATCGCTACACTGTAAAAAAAAAATTCAAGAGGTTACTAAAAATTTCTTAGTATATTTGTATTCCACAGATTTTTTTTAGTAACCATTACAAACTTTTTTTTTTTTTTTTTTTTTTTTTTGCAAGTGAAACAAGCATTTTTTTTGTAAGCTCAACAAAAGAATTTTTTGTATAACTAACTTAAAAATTTTTAGTATGAGCCACCAAGCAAATTTTAGTAATAGCTCCAAAATTATTTTTAATAACCATTACGTGCGCCCGAAGGGCAGGAGCTTCCTTCGAGCTGCATCCAGACATCTAAAGCGGAAGAGTTTCGGCAAAACCGAAATAGATGGCAGCACCAAACATTCCTACCAGCTCCGACAAGATTTTCATAATTCCTTTATTAACGAGACACTACATACATTCGGGGCGTATTTGGCGGTGGCAAGTTTCGAACCCGGGACCTTTTAGCCTGGAGTCCGTCACTATAACCACTATGCTATCAAGGCCACACCAACTGAGTTTTAGTAAGAGCTATTAAAAATATAAAACTATTAACTCTATTCGTTGCTAACTTTTTTCTAGTAATTCTTACAGATTTTTTTGTAACCGACTAAGATTACTAAAAATTTTTTAGCAATTACAAGGATCACTAAAGTTTTTTAGTAGATCGACCCTCTTTTTTACAGTGTACTTTCATCGCGCCACCCACCCACTAACTGTTTTTCAGTGTCTTTTATTAGCCAACTTGATCTTTTAAATTTGTCCGTTTTCAATTTCTCTCTTTTTTTTCCTTTTCTATTTAGAGTCCAAAGCGTTCGGGCCGTATGTAAAGACTTTTGACGCTATTCGTGCGAATACAATTTATCGCTTCTGAGATATTCATGCTTTCGAACAACTTTCTTTTTATCTATGCTTTTCTAAAATTCACATATATTGGAGAAATTAAAAAATATATATTAATAAAAACAATGGTTCTTTTGCTGCAGCTGTATAAAAATTTCAAATTCGTAACTTTCTTAAGATTTTTTTTTAATTGATCAAAATCACTCCAAAAATGTTTTTTTTTTTTTTTTTTTTTTTTTTTTTATCCTATTTAAAGTATTTTTGTTACTGGAACTATATACAGGATAAAAGTTTTAGAAATTAATGATTGATCGAAGTTGAAAATGTAAATCGTGTATAGATGAATAAGTTGTGCTGAATATGCTCTATGCAAATTAATATATATAGCGACGCATAGGATAACAAGAACAGCAAAAGTCACATGTAGGATTATATCATAAATTCTCATATTTACTATTTAAACAACTATTTTAGTGGGTATGGGAGTGAGCAATGCTTTATTACGTGCTTAGTTGTTAAGGGAAAAAAATGTTTTTTTTTTTGAAAATTTATTTCAATCTAAATTAATGTGAAGTATTTATTTAAAATCTTTATATTAACGTATGAACAAAGGTAAATAATTTCTATAGCGAAACAATTGGAATATATTTATCTCCGTCGTTAATTTTTTCAAAGTGGATTTTTAAATAAGAGCAAAATTTTAATTACATCATGCATTTCGTTACCGCAAATACGATATAAAGTACTTATTTGTAATTTAAAGCAAATTTAAAACGATATTTTATATTGTTATGCGGAAAAATACGTAGCAAAAAGTTTCACGCAAATGAATAAATCTAACACTTAATTAAAGGTTAAAATAAATTATTTTTCCTATGAGCAAAAAAGGGTTTACATTTCATAAATTCTATTAAATTTCCATTGATATAAATTAAGAAGTTTTTTTTTACAAAGTAATTTATTCCGTAATAATTACAAAATTTGTAATAACGCATTAACTTTAAAAAAATGAATATTGATTAAATTTAGATTTTATCAGTTTAATATTCATTATTTTTATGATATATATTTCGAAATACTTGCAAATTTATTCTCTGAAATAATTTAGTATTCAATTTGTTTTTCATGTCAATTTAAATTTTTTTTTTCATTTTCGAAATTTTAAAATTTAAAGCTTTTTAACGTAGTTGAAAAATGTATATGAATTAACTTTGTCTGTTCGTCTTTTAACCGCGTTTCCGTGTTTTAATTATCATTAATATAATTGGATTTCTATGAAGCTGACATGTGTTTTGTGACTTAGTATACCATATTCAGTATTGACAATGAAATGCATTTACAGTTCTTTTATAGGGGCATTCAAATGAGTTTTGTCACATTAAGGTCTATACGGAAGAATCATTTATGATAGTTATTAATAATATTACGAAATTCCCAATACATTTAAATTTATATGTACCTACGAAATGTACTGAAATTTTATTATTAACACTGGTTATTATAAAGTAGGGTATGTTCAGCGTTGCCAGTTCATTTCGAGTGATACTTAAAAGAATTCTTTTACATCATGCACTAAGAAATGTCAGATGTTTACTAATCTATGAAAATGTGCAATAATCACAAATACAAATATATAATAATCTGATTCGAATCACCGAAGATTTCAAAAAGTGTTTTTTTATCTTTAGGAACTCCAGAAAGCAATTCATTATCGAAATTTAAAGAAGAATTTATATAAATAAATTTTTACTAGCTGTCCGTCACTTATACAAACTTTTACTAGTAGCTTTCATAATTCCACTAATCAGCTGTTTGTGCCAACAAATTTGTTTTTCGGATTCTATGATAACTTGGACTGACATAAAGGCACGGGTGGCGTACTCTTTCAACCAAGATTAATGACAACACTACTGTTACTAAAATTACTTCTTACACTGTATTATAATAAACCAGTCGGATAAACCAATTACAAAACATTCTTCTAAAATTCTTCTAAACATTGCATGCTGCTATAAATCCTAAGTCTATACCCGATTATACATATTATTCTCTCATTATAAAATAAGATGAGTGTCATCTAATGAAAGAACAATAGGACTACTTAAATAAATTATTAAACTAGTTGGAAATTGCCCGTCAAGCATAGCAAATAAGACGCGTATGGTAACAAAATTTATAAAAATATTCAGCTCTTTTGTGTAATAGTATAGTAATAGCATAATATTTTACAGTATTTTAAATATAGTATAGCAGCCGAAACCTTTGTGTGTCCCTATCTGCTTTCTATCATACAGGAAGTAATTTGTAGTAAACTTCAGCAACCTATATCAATTTCATAATATGTGAAATAGTTTAATAAAGGGTCAATCCTCTTCAAGTGGTCCAGAAAATATTTTTTTTGGATGCTCGACTATTTTTAAAAATCTAAAATTTTTTGTACAACAACCCTAACATGATGGAAGTCCAAAATGACAGTTATTTAAATTTTACTAATTTTGTTTGTGTATGGCGGCCATCTTTGTTTCATCGTGTGCAGCGATTTTTTCAGATGCTAGGATACACAAAATATCTCGTCTTTTATTTTACCAATTGAAATAGGGTTTGGAGCATTTTGTTCAGAAAGAAATAAGCTAAATGTACGGTGGAAGAATAATTTTGAAAAATAAATTTTTACAGGTGAAATTTTACCACAAAATTGAAGATTTTTCCAAAATCTATCCGTTTGCAAGAGGAAATTTTTCATGCAAGGAAAACTGTCAACCTTACACAATTTTTTATACAAATAGTTAAACTACGCGTGTACTCTTACACCAAGTCCCAGATCTGAGAGTTAATTTCTCTTTGTGAAAAAAATTCCGAAATTCGTCAAAAATTTCAAAAATCGCACTTTTTAGGCTTTGATATCTCTGGTGGGGCACGAGACAAAAATCTGAAATTCTGGTCTTTGATAGTATTGTATAGTAGTGTTATGTACAAAAAATTTCAAGAAGGAGATTTGACTACAAGCTGAGGTATGGCATGGTCAATATGTAAAAACAATACTTCTAAACTATTGTAACCTACTATGTCTTTGTTTATACCTACAAAATGTTAAACTAGTGGTTGATGATGCAAAGTTACAAAGTTCATCTTCAAATTCTGTTTAAATTGTGACTTAAATAATTTGGATTATATTCTAAGCCAATGCACTATTTGTTCAGATGAACAAAACCTACTAGAAATGCTATTCGTCCATTTCAATGGCCCCGAAAATATTTTGGTTGTTTGACCGTTTTTAAAAAATATGAAATTTTTTTTGTACAACAATCATAATATGAGAGAAATTCAAAATGACTATTATTTTAATTTTAATATTTTTCGTTTGAGCATGGTGGCCATCTTTGTCTCATCGTGTGCAGCTGTTTCCTCACATTGAAGTTTGATATCTCTTATGTGGCGCGAGATAATAATCTGGAATTCTAGCTTTTGATAGTATTTTATGGTAGTGTTATGCCCAAAAATTTCCAAGAAGGAGATTTGACTATAAACTGAGATACGGTGATTAAAAAATGTTAAGAAATGCTATTACGAGTACATTAAGAGAAATGGGATTAGTCTCTTTTATTCAATATTTACACAGAAAATATCGTTTGTTGAAAATAGTTAAGTAATAAATGTTTAATTTACAAAGATACTATATATGCTCAACAAAGAACTTAACACTATTTACGAGAGATGTTATGAGTTCGACCAGTTACTGTTGTCAGTCCATCAGGCTAATTTCTCAAAATTTTATTTGAAGCCACCCAAGTCTTGACATCCCTTGTTAACTTGAATGAAATTCTCTAGGTTTAATAATTGAAACCATGTCAACTCGATCAGTTGCAACCCATTGTCTGTAATTTACTTTTTTCTGAAATATGTTCCGAGTAAAATTGTTGCAATAGCATTTCTACTAGGTTTGTTCATCTGGAAAAATAGTGTATTGACTTATCATACATTCTGAATTGTTTAAATCACACATAAAGAAGATATTTGTAATTAACATTTAACTTTGTATCATCAACCATTAGTTTAACATTTTGTAGGTATGAACAGACACATAGTAGGTTGTACTATGGCAGTATTGTTTTCACATATTTCCCATGTCATATCTCAGCTTGTAGTCAAATCGCCTTCTTGAAATTTTTTGTACATAACACTATTACCCAATACTTTTAAAGGCCAGAATTTCAGATTTTTATCTCGTGCCCCACCAGAGATATCAAAGCCTAAAAAGTGCGATTTTTGAAATTTTTGACGAATTTTGGAATTTTTTTTCCAAAGAGAAATCAACTCCCAGATCTGGAACTTTGTGTACGAGTACACGCACTTTGGATCTATTTGTAGAAAAAAATTGTGTAAGGTTGACAGTTTTCCTTGCATGAAAAAATTCCTCTTGCAAACTGGTAGATTTTGGAAAAAATCTTAAATTTTGTGCAAAACTTTCACTTTTAAAAATTTATTTTTCAAAATTATTCTACCACCGTACATTTAGCCTATTTTATTCTGAACAAAATGCTGCAAACCCCATTTCAATTGGGAAAATAAAATACGAGATATTTACAATTTTGTGTATCCTAGTATCTGAAAAAATCGCTGCACACAATGAAACAAAGATGGCCACCATGCACAAACAAAAAATAGTAAAATTAAAATAACGGTCATTTTGAACTTCCATCATGTTAGGGTTGTTGTACAAAAAATTTCAGATATTTTAAAAATGGTCGAGCGACCAGTGCTGGACCATTTGAAATGGAATGACCCTAAAGTTAAAACGCGCTCCAAATAGTGTTTCTCCCTTTACCACTGTGTAATAGAATACGTTTGTGTGGTTCTGTAAATTAATAACAAATATTTTTTGCACTCATATTGTGTGCAAAATGCTTTTTTTAATATATACTACATAGATGCATATCAATTTTATTATGTTCGAAAGAGTGCAGTATTATTAAAACGCATTTGAAACTTTTTCCCCCATTGACCGTAATTTAGCGGAATACTCTTAGTTGTCCCTGTAATTAAACTATGTATCCTATTTTCATAAAATTTGAAATGACGCGACAAAGATTTTGCAACAATCATATATGCTTAATTCCAAACGATTCGTTTTCGGACTGACAGACGGACAGAACGACGACTATAGGTGCTACGTATTTACATAATTACGAACGAACCTAAAAATGATTGCGATAAATTAAATGAACTATAGACATTAATATTAAATGTTTTCGGCCATACCTGAATGCACAAAAACAAACATTTAACTTTAACCCCTACGCATAAGGGGTCTACTTTTGTAACGTTAATACTTGCATCCCATTTTGTCTTGTGTTATATTTTTTGCCAAACACGTCTAATAAACGAATGTACTGTTCTCTATTGTAAAATTCCTCAACACTTCTTCATTCACAATAAAAATTCATGGTATTCAAGTTCATTTTCAAATTTTGTAGCAGTTTCTGGTAAAATCACATTTTCTCCTTGAAAATATGTAAATGATTTGTCTTACCCTAGCTGTCTTACCCCTAAAACACGTAATATTTTTGCGAATGGATATTATAACATTCAAAACTCTTTCATTAATGCATTCTAGTAGCTTTTATCCTGCTATTTCTTTAAAACAGTTATAGTGTGTGTTATCTCATAACAAATGAATATATCGAAGTGAAACGTTTGTACACGCGCAGGATTATCTTCCCACTAAAGCTTTCTCCTTCTAGTGAACAAAGAAAAGCCAATCCGTCACCCTATTCTTCTCGATTTAGGTTTTGAAAAATACAACGCAGGTCAGAAATTTTTTCAAATATTATATAAATTTTTTCGAAGAAAAACTGCGATTGTGGTAAGATTTATCCCAGTTTGTGCTCTTATGGATTAATAACACATTTTCTACATTCTCTCTACAAATTATTTGAAAGATTAAAATATATGAAATAAAAAATAACGCCAATTACACATTCACACCAATACATAAAACATATTGTTGTGATTTTACCAAATGTTTTTCATCCTTTGTGTTCATGAAATAGAAATATAAGGATAGCAAATATACTTATAATTATGATATCTGTTTACAAGCATTAAGCTTATACAATAAGTAGTCAGACATAAAATGCAGTTTAATATTAATGCCTTTATGAAGATAACTTTTATAGAACATTGTTTTTGACAAATGCTCCAACGTAATCTCGAAGAATTCCATACACTATATAATTTAAATAATAGTACAATTAATTTATCAAACGTTAATTGTTTTCAAACGTTGTATTATGTTTAAAATTATGCATGAACTGTCTAAATAATTATCACGTTACATTTATATAACAAAATACTCTTTAAACAAGAAATACGGAAGTAATTGATCTCGTAATTTAATTTGTTTCACCTTTTTGTAAGACATAATTTGTAAGTCCTTGCAGCACCACAATCTCTTAGGTACGTAATCATTTCGCACCAAAATCTTTTAGCTCTATTTTTAGGCCGATAACTTAACCCTTTGTATCACAGTGTTGCATATCTGCAACATAACCAAAAGTCAATAGTAGTTAAACAGTAAGTTTTAAAATATTACTTTATTTGTTATTCCTAGTTCCCAAGGTGGTTTTCTCCGAACCTTGCAATTATTTGCGTAAATGCCGGTTAGGTTCCTTTAGAAAGACCCCTCACAGAGGATCCCCCCTTTTAGGACCCTTATCCCCCCTGATGATAATTGGCTGTCACAAATACAATCATCCTATTTCCCAAGACACCGGTTAATAAAAATTTATCATTGGAATTCTCAATAGACGGTGATATTGAGTTAAGAGCGTACACTAGTCACGCTGTAAAAGCCGAACGCTAATGTAAAGTCTATCGGGCCGCTCTTTTCAAATATCTCGTTCAAATTTGAATATTTTTACATGATTTTTTTGCATAGGATAGTTGAGGACGATCCACAACCGGCCTAGTTTTTACTTTTTCGATTTTGGTTATCTATTTTTTATATTATAATAGTTTTAATTTCAGAACCGGTTTAAACCAGTTTTGAAAATTAAAGTAATTTTTTTAAAAAAATCTAAAACCAAAATTGAAAAACTAAAAACTAGGTTGGTTGTGGATAGACCTCAGCTATCTTGTAAAAAAAAAATCATTTAAAAATATTAAAAATAAAGCGAGATATTTGAAAAGATTGCGCCCATAGACTTATCATTAGAGTTCGGCTACTACTGTGTGACTAGTGTGTGCTTTTAATTTCTCATACCATATTTAGTTTATCTTTTCAGAAGCTTCATGTAGATAGCGAGAAAAATAACAGTAAATTTTGTCAAATAAAAAGATAAAAAAAACTGCAGAAGTCCAAAAGTAGATTTGTTTTAACGTAGTTTTGTAAAATTCTTTATTAGAATATGGACAATATCAGGTGTATGTCAATCTCTGTTTTTTTTTTTTTTTTTTTTTTTTTTTTTTTTTTGTAGGTATAAAAAATTACCTTTAAGTTAACAATTAATTTTTTAACGTTCTAATTTTAAATCAATAAACTACGTAGTAAATATGTATATAATGAATCACAGTGTCACATATACGAGGCGAATCCATCAATCTTACAATTCTCTGATAATATGGAGATACGTTATTGTTAATTTTGGTATGAGAAATGTATGAAAACACTAATCTGTCTTAAAATAAATCTTTTGCTTTTGAAATCACTGCTGTGGTCAACTTAATTTTGTACAAAATATTCAAATCTAACAAACTTTCAATGATTGTTTTCAGTTAAAAACCAAATATAGCGTCGTACAAATAGGCGTGTAAAGAACATTTTAAAAATGCTTCTCCTTCGTTCAGCAAAAAGAGGGCGTTCGGAGAGGGTTCTACCCGGGAAATTTCCTTAAATTTTTTTCTGCTGAAATGTGAAGAATAAAACATACAGAGAAAAAATCTTGTTGGGGAAATTTCGATTTATGCATCCAAAAATCTTGAATGTAGTCCACCGGGGTTACAAAAGATTCTTTGGCGATTGTTTTCAAAGTTCAAAGTTTCATTGTTCGTTCAAAATTTTAGCGTTGATTCTGAAAGAAAGGATAAACGATTAGTTTCGCTTGCTGTATTAAAACATTAAGCAAAAAAGTTTTCTACAGATATTAAAACGGTGCATTATTTATGTTTCATTCTTCTTTGCATTAAAATAATTTAAAACATTATAGATACATCTAGAGAAAAATTAAGATTATGAAACACTTAAAGGCATTTATAAAACTTATCCTCTAATTAAAAAACCCTTTCTTCTTAAGCTTACAAGTTTTACTGAAAGATTTAAAACACAGTCTATTTTCTTTTTTTTTTAATTTATCCTATTTATTAATCAATGCACATATTATTCATTTTTGTATGTGTGTAGGTGGGGGGGAGGGCAAACGACAAAAATACAATTTTAAAGTGCTATTAAAAATTAGTATGAATTATTAGTATTATTTCAATAGTTGCAGCAGAATTTTTAAACTATGCAATTTTATTCCATATTTCTTAATTTTTTTATTAAGAAATAATGATTTTGTTATGGTGTATTAGGAGGAAAGTCTGATTTACCCAGAAGTATTGTAAAAACAGATAGTGTGTTTATTAAAACATAAATTAGTCGAACTTTGCTCGTCCAAACACTCCCATATTGTAAATTATTTTTATCAGTTTTTTAAAATTTTAGCGAAAATAATTTTTTACCCTGTGTTCTAGGAAGGCCATTTATATGCCCACGTAGACGATTCTATCTTGTGCTGCAGGTGCTTATTAATCAGCATATTTGAGTGTGAGTTTCTACTCTGGGCATTGTCCTCGTAGCTCAAACAGTAGAGAACTTGGAACGTTATTTCAAGGGTCCCGGGTTCAATTACCGGTTTGGACTTTTTTTACTCTCAAGGTTCTACCCTTAGATAGCAATGAGATGAATCAATTATTAAATATTAAATAAATTCAAGTGTAATTTCATTGCTTATAATTAATTGAAAAATTAATTAAATTATATAATTTGCAGACAATTGTTATTAAAAATGTTTCCTCATCTCATAAAGTTCAAGGTGTATATAAAATGTTACGATGAAATTCGGTTAGATTTAATAAATCTCTAATCTAAAATATTCGTTTGAATAAAAATAACCTTTTTTTTTTAAATGTATATCACCTAAATTTACCTGTACCTCTTCATTTGGAAATGTATAGCTATTAAATTAAAACTTTTGTGCAGAAAAGTCTATTTAAAAAAGAATTTTTTCAAACAAAACTAAGTTACAATGCGCATTTAAAAGTTTCGCTCCATTGATTACATTTTAAAAATACAAAACTAAAGTGTTTAATTTGATAGTCTTAACACTTTAAATAAATTGAATTAATAGAAAAGGAATGTAAGTAGCGTAACAGGTGTACGTTATTCTTTTAAATAACTGTTAAGGTCTTTGAATTCAATTAGAAAATTTTTGCATTTTATTTTTTACCTTCATTTTAATCTGGCACACATTGATGATTTGTTTTATATTGAATTTTATTTCATTAGAATACCATACAAATGCTTTTATTTATTTATCACAATGAATGAATCATTTGATGTATTTTCCTGAAAGAAAAAATAAAAGTATTCTTACTAGTACATGTTTGAATTTGATATATGATGAATGGAATAGTATAATGCACGTTAAAGATTTGTAATATTTTTATAACTTTTAAAATACAACTCCATTTACTGTTATTGAAAAATATATACGAATGATTTTTTTTTCATGATAATGGCATCGTATAAATTTAATTAAATATAATACTCTTACGTTTTACAGAAATCCATGGAGTATGATCGAAGTAAAAAATAAAAAAGAGTTTTTAATGTAAAACAGTAAATTTGAAACAGGGTCATTCCTTGTCAATTCAACCAATTTTTCCCCCATTTGTAACCCGACCGACAGGGATTTGGATGAAACTTTGTATGCACACTAATTCTATCATGAAATGATTCCATCAGAAATTTTTCCTTCCTAGACCTCATGGTTTGTGAGATATGGGGGGTCCAATTCTTGGGGGTTTCTCAAATCTCACATTTCTTAGTCTGTATTCTGAGATTGCAGTTCCATCTTCGAAAAATTGTTTCTCTGGATCTAAAGCATGAATCATCCTAAAAATATCACTGTAAGAAGATATAAAGATACAGATTTTAACAAAAAATATTTAAAAAATTTACTTGTAATATTTAGGATGAAAAAAGTCAGCCAAAGTTGAGAGTTATGGTTATTTTTCCAAATTTTTGTGACTTTACTAAAAAGGCTGTACACAAAAAGGCAAATTAAATTTCCAATTTCTTTTTGTTTTAAATAAAAGTTTACACTCTGGGCTTTCTATCTATGAAATAAAAATGATGTGTTTCGCATGGCTTATGCAAAAATTTTGGGTACTTTCCAATTAGCCGGATAAGTGCTTTATGTATTACATATGCACACAAAAAATCAAAGGAAATTTCCCCTTTCTTTTTGTTTTAAATAAAAGTTTACACTTTGGGCTTTCTATCTATGAAATAAAAATGATGTCTTTTGCATGGCTTATGCAAAAATTTTGGGTACTTTCCAATTAGCCGGATAAGTGCTTTATTTTTACATATTACATATGCACACAAAAAAGCAAATGAAATTTCCAATTTCTTTTTCTTTTAAATAACAGTTTACACTTTGGGCTTTCTATCTGAGAAATAAAAATGATGTCTTTCACATGGCTTATACAAAAATTTTGGGTACTTTCCAATTAGCTGGATGCGTGTTTTATTTTTACATATGTACATATGTATAGATCTATATAAATACAGGTGTATTATACATCTACATATGTATGTATATATACAGTATATTGATATACAGGGTGATTCCAAATTTTCTTTACAATAAAAGAGGGGTGATAGTACACATCAAGACAAACAATATTAAATAGGAGACCAAGGGTCCAAAACGTTTTTCTAAGGAGATAGCCGCCATTAAAGTTTAGGGACCAAAATTTCAACTAAGCATAAAAAACGGAAAAATCGGTCGATTGATTTGCGGTTTTCACTAAAATTATTCTTTATGTCGGCATTTTCTTGAAATTAAATTATAAAGATTAATTTCAAAAAATGCCGATAGAGGGAGCTTTAGACTTTGGAGTAACGAACAACTATTTTTTGCCGGTATTTTTTGCATTTCATTAAATGTTTTAGTAAGCTTAGACTCAAACTTAAATTTTGAGCTCAAAATCTGTAGTTGGGAGTGGTTAAGTAACACAAACTGAGCTGTGTTCAGAGGGTTCAAATTTCAAATGATTATAAAAAACGGAAAAATTGGTCGATTGATTTGCGGTTTTCACTAAAACTATTCTTTATTTAGGTATTTTCGTGAAAATAAATTATAAAAAAAATTTCAAAAAATGCCGATAGAAGGCGCTTTAGACTTTGGAGTAACGAAACACTCTTTTTTGGCGTTATTTTTTGCATCTTTTTAAATGCTTTCGTGAGCTTAGACTGGAACTTAAATTTTGAGCTCAAAATCTGAATAGCTGGGAGTGGTTAAGTAGACAAACTTAGCTGTGTACAGAGGGTTCAAATTTCAAATAATTGTAAAAAACGGAAAAATTGGCCGATTCGTTTGCGGTTTTTGCTAAAACTAATTTTTAAATCAGCAGTTTTCTTGATCAATCAGTGTTTTCTTGAAAATAATTTTTAAAGATATATTTCACAAAATGTTGATAGAGGGCGCCTTAGACTTTGGAGTACCAATTTTAACTGTTATTTTTTTAATCTCATTAAATGCTTTCAAATGCATAGACTTAAATTTTGGGCTGAAATTCTGAATCGTTGGGAGTGTTTAAGTAGCGAAAAGTTGAATTGTGTTGGAGGAGGAAAGAGGGTTAAATTTCAACTCCTGAACACACTTCAGTTTGCGCTTCTTAACTCCTCATAACGATTCAGGATTTGAGCTCAAAATTTAATTTTAAATCTAAGCTTCCGAGAACATTTAAAATGCTTTTGCAAGCATTTAATTAGAACCAAAAAGTAATGGTTAAAATGAATTTTTGGTTACTCTGAATTTTAAGGCGCCCTCTGACGGAATTTTTTGAGATTTATCTTTAAAAATTATTTTCAAGAAGATACTGACTTAAAGAATAGTTTTATTTTAAACCTCAAACGAATCGACCAATTTTTCCATTTTCTATAATTACTTTAAATTTGAACCTCCCGCTCCCCCCCCCCCCTTGGACACAGCTCAGTTTGTGCTACTTAACCACTCCCTACTATTCAGATTTTGAGCTCAAAATTTAAGTTTAAGTCTAAGCTTCCGAAATCATTTAAAGAGATGCAAACATTAACGGCAAAAAATAGTTGTTCGTTACTCCAAAGTCTAAAGCGCCCTCTATCGGCATTTTTTGAAATTTATCTTTATAATTTATTTTCACGAAAATACCTAAATAAAGAATAGTTTTAGTGAAAACCGCAAATCAATCGACCAATTTTTCCGTTTTTTATAATCATTTAAAATTTGAATACTCTGAACACAGCTCAGTTTGTGTTACTTAACCACTCCCAACTACAGATTTTGAGCTCAAAATTTAAGTTTGAGTGTAAGCTTACGAAAACATTTAATGACATGCAAAACATACCGGCAAAAAATAGTTGTTCGTTACTCCAAAGTCTAAAGCGCCCTCTATCGGTATTTTTTGAAATTTATCTTTATAATTTAATTTCAAGAAAATGCCGACATAAAGAATAATTTTAGTGAAAACCGCAAATCAATCGACCGATTTTTCCGTTTTTTATATTTATTTGAAATTTGTGTCCCTAAACTTTAATGGCGGCTATCTCCTTAGGAAATCGTTTTGGACTCTTGGTCTCCTATTTAATATTGTTTGTCTTGATGTGTACTATCACCCCTCTTTTATTGTAAAAAAAAATTTGGAATCACCCTGTATATATGTATAACACTGGTGTCCGTCTAACCGAAAAGTACCAAATTTTGCCTTGTTTTGAAAATCTGCACTAATTAAGAGGAAACAAATCTGATTAAGTTTAGCTGTGGTACTTAGATAATTACTGGAGTTTCTATGAGTTACTGAATTTAATGTTATTTGATACAAAAACAAATTGGAAATTTAATTTGCCTTTTTGTGTAGAGACTTTTTCATAAAGTCACAAAATTTGGAAAAATAATCATAACTTTCAACTTTGGTTTACTTTTTCGGCCGTATATAAATCTCTATTAACTGCCCTAATTGCTTTTTTCACTTGCTTTTTATGCCGCTTAAATGGATCTCCACATTTATATAATTCATATTTTATTAAGAGCGAAATTCTGTGATGCTCACATATATTAATCAAACGCTTTTCACTTAATTTTTGTTTTATAAATGCAATAGTCCTAAATAATAAAAGTTCTTTTTCTGAATCACAGAGATTATCAATGTAGTCTATTTCCCTGTTATTTCTATAGCTAGTTTTGTGACATTCTAAACCAGTTAATATTACAATACTGCAAGACTGAAGAATAGTAGAAGGTTTAATATCAGTGTCCATATTAAAACAATAAAGCAAAAATATATTTATACATATCATAAACTATAAAGTATGTAACAATCAGATTATATTTTTAGTAGCACAGTAAAAGTTAGATCATTCTTCTATGATAAGAAACAACAGAATGACAATAATTTTATTAAATTGATTTCAAAACATCTGCTTTCATACTAACGAACATTACCCTGCCTTTATCAGAAGGTGTTTATACAAGGCAGGTGCAATTAAATCTTTCAGACTATAGAAACAAATTTAAGTTCTGTTAAACATTTGTATATTTAAATTTGCTAATATAAATATTTAAACTGATTAAAATTAACCAAGGACAGGAAATACAAGGTTTTGAAAATTTTTTAAACACAAATAATTAATATATAAGCATTCGAAAGAAAGAATGGAAATGTGAGGAGGAAAAATTATCTATTTTATACTGTACAAAAAAGAAATCTGTTTTGAGTTTAATTATTGAAAATAAAAGTAAGATATTCTTTAGATTAGCAAAAAGTGCCCATTATTAAGTGTTTACATGAAATATATGGACCATTCACTAAATTTAATGGGGAAAAATATTACAGTCAGATTTTTTTTAATCAGAAAAAACAAAGCCTAAATTTTACTTTGCAAATTAAAAAAAAAAAAAAAAACATGCATCAAATAACATTAAATTCAATAACTCATAGAAATTCCAGTAATTAAGTACCACAGCTAAACTTAGATTTTTTTCCTCTTAATTGATGCAGATTCTCAAAACAAGACAAAATTTGGTACTTTTCGGTTAGACGGGCACCAGTGTTATACATATATATATCAATATACTGTATATATACATACATATATACATGTATAATACATCTGCATTTATATAGATCTATACATATGTAGTACATATATAAAAATAAAACACGCATCCGGCTAATTGGAAAGTACCCAAAATTTTTGCATAAGCCATGCGAAAGACATAATTTTTATTTCACAGATAGAAAGCCCAAAGTGTAAACTTTTATTTAAAACAAAAAGAAATGGGAAATTTCATTTGATTTTTTGTGTGCATATGTAATATATAAAAATAAAGCACTTATCCGGCTAATTGGAAAGTACATAAAATTTTTGCATAAGCCATGCGAAACACATCATTTTTATTTCACAGATAAAAAGCCCAAAGTGTGAACTTTTATTTAAAACAAAAAGAAATTGGAAATTCCATTTGCCTTTACGTGTGCATATGTAATATGTAAAAATAAAACATGCATCCGGCTAAGTGGAAAATACCCAAAAATTTTGCATAAGCCATGCGAAACACATCATTTTTATTTCGTAGATAGAAAGCCCAAAGTGTAAACTTTTATTTAAAACAAAAAGAAATTGGAAATTTCATTTGCCTTTTTGTTTGCATACGTAATATGTAAAAATAAAACATGCATCCGGCTAATTGGAAAGTACCCAAAATTTTTGCATAAGCCATGCGAAAGACATCATTTTTATTTCATAGATAGAAAGCCCAAAGTATACACTTTTATTCAAAACAAAAAGAAATTGGAAATTTAATTTGCCTTTTTATGTACAGGCTTTTTGGTGAAGTCACAAAAATTTGGAAAAATAGCCATAACTCTCAACTTTGGCTAATTTTTTTTATCCTAAATATTACAAGTAAATTTTTTAAATTTTTTTTATTAAAATCTGCATCTTTTTATATTCTTACAGTGATATTTTTAAGATGATTCACGTTTTAGATGCAGAGAAACAATTTTTTGAAGATGGAACTGCAATCTCAAAATACAGACTCAGAAATGTGCGATTTGAGAAAACCCCAAAAATTGGACCCCCCATATCTCACAAGCTATGAGGTGTAGGAAGGAAAAATTTCTGATGGAATCATTTCATGATAAAATTAGTGTGTACACAAAGTTTCATCAAAATCCCTATGGGTCGGGTTACAAGGTCTGGTTGAATTGACATGGAATGACCCAACAGGGTTTCGGCGTGAATATATTCCCCTTACACTTTTGCACTAAAATAATTTCACGGAATATCGATCACAACTTATTAACTATGTGAAACATATTAAAAATGTTCTATAAATGCACTACTCCATGAAAAAAAAATCATGAAAATAATATACAGGATGACCGAAAACTCTGGAAACGATAAAATAACTCGAGAAATACATATCAGATTAAAAATCGAAAACATATATGTTAATATCTTTATAAAAATGCTACTCAATGACATTAATGACATTAAATTTCACCCGCCGCAACCGATTCCATGGGGTTCAACTTTTAAATGTTCAATGATTACTCTCACATCTTATTGCAGATAAAGATTCTAAAAAAATAAATCATTATCAACGAGAATCCGAAAAAAATACAAAATTTACGTATTTTTGTCAGTAGAATTTGAATCTGCAATAAAGAAAGGAGCTTTTCTTTCAAGATTTCGATTGCATCCCCTCTAACACATGGGGGTCAGTTATGAAAGTTACATTTTTATCCCCGAGAAGACTCTTTAAAAAAATTTAACATGCATTTTTATATATATATATATATATATATATATATTTCAAGAATTATTCGACCGTTTCCAGAATTTTCAGATACCCTGTATATAAAGTATTATTTATAGTAAAGTAACAACTAATTTCGACAAGAAATCAACAATTTACAATGTTTACACATTAGGGGCAAAAATTACGAATGATTTTCGCTAAATGGAAAGAACCGAATTGTTTTAGGTGCGTTCGTAGTTATAATAAAATACTTAGTACTTATAATCGTTATCTATTTGTTTGTGTGTCTGCCCGATTATAACAGAACAAAGACTGCCCAAACGAAAAGTTTGGAATTTAATATATATATGATCGTTGCATCATTTTGTCAACGAATTTCAAATTTTAAGAAAGTAGAATCAGATTTTAAAAGGATATGAATGAAAGTTGTCTTTTTTTATGCTAAATCCTATCACATGTAATTAATTCAATGATATCCTTTGATAGGTAAAGATTTTAGGTTGTTATGATGATTGCATCCTATTTAAGAGGAAGTCATATTACCTTCGTATTATTGAATTTAATATACATAATCCTGATAAATTCCATATTCATATATTTTTACATACCAGTGCAACAGCTATTGCACAAGTTCTGAGTTTTTATAAAAAATAATTATAACAAGATCGTGCCTCATTTTACACGTTTGGTGTATAATTTCCGTCTTGTTATTTTTGTGTTATTTTGTTTTGCGCGTTTTAACAAAGCATGTTTTTTAGTAAGACTTGATGCAGAAAGTTCAACTCAATTATAATTCTATCGGAAGTGAAAATTAATTGTTTTTCATGCGTCTTAAATTATTTAATATCGGAGTTTCAAAATTAAATAATTTTTCAAGATTCGAAACTTTAAAAAAATAACGAGAAGATATAGCGATTTATCTGTCGCTTTTCATATTACAACAATTGAAATCAACGTTTAACACACAATACACAAACACACAGCACATACGTATACGTTTCGCGAGCACCAGGGCTCGCTTCCTCAGTGTATAAAATTTAAAATGTTAAAAACAGAAAAAAACCCCAACTTTTCATATTTAGTCATTTGTGTCATTTCGTTTTCTATGAGACAATTTCAATATAAATAAATTCATACAACTTTAACGCGCTTTAATAGGGCGTGTTTTTTTCCCTTTATATAATTCAAGGAGACACAAATATTCAAGATGCAAAGTTAAAAATAACGTATTTTCACCGCCAATTTAGGCGTATGTATATATACACATATAAGCTAAACAAACGCTAAAAATAAAACAAAATGTTTTGTTGATTATACTGAGTAGAAATATTGCTCGGAATTCTAAGTTGGCTAAATATATTTTAAACGTAATGTGCTCTTATATTCACAGGGTGTATCACTACCAGACCAAAAAATTTGCAGGAAATGTAGGGGCACAGAGACGACTTGAGATCCCACAGCAATACACATTCCAAAATGCCGTAGTTTCGAGTTATGAAACAAAACAATGTTACCTGTGGGATTTTTTTTAAATCAGATTTCTTGTTGTGCACCAATTTTTGAAAATTGTAAAATTTTCCTTATTAAATAACGTATTAACTAAGGTGGAAATTGTGGAATTTTAAAATTTCATCAAGTTCAAGTTTTTTCTGTTTCTCTGTACCAGTGTTGACAGTGGATTATACATATATATATATATTTAATTCAAGTTTCTTTATTAGCACCAGTTTTATTAAATTGTAGAAATATGCATATTTTCGCCTTAATTAATGAATTATTTAATAGGCCATTTTTAAAAGTTGTGCCAATCATGAAATCTGAATTTTAAAAAGTATCTCAAATGCAACATTGCTCTGTACTATAGCTCTTAGTTACAACCTTTTGGACCCAGAATTGCTGTATGATTCCAATTCGTCTAGGTGTCCCCTACTTATTCTACAATTTTGTAGGTCTGGTAGAGAAACCTACTGCATATCAATATCTATATATCGCGAAATGAATTTAAAAATTCGCTTTACCCAGAAAATCAAATTTTGAGAAATCGCGAAAAATCTCTGGCTGCATCCATTTGTTTTAATCCTAAATTACGATTTAGAATGCCAAGAGATATGCATTTAAATTTTTCGCAGACTGTGATAAGGCAATAATTTAGTATTATTTTGCATCACTATTACTGCATTTTATCAATACTTGATTAATAGTTAGGTATTTAGGATTGAATATATCTGAACCTACTTAGGATATTTCCTTCCTGTTTATTCCTTAATTAAAATTACACAACGAAATATCTCAATTATTCAGTATACCTCATGCTTTAAAGGAATTTATCCATTATTAAAGTCATACCTGGAAATATGTCTATAATTCAATATACCTCTTGGTTAAAACGATTTAATAATTTTCTTTGTAGCTGAAAAGATTCTAAAAACTTTTATCAAAGAGGAGATAGTTTATGCAAATTAATCTTTGCACGATTTTGCATATTTGGAAAGAAGAATTTACTAAATAAAATGCGTTTTAATAAAGACGATAAGAATTAGGAAGGGAAAAGTTTGTTTGTGTGAATTGCATAGAATCTAAACTCAATCGTTGTTATGTGTCCTTTCTAACAGAATTAAGTATTATTTTGCATCATTATTACTGCATTTTATCAATATTTGATTAATGTTTATGTATTAACCATTGAATATATCACGGAATTGCACTGAATTGTATCATTGAATATATTACTCAGATTTCCTGTTTGTTTATTCCGTTATTATCCCGCGAGAACTCGCGCATGAGATTTTCTTTCTCCACCGTACCCTTTTTAAGACTATTTTTTATTTTAATAAATTTTTAAAATTTGATTTCAATTACTTTACCTCTTTTTTGAATAAAAATACTAAGCCAAACAAAAAATTTTATATTTAGTGACTGTAAAGTAAAAGAAAAGAATTGGGCACCGTGAGAGAAATTCTCATAGCGATTTCTCCCGGGTTAAAGTCACACCATAAATATTCCAGTAATCCAATGTACCTTGTGCCTTAAACAATTTCATCCATTATTCCACACATTCGGAAATAGATCAATAACTCAATGTGCCTCTTCGTTTTAACAAGTTAATAATTTTCTTTGCTGCTGCAAAGCTTCTAAAATCATTTATCAAAGAGGAGATATTTTACACAAATTAGCCTTTGGACGATAATGAATATTTTTGAAGAACAATTTACTAAATAAATTATGATAGAATAAAGACGATAAGTGTCAGGTAGGAAAACGTTTATTTGTATGCCTTGCATATAATCTAAACTCTGTTTATTATCAGGTATCATTTCTAACAGAAGTTAAAAATTTAATATTTAACTTCTAATTTTAACTTAATATTAAGTTAAATAATTTAATATTTCTATCATCTTTCAATATGTCTTTAGAGTGGTAAATATCTAAACATAAATATAAATGAGTTATTTTCTAAGTATATTAGAACATATGTGTTTTAAGTGTGTAGAGATAGAATGATTAATTATTATATATTTTTGTTTGTTTGTAGCATGCGACTATGCTGCTATTTATTAAAAAATACTTTGTTCAAGACCACAGAAATGTTAACAAAATTAATATTTTTTTTTAGATCAAGAATTTATTTATTGGCAACAAATTATCACTGGCCACATCTTTATTCCATTATTATTTACTATTGCAGCAAATTTCGAAGAAATGTTTGATAAACTTATGGTTATATGCATATGTAAATACATATATACATTTGTGTGCGCGTATGCATTGACATTTTAGGAAGAAACTTATTTTTTAAATGTACGTCAGAAGATATATAAAAATTACAATTAATTCGATTATAAAAAATAATTAAATGATTTATTCAATAAAATATTTCTTTATGTTTTTCCTAATTATAATCTAATAAATATAATACAATTTAGGATATATCTTTTCAGTATATTTCGAATAATTTTATGCTCAACAAATTGTCCCTTAATTACTTAATGCAGTACACCAGGTTTTTAAAAAACTTAATAAAAAATTTGTGTTATAGAATGGCTGTCAAAGCACTCTGCTAATAGTGTATTATTTATGCATCATGTTCTGAAAAGTAAAATCTTTGTGTGAACTGATTCTCGGTACTACACTATCATAAACTCGTAATTAAACAAATTGTTTTTACTTCCTATGATATTAAAATAATATAATTTTGTTGCAATGTATAATTTATAAACAGTGTATTATATATATGTAATAATTAAAAAATTTCGTCCAAATTGATTATTTCCAAATTCTTATAAAATTTAAGTTTTCCTCTTTCTTTTTATAACATTTTAACATACTTATTTTAATGTCATACTTTTAATCAACGTTTTCGTTAATTTATTTTATTCTAAAAGACATTAATCTGTCAAATCAATTATTTTCTTAAAATTAGATTACTTAAAGTTATTTTCTAATCTGTTGCATAATATCATTGTATTTATTTTCTAAAAAGTATTTAGATTACCCACAATTCCCTTCTAAGTGCCACTAGAAACCGGATTGCATCAAATAATCTTCCAACGGTCTGAAAAAACACTTTTTTTTCACGGGTAAATTTTTTGTATTGGTTTAAATCACTATTTCTAAATCAATAATTGGCAACTTAAAACTTAATCATAAAATCGTGTATTTTTTCGCAGAGTCTCATAAAACCTTGTTACATTGGCTTCAGAGTGAAATTTCTAGTTTTTTTTTTTTTTTTTTTTTTTTTTTTTTGCGAATAGAACTACTGCCAGCTGATGAGAAGAATTTGTCTTGTGAAGTTTCTATGTTAACTAACATCTTTTACTTATAATGGCTGCCTCTTATGCCGTGAGTGGAATTGTTTTCCTTTGAAATGTGATATTTAAGTCAATGGTTACTTTGGCATCAAATTATCTATTTCCATGCATTTCACTTAGTTTAGATAATTTGACGCTAAGAAATCATTGACATGAATATTACTTACAATTTTGAATAACGTGACACAAAAGATAAATTAATTTATTGAAATAAATACATTTCAATGCTTGTTATAGATTCATTTAAATTTATAAATTTAACAACGAATTGGAAAATTAAAAGTGTGTAAACATACTTTACCAAATAAAAAATAAATAATTTGAATTTTAAGACAAATCTTTTAAAGCCACATAAAGGCATCACTTAAATTTTATATTATACATTTTAAAACTCATATTTTGAATTTATGAGAGATGCATGTGAAAAAGCATCAGATAATAAAGTTATATGCATCTTTTATGTTGAAGATAACTTTCGCACATGCTATTATAAATAGAACACATGTAAAAGGATGAAATGAATAATACAAAAATGTATTTTTAATTAATAACATGGCATCACTCAAAATTTGATATCACTACTTTTAAAATTCATATTTAAAATTCTTAAAGCCTTAAGATAAACAGCTCCTTCAAACGTTTAACCCGTTAAGGGTTTTTTATTGATATAGTACACTAATAAACAAATTATAAAATTTTAAAAATAATATTTCAAAATATCAGCCATAAAAAATTGTATATCATTCGGCGAAAATACATATGTTTTGCAGTGACGTCATCGTAAATTACTGATTTTTATTTATATCATAATCATTTTTCACTTACTTGATAAAATTAAGTTTTAAATTATTACTATTATTTTAAAGTTACTTTCTGAGAAAAAATAATATCATGTAATTGTAACATAGAAAAATTAAAGCATAGATAGAAATTTTCCCAGTTTTTATACGTTTAGTTTTTTTACAGTTAAATAAAGCGTGTAAAGACAAATTAAACAGAAAAGATGAATGAAATACAATAATTTAATACAATACGTATAAAGAACATTGTACATAATCTTTAAAAATCCTTAATCTTTATGCTCTATTTTTTATACTATAACCACAGAACGCTAAAATACGTATTGATTTATCTGTTGCCGATGGAAACACGATAAAAGCTTTTAAGATGGGGTGAAGATTATACTAGGCTTTATTTTAAGCAAATGGAAAAGTTAGAAATAATCATGTATTATTATTTTTTCTTTTCCCCATATCCACAAAAAACACTGTTTTGAATGTCAGTATTGTGCAGAGCTTTTCTTTGGAAAAATAAGAAATGATAAAAATGTCAATACATATCAATTAAACAACATATTATAAACGTAATTCACTCTTATTTCAAATTTGTTATATTCTCTCAAGAAAGAGCTTAACGAAAAAAAGATATATATTTTTTTTCACCCGTACATATTCTAAAGAAAAGTTAAAGTTATTTTTATGGAACACAGTATGTTTCTCTTTATATATTAGTTTTCCGTGTTTTCTAAATGATTACTAATAGAAAAGTAACAGTAAAACACACGTACTTTGGTTAAATTAAAAAATAAGTATACATATAAAGTTGTCTAAGTAGAAAATTTTTGTTCCTTTTCCTTTCGTTTTTTGTGTGTTGTTATAAATACATTTCTTTCATATGCCCCACACAGAAAACATTTAAAAAAAAAACCTTCACGTTAGATCAAAAACATTTTTTATAATAATACTGTAGAATAACTACTACCAGTGAAAGCTGCAATGCACGAAGTATTCAAAATAATAAAGTAAACGTATCAAGCCACAAAAATAATTTTTTGAGATTTAATGATAAAGATAATAAAATATTTTTATCGAAATATACGCGGATATCAAAATATACCTCTTAATAAGTAAAAGTCCCCATATGTTTTGATAATGGACCGGTAAAGATTGTGATATGAATATTTGAATATAAAATTTAAATAAAAATTTTGACTTCGCATGCTCTATATAACATATGCCTGCATTTTTTGTCATATTTGACCTTTTTGCTGAACCGCTTTTGATTATTATTTTTTTAAGCTCTTCCATTGTAGATGCGCCTACAAGTCGGTCATAAATGGCTATATAATGTATATCAGAAAAAATATATACCTACACACACATATATATATATATGTTACAGGCCAAACCCGATTTTAGGCCAAACTAGATTGGCCTAGGCCAAACTAGTTTATCCTAACGCCCATCGGATACACTAGTTTTTCCTGGGCCAAACCGGTCTATCCTAACTCCCATCGGATAAACTAGTTTTTCCTAGGCCAAACCGGTCTATCCTAACGCCCATCGGATAAACTAGTTTTTCCTAGGCAAAACTAGTCTATCCTAATGCCCGTAGGACAATCTAGTTTTTCCTAGGCCAAACTAGTTTGGCCTAACTATTATAGGATAAACTAGTTTAGCCTGCTGTTTATTGGTCTGAACTAGTTTTTCCTAGGCCGATCTAGTTTATCCTAGGCCAATTGAATTTGGCGTGATTTTATTGAATTCAATGGCGCCACAGCGCCAACATTCTAGTTTGTCCTAGGCTGATCTAGTTTATCCTAGGCCAATTTAATTTTACTTGTTTTTAGCTCGCAAGCGTCAAAGCCTAAGAAATAATGGGCTCGCAGGTTCTGTATGTATGAATGTACGTATGTATGTACGAATGTACGTACATATGTAAGTGCGTATGTACGTAACATGATAACTCGTGATAGAAATATCCGATTTGCTTCAAATTTTGGATGTATGTTCATTGATATAAGGTACTTTTCTGATTAATTTTGGGAATTCATTGGATAAGAATAAAGGGAAGCGAAAGGGAGGCTAATCCCCACCATTAATTTAGAGAAATGGATTTTTGATGCAGAATTATCAGTTTTCATTTAAAATTTTAGATATAGGATCATTCTGACTAGGCGCCTCCATGATTAGTTGTAGATGTTTATTGTTTAAGTGTAAAAAAAGAGCAATGTAGGTTACTCCCCCCCATAATTTAGATAAATGGTTTTTGACGCAGGATTTACGGATATGCATCACATTTGTATATAGGTTCTTTCTGATAAGGCGATTCCCTGAATAGCTTTGGGGGTTGAATGGTTAAGTATGAAGGGAAAAATGAACGATTACTCTCTTACATAGAAAAAACTAGTTTATCCTATGGGCATATAGATAAACAAGTCTGGTGTAGAAAAAACTAATTTATCCAATTGGCATAAGGATATAATAGTTTGGCCGATAATCTAATTTAGCTCGAAAACGAGTTTGGCCAGTAAAAAACATATTTTTCATTAGAAAAAGTATAAATGTGTGTCAAGAGTCATTGCTTATAACACCAATACAGAAATTTAGCATGTTCACCTTAGAAACATGATGCATTGAAAATGGTGTTTGCTTATTCAAGAAAATTATTATTATTTACTTTAATGTTATTTACTTTTCTACAGGCAGAGCTCTGTCTGTACAAAAATCAGTGAAAGAAGACTCAGTCCGGCTCGATCTGGCCCTATTCAATTTCTGCAAAAAAATTCACGTTTTACTTCACATACAATTAAGATTCCTTTACAAAATACTGCTTATATACTTATTGGATAAATTTACAATGTATTTTTAAATATATAATCGAAATAAATTAAAATATTTAAAATATATAATCGAATGGCGTAAACCATTTTTTCATAAAAGCGATGTATCTTTGAGAAAATAATAAAACTACGTTTTGAATCGAATTTCCGGTTACGTCTTCACGAAAAAAAAAAAATTGACGTTGCGACAAGAATAGCTTATATGTCGACAGGTAATTAATTTCTCAAAAATGGAAAACGCTGCTCGATTGCAAATTTTGTTCAGCTTCATTCTGGCTCTAATATTAAATAATAATAACAATAATAATAATAATAATAAATGCAAGTCAGATCTCAGTTGGCACGAGTGTGCAGAAAAAAGAGCAAACACCATGTCCAATGCATCATGTCTGTAAGGTGAACATGTTAAATTTCTGTATTGGTGTTATAAGCAATGACTCTTGACACACATTTATACTTTTTCTGGTGAAAGATATGTTCTTTAATGGCCAGACCCGTTTTCGAGCTAAATTAGATGAGCCTCGGCCAAACTATTTTATCCTTATGTCAATTGGATAAACTAGTTTTTTCTACACCAAACTTGTTTATCTAAATGCCCATAGGACAGACTAGTTTTTTCTATGTAAGAGATGTAATTTTTCTCTTCATACTTAACCATTAATCCCCAAAACTATTCAGGGAATCGCCTTATCAGAAGGAACCTATATATAAATGTGAAGCAAATCTTTAAATTCTGCGTCAAAAAACATTTATCTAAATTATGGGGAGGGGTTAACCTACATTGCCCTTTTTTTACACTTAAACAATAAACATCCACAACTAATCATGGAGGCGCCTTGTCAGAGTGATCCTATATCTAAAATTTTAAATAAAAACTGATAATTCTGCATCAAAAATCCATTTCTCTAAATTAACGGTGGGGGACTAGCCTCCCGTTCGCTCCCCTTTATTCTTATCCAATGAATTCCCAAAATTAATCAGAAAAGTATCTTATATCAATGAACGTGCATCCAAAATTTGAAGCAATTCGGATATTTCTATCACGAGTTATCGTGTTGCGTACATACGCACGTACATACGTACGTACATTCGTACAAACATACGTACATTCATACATACAAAACCCGCGAGCCCATTATTTCTCAGGCTTTGACGCTTGCGAGCTAAAAACACGTAAAATTTAATTGGCCTAGGATAAACTAGATCAGCCTAGGACAAACTAGAATGTTGGCGCTGTGACGGTCATTGAATTCAATAAAATCACGCCAAATTGAATTGGCCTAGGATAAACTAGATCGGCCTAGGAGAAACCAGTTCAGACCAATAAACAGCAGGCTAAACTAGTTTATAATATAAGAGTTAGGCCAAACTAGTTTGGCCTAGGAAAAACTAGATTGTCCTATGGTCCTTAGGATAGACTAGTTTGGCCTAGGAAAAACTAGTTTATCCGATGGGCCTTAAGATAGACCGTCTTGGCCTAGGAAAAACTAGTTTATCCGATAGGCGTTAGGATAGACCGGTTTGGCCTGGAAAACTAGTCTATCCGATGAGCGTTAGGATAAACTAGTTTGGCCTAAAATCGGGTTTTGCCTGTAACATATATAAGGTATTTGTAGTCAATATGGACAGTGCCCTCAATATGGATATCCCTCATATTTTTAAAAGTAATAATTTTGATTGGGAAACCGCGCTACATGTCCACGAAGAAAAGCATTTGAAAAAATAATTAAGCCAGGAAAGTACAAAAAAGCGCGCTGTTCGCCATTCAGAAGGAAACGTGGTGTTTCGTGGTGTGGTGATCGTAAATACAGGTAAGATTAAATTCTTATTAGATATTGTAAAATTACTTTAAATATTGAAAAGTGGAGTGTTTTAGAAAACTTTTAAAAAGTATTTTAGATTGCTATTGCATACATTGCTTTAAAAAGTTTTATTTATTTATTTATTTATTTATTACAAGATTTAATAAAACTATTCCCGATTCCCAATATGGACACCTTACGTCCACATTGAAAATACAGCAGGTGAATCTTCAGATTCACAAAAATAGAAAGCTAAGCAAAACCAAATACATTATTTCGTAATATTTCGTAGTAACTGTGTTGTTTTGCAACGGTCTTCAAAGAGCCCCAACCGCAAATGACCCTCCGTTCTAAAGTGCATGTTCTGAAGATATTTACTGTACCCTACCCTCCCCTGCAATGCTTAAGATATATATTTTTTCCCCTCTCCTCTAGAAATACATAGAAGAGTGATTCTTCCAGTCAATAGTCCAGGGATTATGGTCATATATTTTTGAAGACCTATCACATGTACATGGGGGTGAAAAAATAGATTTTCCTTAGGGTGTCCATATTGGGCACAGGTACTTTATATATATATGCAGGGTGATTCTAAATTCATCGTACAAACATTGATGTTTGTAACACGTTACAGTGTCTTGTACTTATTAATAAGTGTTGGTTCAAGACCTTGTAATAATTATTTATTATATCAAAAAATGTTAGCGCAAGTGACGCGTTGAAATGCAAAACGCCAAGGAGGCAATTTGGCACTTTTTTTTGTTTCAAAATGTGTAATTCTTACGAGAAAATTCATATACTATTCATTTCTGTACTTAAGGTAGGTATTTCATGATTGCAAAAGAATAAATTTTTCTTTAAAAATTTCCGGTATGAAATCGATCTTTTTATTCATAAAAAATACTGAAAAACCGGCAAATCTGTTTAGCACACGAAAGACGTGAATTCTTGATGTTTTTATCATTATTATTATTCTTATTATTATTTAACTTTCCTATTTCTCAACGAAATTTTTTAAAAAACATTTTGTAATGTTATTTTTTTAAGTAGAAAAATAATACTATGCAGATTTTCTGGTATGAATAAGAAATTTTGAAACAACAAATTGGCCAAAATTTCCACCTGGTGTTTGGGACTAAACGGATAGCTTAGGCAAATGGATTCTTATAGAGTAAAAGATTGTTATAGTATGCTCTACTAATCCTTAAATTTTCTATTACGAATTTAGAATCTCCCGGTACACATATTTATGCATATTGTTTTAGACATATATAGTTTAAATACATTTATTTTCGTTTAATATTTCACTTTATACACAGATACGACTTTTTGACAGAATTATTTAATGGTGTAAAGAAAAGAAATATTTAATTGATTTAGTAAATTAAACACAGAATGTTTGTAACTTCAATTAAATAGCATAAAATGATTACTTAAAAAATAATATTATAAAGAACATAGTGAAACAAATGGTAAAAATCATTACGTTACATCTTTTATTCACCATTATAACCAGAGAATCTTAAAATAAATATTGATTTATCTGTTACCGATAGAAATGTACGAAAAGCTTTTAAGATAACGTAAAAGTTGATTTGGGCTACATTTAACACATGGGATATTTTGTCGTAATCATTATAAAATGTTTTCCTTATATTTCCCATAATGTTTGTTAAATGTTTTTTTATGAATATCTGAGATATTCTGATATTATGACTCAAAGATTGAGAATAATAAAATATTTAAACATATTAATTAATTAACCTTTTAAATGTATAATTGATGTGTTTTAAATCCACTCATCAACAACCTTACCTTAAAGTACTAAATGTAAACCTCTCTACTAACATACCCCTCCCCCCCACACACACACATATATATTTTGCAAACTGTATTAATCCTGGAAAATTTATAAATCCCAAGTATATCCCCACAGCCTCCAAATTTTCCTAACTATTTCATAAAATTTACAATTAAAATAATCCCTTAAAATTAGCAGAATTTCCTGTCTGTTAAAGAGGGACTTATTTTCGGTACTTTACGGCATTTCCGTAAGAAAGTAATCTATTTACATAAATGAACCTTGACGAATAAATAAACATATTTCAATGTTAGGTAATATTTATCTCAATTTATGCACGTTTATTTACTATTATTTTAACACAATCAAATTGATTGATAAAGTTACCATATGATTTGAATATTTCCAATTGATTTGTAAAATATACATCGAAACCAGTTCCTTCGCTTACGTGGCCACTTCTCTATAGTTTAAGCTCTCTGGGCTTACATTCGGCAAGCACTGGATTTGAATCCAGTTTTGGGACATTTTAGATAATTTTAAAGCATTCAGTTCCAAGATAGCTTTACGAATCAGTTTGTTGTGTTAAAATAATAGTTTAGCTACGTACTCATCGTTTATATGGAGTTCCTTTATATTTTATTTATTCTGTTGAGCTGTCTACAAAACAGATTGTATATTATTATCCATAAGGTTTTTTGAGCGAAATATGCTCGCCTGTTGTACGTCCATGTAGCTTAATCAGCAGAGCATTAACCCGGTAAGCGAAAGATCTGGGTTAGATTCCCGGCTTGGTTATTTTTTTACTGAATTGAGAATATTCCGTTCGTATGACACATTGATTTGTTTCTAAGAAATAAGCAACAGTGGTTAAAAATATTATAATAGCAAATAAAAAAAAGGATGCAAAACATAACTTAAAGTAATTTTTAATAAATGTTTAAATGTATGGTAATCTTCAAAAAGAACACGTGAATTTTAACTTTTTATAATTTGGAAAGTATTCATTTTTTTTCTGTATGTGGTGTAATACTTTTTACTGTTTTAATTACACGTCTTCATACATTTATGTAAATGCAAAAACTTGTAAGCGATTTCTGGCATGACAGAATTACAGTCGAGGACCGAAAGTCTGTAATGCAGCGCTTCTGATCAATTTTTCTTTACGTACCTTTTCTTAAGCTTTCCAATTCGGAGTACCTCCATCTCATATAAACACGCCCCTCCCCCTTTTTCCCCCCAACACTCAGCTAGGTAAATCGAGCATGCTATTTTTCATTAGTAGTCTTCATATGAAAACACAATTTAAATTTCCATTTCTAAAAACTTTGCTACTTTATTTATCCTCTACGTGATTTTCGCGATTCCCGATATTTCTTTAACTTATCCTCATTGGATCTGCCACTTACTTTTAAAGGTACGCATATCCCAGATTGGGAACCACTGTATTACACTTAAACGTCCATGCACTGTTAAAATTTTTTAACAATTTGCTTCATTTGAACGTTTTTATAGAAAACGGTTACATAACTGCATTTTAATTTTTTTAAATCTATTATTGCCCGAATTATGGTCAGAGTAAAGTTAAAGTACAATTTTGTACCAGCTTTCATAAAAAGGGTCTAATGACTGCACAATTTGCTGCAAATATTCAACCATATAACGAATTTCTCCATATAATGATTTTTGACTAGGAAATGAAATTTTACTTTAAAGTATATTTCAATAAAGTGATTGCTTTTCGAACATATGCGGGATAGTTTGAGGGAATAGCGATCGGCTATGTAAAAGACCTTTCTAACTCTATATGATTAGCATAAAAACTAGAAATAACAGATTTACGAAAAATTCTTCAACTCTATCGAAATTTTAACTTAAAACAATATCCGTTAAATTATTATTAAAATAATAAAAATAAAAATGGGTACTACATTAGTTTGCAGTTTATCAGAATTTTAGTTACTTCATAAAAATACTCTAGCTGTTCTTTAGCTCTAAGCAATTTTCTATGAAATCTGAATTTTGCCTGGAACAATTTAGGTAATGGATATTGATCCACGTGGTATGTTATCATGACAGAAAATTTTCCAATAACGATGTTCATAAAAGTTAAAAAATGAATAATGATGTAAATAGTAGTAAAAAAACTCATTTTTTAAATTGAATGTCCCAAATGGTTTATATAGTATGAAACAATGATAGCTTTTTAAGTATCAGCTCACATAAGAATACTAAATAGAGCTTAAAAAAATCTGTTTAGTTTTAAATAAGATAATGAAGCAAAATTAGTTGTTTAATATTTGAAAGAAATCACGGTTCTTTTAAAACTATGCTTTAGACCTTCGCCACAAATTTAGTTAATCTCTCATCATTAAAGACACATAACCTTTTAAAATACGTAAATGTAGAACAATACCGAAACATAAAACTTTTTTTTTCAAATAATGAAACAAATACAATACACAAATGCGATTTTATCAGTATTTTAAATATTTAAAAGAATTTCAATTTAAGAGTATTTTTTTTTTATTTTCTAATTAAATTTCTTTTTAAGTGATACCAAAAATACTCACTAAAATACACTAATCACAATACTTATTATAAATAAATGCAAATTCCTTTAATTTATTTTTGCCTGTCGTATTTATTTTTTATTTAATATTTACATTTTCATTAGTTTCATTAATTTACTTTTTAATAAAACTGTACATGTCTTCTCCATTTTTTTGCAGCTTATTTTGTTGTCTCCTTTTTTAATTTTTAAAACTTTTTTTTTTGCGTTTTGCATATATATTGTACACGATTTTAGAAAGTTTTGTTGTTTACTCATTTTTGAAATTTGCAATTTATCTGCCTCATTTACTTTCAGTTTTCTATGCGTCTTTTTTTTTCAGGGTGGGGGGGGGGTGTATTTTGGTGATAGACAGTAGCTTTATCTCATAAGATGTTTTCTCGCTTTCTAAACATTTGCAGTATTTTAATATGTGTCTAAGTTCTTATAACCACAAACTCTTCGCTGCCTTCGTCCACGATTGTGGGCATGTATTATTTAAATTGTAACAGCTAAACTGTTTCATTTTTACTTTCTTCTACATTTGCAAAAAGGAAGCTTGGTGTTTGACAACATTGGGACTATATTGGATTACTGAAAATTTTTGAATTTCGGTTTTCCATGGATTTGCATGTTTTAGGGGTCAAAGATTGCAAAAAACATATTTTCACAAAATGTGTATCTGTGCGTCTGCATGTGACAAAAATTTTATAAAGGCATTATCTTGGTAATTTGTGCACGGAATTTTGTAAAATTTTATATTCTGTTAGTCATTGATTTAAACTATTTCTGATTTGATTTATGTGTAAATCGCTCTACAGGTGCTGCTGCTATGCAGCATTTTTTTCCAATTTTCTCAATTACCCAATCTTTAGAACGAATGTATGGATTTTCACCAAACTACTGATTCTGTTAGTACTTCACATGAATTAATGTTTTTTTACATTTTGGTATAAATCGCTCGACAAGTGGTCCTGCTTATGACGACGATGTTTACTGGAAGATACTTTAGACATAAAAACTGTTCGTAATTGCAAAAACTCTTAAGAAAGCACAGGTTCAGTAGAATATCACAAAAAAACCCTCCGATGTTATAAATTCAGCAGTTTATTATATCCATGAGTAAAGGGAAAGGTACCTAAAACGGCGGAGAACAGTATCTCCATGAAAAATCAGAACCTTTCAGTCTCGTGGCAAAAGCCGAAGTGGCTCTGTTCAGAGATGATGCACGCATAGTTGGCGTGGATATAATGTCGCCAATATGTAAAAATTCCTACCATGCACAAGGAACCCAACGTACGCATTGGCTGCAAAAACACAACCCGCTTACAGCGGTGATCAGAATTATTTTTGAATCGGCACCGGGAATAGAGGGTTGCCAAAGATTTGTGGTTAGCAACCGATCTGGACAGAAAAAAGGCATGGCAACAGAACAAACGAAAGTGCTGACACACCAGAAATTGATATTGTTATGTCTGTACAAGAGGCTTACAATAGGGAGTGGTTACAGCAGTTACATTTATGTGCGCTCAACGGTCAGAATTATAAAATATAAACGAGGCACAAGTTCTTATGAGAAGAGTGCAATTTAAGCACTATTTTTAATCGTGTCCCAGGGTCATAACCAAATAAAGAAAGGAGAGAAAGTAAATTACATCTGTATTAACTGATAGCTTTAAATTATTTCCGACGGCTAATTACATGTAGGAATTTATCTCACATTAAACATGGGAAGCCGAAACTTTAAAGTACTTGAATGCTCAATAAAGTGTAATAGCGGGGGGGGGGGATGTACAAGGGAAACCAAACACAATAAAAAAAATATTTGAATTGAAATGGGAGGGGGCGCAAGAAGAAAACATACATAACTAAATAACCGTTATACTGCTATATGTAGATGCATTTTTTGCGATTTCCTCAATAGCTCTAACTACAGAATCAATTCATGAAATTTCATCAAACTTCAAATTCAGTTAATCCTTGACATGAATGGATGTTTTAAAAAAAATTGTGACATTACGGTGGATTAGCTTTTGGTGATAATCTCTTAATAGGTGGCGCTGATCAGCTGTATTTTGTAGAATTTACACGATTTTAGTGATAGTCCTATTTTAGGAACTAAAAGACAGAGTTTTATATCTTTAGAGACCTCAGGGTTTCACATTTAATATTTACACTATGATAACGAATTTTTAATCTATAATAATGAAGAGACAAGTATGTTTGTCTGTCAGCGCTGTTCCCAAAAGACCGCTGTACGTTGAGTTACAAAAATTGGAGTGAAGGTACTTCTATACATGTAGTTTTGTACCTCCAAGCCCGATTTTCGATTTTTTTATTAGAATTTTTTTATTTAATTTATTAGGTGATTTTTTGCGTTCTTCTTGCGTTTCGAGGCGATTTTTTCATATTAGTGAAAGGAATGCGGTTTAATTCTTTTCACTCAATATAGTGATTTTTTTTCTCTTTCCAATAAAGTTTATTCCAAATTCGTGATTCGAAATTTTTGATTTTTAGCGAATTTTTTAATGCGATTTTTAGTGTTTTTTTCCTTATTTTGCTGCTATTTTTTAACAATGATAAAAAGAAAATTGATTCAAACTTTAAGCCTAATGAACTAAATTTTATCCTCTATGATTTTTAAATTTCAGTGATTTTTATTGCGATTTTCGATGTGATTTTTAGCAATGTGCTTCGCATTGATTTTTTGTTATTTTTGTCTACATTATAGTTTTTTGTATGCACCACGATCTTATCTATTCTTGAACTGCATGTAAGAAAAGCAAAAAACAAAAAATTAATGAATCAATAATAAAGTTATTAATTAGGATATTCACAGTAATCTATAATAATAAAGAGAGAAGTTTGTGTGTGTGTCGGCGCTGTTTTGAAGAGACCATTGTATGTAGAGCTACAAAATTTAGAGGGAAGGTACCTCTATACACGTAGTTTTGCACCTCGAAGCCTGATTTTTGATTTTTTGATTATAATTTTTAATTTAATTTTTAGGCGATTTTTAGCGTTCTTTTTATGTTTCGAGCCGATTTTTCCATATTAATGAAAGGAATGGGGTTTCATTTTTTTCACTCAATGTAGTTTTTTTTCTCTGTTTTCAATAAAGTTTATTCGGAATTCGTGCGACATTTTTTGGATTTTTTAACGAATTTTTATTGCGATTTTTTTTATTTCTTCACATTTAGGGGTATTTTTTGAGAATCATAAAAATAAAAATAGTTTCAAACTTTCAGCCCATATAACTTCAAATTTTGTCTGGTATGATTTTTCAATTTCAGTGCTATTCAGGGCGATTTTCAATACGATTTTCAATATGATGTTTAACAATTTTTTCGATTTTTTGTGTGTTTAGCATTGATTTTTTGTCATTTTTGACAAATTTATAGATTTCTGTATGCCTCATGATCTCATCTATTCTTGAATTGCATGTAAGTTCCTCTTTCGTTTCCCATTGCAGTTCTTTTGAACATTTTTACAGCTAAATACTATTTGTTCATTTTTTTAACCAATGTTTCTCAGAGTCAGTGGCAGTGTACTTCAGACAACGTAATTTCACGTATTTCGAGTTAGAGATAAAACCTCAAATTTTATGTTCCTTTAACATTTTTATCACAGAATAGTGCAACGCCGGGCGGGTCAGCTAGTCATTAATATATATATATGTATATATATATATATATATATATATATATTTATATATATATATGAGATAGAAGAAAGTTTTGGTATTGCCATATACAACATTTTTTTTTTTTTTTTTTTTTTTTTTTTTGAGTTTACTTCTTAATAGCTGAATGTTTTATTTTTACTTTGAAAGCAATCCAATAAAATGTAAACATCTCGGCTAATTTAATTTAAATTAAAGGTTATTTTCATCTGATTTTGCAAAATGTCTTTAAGACAGTGTGGCTGAAAAAAGGGAGAAAATTTCATATTCAACATATGTCCTTCACAATAATTTTTTAAAGGATTTCTATATTAACCTCTTGTTTAAAGCCTTTAGATATGTTATTGTATCAGTTTATGTTGTAAATAAATTGCTATTTTAGAGGATTTTTTAAAACGTTATATCAAATTTATGAATATAAATTACGATAAAATTAATTTCTGATTTTTCTTTTTTGTGTGTTTACTTCTTAATAGCTTTTTATTTTACCTTAAAAGCAAATCAATAAAATGGCAATATCTATGTTGATCTAATCTTAATTTAAAGATTATTTTCACATGATTTTTCAAAATGCCTAGTGTGGCTAAAAAAATTGAGAAAAATTCATATTTAATTTATGTCCTTCATAATAAAATTTCTTAGGATTTGTATGTGGCCCTCTTGTTTAAAGCCTTTAAATTTGATATCGGCGATGAGAATATTAAGCATTGATAAGTATAAAGAAAATTGTTTTCTGCAAATTTACTTTATAGGTATTTTTTATTTAAATATTTTCAACCTATTATTCCGTTTATATTTTACCTTGTTGCAAAATACGTGCACTCAAATTTTTCAGATATATCTATAAAAAAATTTTATACTTTACTTCAGATATAATACATTTTGGACAAGCATAGAATAAATCTATCGAAGCCTCATTAAAATGTGTTTTGTTTTCTGAAGTATATAATAAACTAATAAATATAAAAGAAAATTTATTTTCAATTCAAATTCTATGTTCAAAGACAAATATAATGCTACTTTTCTTAAATGTCTTTTTTCTGCAATTTAATTAAAATTACCTTCTCAAAGACATATTTTTAGAACAAGAATGCATAAATAGCAAGAAAAAGCCTACTAGAAAGGAAATACTTTTCTTTAACATTAGAGAAAGTATAAATAGTAAAAATAAAACACGCCATTAAAATACATAATGAGATAAAAAAGAAATCACTTGCTTATTTTGGTGCCGTAAATCTTCGGATAAATCTCAGGGAAACAAAAGACTTCAGATTTAAAAGACGATAAAAACCAGGAATACAACAATCTTAGTAACAAATAGAATTGCATTAGTGTATAGTTTAATCTTTAAATACAGGCCTTTGTCACCAAAATCCAAGCAAAAAGTCATTCAAAAAATAAATATTATCTAAAAGCACTTAGAAATGTCAATTTAAACGCAAAGACAAAGAAAGGAATTACAATAAAACAATATATTGTAAAACGCAAAGAATTTTGTAATGTGGTAAGGTTTTGTATTTTGTATTGATCTAAGGCTTCACCCACCATCTTCTATCAAAATGGCGGTCATTTGATTCTTTTGACATTTTTTGTTTTTATTTTTTTCTATATTCAATATAAGAAAGTACTGTAATCGAAATTTTTCTCGAATTTACAAGATTTTTCGGATTTACACGTTTTAGGGGTCAGAGTTTCCTAAAAACCTGTTTTTATAAAATGTCTGTCTGTCCGTGTGTCTGTGTGTCTATGTGTATGTCGCCATTCTACCATCAAAAAGTTTATGAATTTATGCATAGAAATGAAACAAATTTTTTGTGAATGTTTCTGGATGCAGCAAGCAGGTCCTCCTTCAGTTTTGAAATATTCCGCAGGAAGGGGGCACTGCAATCGTGATTTTTGTCCCATTGTCAATATTGTACCGACCAAAAGTATATGAAGTAATGCATCGAATTGAACCAAATTTTTTGTGTAAGTGCATGACTATGACTAGTTGGTCCTCCCTGAAATTGTAAAAAATGCGTCGGAAGGGGGCGCTGCAATCGTGATTTTTGTGCCATTTTCAATATTGTACCGACCAAAAGTATATGAAGTTATGCATCGGATTTAACCAAATTTTTGTGTAAGTGTATGACTATGGCTAGTTGGTCCTCCCTGAATTTGAAAATAGTCCGCCGGCAGGGTGCGCTGCAATCGCGACTTTTGTGCCATTTTCAATATTGTACCGACCAAAAGTATATGAAGTTATGCACCGAATTGAACCAAATTTTTACTTTCTTCTATCTTCAATAGAAGAAAGTATTGTAATCAAAATTTTTTTTGACTTCCGGTTTACACGGATTTACACTTTTATGGGTCAGAGATTCCAAAAAACATGTTTTTACAAAATGTCTGTCTGTCTGTGTATCTGTGTGTGTGTCTGTATGTATGTCGCCATTCTACCATCAAAAAGTGTATGAAGTTATACATAGAATTGAACCAAATTTTTTGTGAATGTTCTTGCCTGTGGCAAGCATAACCTCCTTCAGTTTTGAAATATTCTGCTAGGAGGGGGCGCTGCAATCACGATTTTTGTGTCATTTTTAATATTGTACCGAACAAAAGTACATATAGTTATGCATCGAATTGAACAAAATTTTTGTGTAAGTGTATGGCTATGGCTAGTTGAATTGCAGTGAATCTGTAAAAAATTCGCCGGAAGGGGGCGCTGCAATAGCGAATTTTATGCCATTTTCAATATTGCACCACCTAAAAGTGCATGAAGTTAGCTCTAGAACTGAATTAAATTTTGTATATGATTATTATTTTTGTAAGACAATAAGGTCCTATCTGAATTTGGAAAAAAATCTGCCTATTATTCTATTGTCCATCGACTGGTGTATAGACGGAATTTTTACCCCGATTAATTGATTGAAGAAAAAATTTAAGATGAAAATCAAAGTTGGTATGGTATTGAATTAAAATTATTAAGCATTAAAATGAGTAACTATTTTTTTTTTAAATATTAAAATGTACATATGAGATAGAAGAAAATTTTGGTATTGACACATCCACTAGTTTAACTTTGTATACTGATATAAAAAATTCCGTTTCACAAAATGCAAACTCTTATGTATCATTTTAAACAGAATGTTAAAAACATCAAAAGACATTTTAAGCAGTCACACAATGTAAGTTAACAACATTGGTCTTTTTAAAGAAAAAGTTAGAAAACTTAAAAAATTCCATAAATGCCCACAAATTGAAATGGCGTCCTTTTTGAAACAAGACGGCAGTTGAAGCTGGATAATGAACTCGATCGAGACATTAGTACTTCAACTATGCACATAAAGAATTTCATCCGAATCGGTTCATAAATTCGAGAGTTGCAGCACGAAAAATTTCAGATATCTATATCTAGATGCATATATATATATATATATATATATATATAGTATATATATGTAAACCAACATTTCAACGAAAAGTGGTTTTGGGATCTAGGGGTCACGATCGATGAAAATATAGCAAAATTTCCCGAAGTACTTTCCTCCGGACGGCTGCAAAAGGTAGTTTATTACTTTTTGGAATGAAAGCTACCTAAAAGAGTCCACAATTTTGGCCACCACTGTAGATAAACATACATATCTATATATAACAGACAATTCCAGTATTTTCAAATGCATTTTAATGACTAAAATAACATATATAATAACAGCTATGTTTCGTATTTTATTAAAAATTTGCCCTCTAAAAGAAAATTGTGTTTCTGTTTAAAACGATTTATATACGTATTTAATCCAGATAAATTCATTAATGAATTATTACATAATCCGTAATACAATTATTCATATAAAAAATGTTACCTTGCTACAGATATAAAGCGATTACAAAATTCTTGGAATAAAAGTCTTTGAAAACTTCACTATTTTTTTTCTTCTAAAGTGCAGAATAGATTTTTTAAAAACAAAAATTTAAAGTTGTGGAATAGAAGTTTTCTGTTATGTAATAAAATTACCTTCTGACAGCTGTATTTTTAGAACAGGAAGATATAAATAGCAAGTAAAACCAAACAGGAAGTATTATTTTGCTTTAAAAGCTTAGAAAGTGTAAATAGTAAAAATAAAACTTCTCAAGATAATGAGATAAAAAGAAAAATACCTGCTTTATTTCGTGTAGTAAATCTACGGATAAATCTCAGGAAAAGAAAAGCCTTTAGTATTAAAAGGCTATAAAAAACCAGTAATAGTACGGTCTTAGTGACAAATATAAATGCATTAGTGTGCAGTTTAATCTTTAAACACACACTTTTGTCCCCCAAATCCCTCAAAAAGCCTTTCAAGAAATAAATATTATCCTGAAGCACAGAGAAATGTGAATTTGGATATAAATGGAAGAACAGTGTAGTATATGGCTGAAAGAATTCTGTTTATTACTAAGGTTGATGGAAGCTTTCCAAGATGTTTTCCGCGTAATAATAGAGATATACATATTTTTTAAAAATAAATATTTAGATATTCTCATGCCTGCTTTCTACGTATAATTTCAAATTTTTAAATGACTTTTTCAATCTAACATTGAAAAGAAAATAATTTGTGTGTTTTTTATTATGTTATAAATATTCCCTCTAAGACAAAATTATATTTAATTAAAAAATGTATACATATTTGTATACGTTTTATGGCAAGTAAGAATAATCATGTATTAACATATATTCATATATTACTGCCTATGATTCTACGGTAAAAGTATTAATTGCTAATTTTAATATATAGTTTTTTACATGAAGGGAAATTGGATACATTTGGAGGTAAGAATTAAAGTTATATACGAATGTTACTGTATATATATTTCGTGTTTCTATATTTTTCATAGTTTTCATATATCTGTATTTTTCATTAGATTCATAAAGAAAGAATTATTTTAATCTTATGGCAAACATTAAAAGTTCTAACAATACTTAAATTTTAATGAATACCACAACTATTTTAAAATATTTTTTTTTTTTTTGTATTTTTCCAACAAAAATGTTACATTATGACTTAACTATTAATTACTCATATCTTATCAAGTATAGATTTTTTAAAAATGACAGAGAATTGCAACAATTTTTTCATAAACTTTAAAGATATCTAAAAATTAGATTTTGCATAAAGCTTCAATCAATTAATAGGAGTAAAAATTATGTAATATAGATCATGCTACAGTACAGCCTCGATTATCCGCGCAATTGGGTGGCAAGGGCAGCGCGGATAACAAAAATCGCGGATAAACCGAAAAATAGAGTGCAAACACGAAAAATAAAAATTTCAACATAAAACTGCGTTTTATTGTACATACATGTGTACAGTACTGCAAACATATTCGCTCTACGTCTAAATCACTAAAAAAAGAATATATATATGTATATATATATATATATATTTATATATTTTCCTGATTTCCACTCAGAAATTAATCGCAATTAATGTGGCTATTTAGTATTGCCCTTGATAACGAGCTAAATACCGCATTTCCAATTTTAATTCTAATTCTGACAACTCCTTCGTATAATATAATTTGGCATTAACAAATATTTACAGTAATTGATGTTGATTTGTAGTAATATCTAGTGGTTCTATATATATATATATATATACAGAGCTGCCAACTTCTACGCCTATTTAAATCTTATAAACATGATTGAAATCAGAAAAAAGTTTTAGTAAAATGTATGCCAAATATATTCAATGTTATGCATTGCAATAGATATTCTTAATAATTTACTAAAATTTCTGTTTCTAATATGTTTATTTGATTGCAAATAAGCGTAGTAGTTGGCAGCCATGTATATATATATATATGCAACATACCGTACAAAAATTGTTGAGTTACATCTTTCTAAAATAATCAGACACTTGTGTTTGCTTCTTGCTTTGGAAAGAGATTTTCTTTATTCTAAAATGTATTTTCCTGTAAAAAATCGTTTTTTACTGTAAAAAAATCGTCGCGGATAATCCGCACCGCGGATCATCCGCTCGCGGATAATCGGGGCTCTACTGTATTACGTAAAAACAATAGTTTTCTTTAGTTGTCATCAGCTGTTTGCAAATAGTCAATTTAGCTGGACAGGAGTTCCCTATCTGCACAAGAAAATGGATAATATGATAGCTTTACAGCTGTCTCTTCTGGCTGATATTTTTCTAATTCAAAGGGAATAATCTTTCCTTAGCAAAATCATCGCGATTATAGCGCTTCCTTCCTGTGGATTTTTTTCAAATTCAGAACGGACCTGCTGGCCACAGCCAAAAACATGCAGGTTAAATATCATTTCATTCCATGCATAAACTTCATACACTTCGATACTTTTCGATAGCACAATAATGAAAATAACTCAGACATTCCTACTGCAGTTCTCCCTACCTGTGTATTTTTTTTAATTTAGGATGACCTTCTAGCCATAGCCAAACAGCATCATATAAAAGAATGTTTAAGTTCTAGGCATAACATCGTGCACTTTTCGATGATACAGTGTTTAAAATGGCGTAAAAATATTTATTGCAGCACCCCCTTTTTGTGGATTTTTTTTTAATTCAAAGAAAATCTACTATTCATAGCTAAACATTAGCACAAACATTTGATTCAATTCTTTGCATAAAATCATACAGTTTTCAATGGTACAATATTGAAAATGACACGAAAACCACTGTTACAGCACCCCTTTCGGCGGAATATTTTCAAATTGACGGAAAACCTGCTTTCCACATTCAAAAGCGCATACAAAAATAATTTTTCATTTCTATGCGCATCTTCATGCCTTTATTCGATGGTACAATGGCGACACATGGACAAACGGACGCAAAGAAAAATTAATAGAAAGATATTTTGTATAAATATATTTTGTGGAATCGCTGATTCAAATAACGTGTAAATCCGTCCATAAGTGGAAGTCGAAAAATTATCGATCATAATACTTTCTTCTATTGAAGATTAAAGAAAATGAAGATATGCTACATAAATAAAGTAAAACCAGAGAGATTTTGTAACTTGACACGGAAAACTTGATTCATGCTTGTTTGCGTTCTTGCTTTGAACATCACACAGCAAACTTTTTACATGTGATGATTCATGCGATGTATGTATTCGTCTTCATCAAAATAGCACAGCAAATCATTTGCAGGCGCAGCTTTGACCTTCATTCACTTCAGATAAATTTTAAATCAAGTTTGACACAAAAGCACCTTGCGTGATATTTGTGCGACATTTCAATATTTGGAGTTGGTTTCGCAAACTTTTGAATTTCCAAGCATGTATAGCTATGTTAACCTAAACGAAAATTCAAATTTCATTCAAGTAATTGCGCTCACGTGATATTGTCACGTGATGTGAATACCTTGAAGCATTGTGATTCAAAAGAGGCAAATATCATCGAGTCCTCATACATAAAACCAAAAGTACAAGCACAAATTTTAGCTTATGGTTTAACGACTATATTATTTCACTCGTAATAGTAGGGAGGAGAGCATAAATAATAGAGCATAAATTCATAGAGCATAAATAAGACACGCTTTTCTGGTAATTCCCATTTGCACCGATCAAATCTAATTTTATGTTAAAATATAAATTAAAAATTACCAAATATAATATATTTTCGGAAATATTGGTTTTCATTACTAGGAATTAGATTAAATAATAAAAGGTTTTTCATTGAAATTTTAGTATATTCAACACGTGCATCAAGATATGTTATTTATATTGTTAATTTAAATATAACTTTAAAATATTAAATTTCAAAGGACAAAATATACCTTTTTTAAAGTTACTTTACATATTATCATGCTTTGATTGAAATATTTAATCATAAATTAAGTTTTGAAAATATTTAAGATATTTAACTTCCTTACACTCATTTCATATATTTGAAGTTAGAATAGTGCGGAAATTTTAAAACATAAAATTATAGCAGTAACTTTCATTGAGTTTTTTCTTTTAATGTTTTGTAAGTAGGCTGTTTCGAATAAAACAATATTGTCATAATCTTAAAAAAAATTAGCTGTGTAATTCTTAAACGTAGTTAATCTGAGTTCAAAAGTTCAAAGAATGTAATACCTCAAATCCCAAAGTTGAAAATTGTTGTTTAGAAAACAAATTAAATGGAAATTCGTGGAAAATGAGACTGATAAAGGTGAAAGGAAAATTATGAAAGCTGTGATGACATAGTAAATTTTCTTAAAAGCTCGTTAAGTGTTGTAATATTCTGATGAAACGTATACTTTTCTGGTTTTGCTCTTCTAATTCCTTTATAAACTTCAATATTATCTCACGTAATACTTCAATTTAAAGACACATTAATCATTATATTTCACACGTACATGCGGAGAATGTAAATATTTCATAATTTTATGAATTTTATATATGTTTCGGAGGTTTATTACAAGTGATTTTCTTTATAATGGAGAGCAGACTCTATTTGCAGGAGCACGCAAAAAGTTTCGGATACTATACTGTATCCGATGTACTGTTACTATTATTCCAAGCTATGAATATTTTTCAAACTTCTTTGTATTACGAACGCACCTCATTTGCTACCTTTGACGTGCAATTTCTAAATTGCTTTTTTCTAAAATATAGATTTTACTTTTAAGAAATGCCAATTGAAAGCTGCTAAATAGAACTTTTATGTTATGTAATTAAAGTTATCTTCCCATGACCGTAAGTTTTGAACAGGAAGACATAACTAGCAAGTATAATCCAAACAGGAAGAATTATTTTACTTTAAAAGTATAGAAAGTGTAAATAGTAGGAATAAAACAATGAAACGCCTCTCGCAGAAGATAATGAGAAAAAAGAAAAATACCTGATTAATTTGGTGTCGTAAATCTTCGGATAAATCTCAGGGAAACAAAAGCCTTTAGCTTTATAATACGATAAAAAACCAGGAACACAACGGCCTTAGTGACAAATATAAATGCATTAGTGTTAAGCTTAATGTTTAAATACACACCTTCGGTAACAAAAGCCGTCAAAAAGCCCTTTAAGAAATAAATATTATCCTGAAGTACAGAGAAATGGGGATTTCGATATAAATAAAAGAGCTGTGCACTGTATGGTTTAAAGTATTCTGTTCTGTACTAAGCTTTATGTAAGCTTTGTGTGATGCTTTTCGCATAATAATATACAACTTTTAAACATAAATGTTTAGAATTGCACATGTTTGTTTTCTACAGATAATTTTAATATTTTCAAATAAGTTTTACAATCTAAAACTAAAGATAAAATAAATAGTGTGTTTTGTATTATGCTATAAATATTCCCTCTAAAACAAAGCTATATTTAATTGAAAAATATATAGATAATTAAATAAGTCATTGCAAAATAATAAGGATCAGATATTAGCATGTATTCAAATATTATTGCATATGATTTCTATGGTGTGATTTAGATATTAGCATATATACGTATATTATTGCATATGATTCTATCGTAAAACTATTATTGGTCTAATTTTACTGTATATATTTCAAATGAAGGGAATATTGATTCATTTGTGGTTAAGAATATACATTGAAAACAACATTTTTTTACTTGTAATTAAAAGTATATACGTTTCACACGTATGTTACAGTATATACATTATCTTTTTATACATTTCTGAAAAATATGTAAAATTAAAAATGAAAAAAAAAAACGTGTAGTTTTTGGAAATATTAAAAGTTTTAGAAATATTTAAATATTGTCGAATATCAGCACTTTTTTCAAAACAATTGTTATTTTATATTTTTACTACAAATATGTTACATCTTTAATGAAGTAATTAGCTAATCAAGTATACATTAAAAAGAATAGTAGAAAATAGCAACAATTTTTATGTAAATTTTGGTACTACTAGGTTACCCCGTCGACCAAAAAATTATCACCAAACTAGAAGATTAAATGCCAATAATGGATGATCCTGAATGTCACATTCAATAACATTAAATGCGATTCGCGTGGTTAAAATGTCATTAAGTGATTTTTATTTCGACTTTTTATTTGTATTTTTATTAATATTCCACTAATTATTTGTTTTTTCTTTATTTAAAATAAAAATTATGTCAATATGTATGATTTGGCTATTGGTTTGGCGATTTGTACAATTTGGCGAAACGGGTCGACGGGATAACAGAGTAGTACCTAAATTTTAAAGCAGACAAGAAAAAAATGCATAAAAGTCTATGCTACAGTCAATTAATCGGCGTAAAAAAGAAAAAAAATGTTAATGTACGTAATGTTATTTATTAAAATAAATAATATTTTCTTATTCTGTTGTCACTAATTGTTTGCAAATAACTGATTTAGTTGGCTGTGATTTGTCATAGAACAACGAAAAATCAAGAAAATTATACAAAAATAGCTACCACAGAGCTCTTTTCCTTTGGTATATTTTCAATTTCAAGGAAAATATTCTTTCAAATGGCAAAAAAGCATAAAAAATTTCTTTCAGTTCTATGCATAATACATTATTTGATGATATAATAATCAAAAAGGCTCAGAAAAACTGATATTACAGCGCCCCTCTATGCCTATATATTTCCAAATTGAAAGCGTACCTACTGGTCATAGCCAAAAGCATTTTAAAATTGGTTCAATTCTGTGCATAACTTTATACATTTTTCTATGGTACAATAATGAAAATAGCACGGAAACCTCTTTCACAGCGCATCTTTCCGCAGGAGTTTTTGCAAATTCAGGGAATACCGGTTTGCCATAGCCAAAAAATCACGCACTAAATATTAATTCAGTTCTATGCATAACTTTATGCACTTTTTGATGGTAAAATATTGAAAATGGCATAGACATCGCGATTTTTAAACTCCCTTCCGGTTGAATTTTTTTTCAAATTCAGCGAGAACCTGCTGGCCTTAACCAAAAATATACAAGAATAACGTGGTTTAATTCTATACATAACATCATATATTTTTCAATAGTATAATAATGAAAATGACACAGACATCGCTGTTGTAGCGCCTACATTTGGCGGATTTTTTTCAAATTCAAGAAGGACATACTATTCATGGCCAAACACTTGCACAAAAATTTGGTTCAATTCTTTGATAAAACCATAAGTTTTTGATGGTACAATATTGAAAGTAGGCACAAAAATGGCTACTGCAGTGCCTCCTTTCGGTGGAATATTTCCAAACTCAAGGAAAACCTGCTCTTCACAGCCAATAGCATACACAATAAATTGGTTTAATTATATGTGATATCTTCATACCCTTTTCGATGATGCAATAGCAACACTCACACAAAAGGAAACACACATTGATAGATAGACATTTTGTATCAACATGTTTTTGATAATCTCTGACCCCTAAAGCATGTAAGTCCGTCAAAAACCGGATGTCGAAAAAATTTCGATTACAATAATTTCTTCTAATGAAGATAAAAGATAATAAAAAAATATACTACCTAAAAAAGTTAAACCAGTCTTCGCATTTCTTTTCGTCGTAAATGTCTTTTAGAAACTTTATCCAGAGAAAATATTAACAAACATAATATTAAACACATTAAAATAAAATATTAAACATGTACTTTATATAACATTTAATATACAACAATATTTGTCTTTTTTTATAATCATACGTATCCACGCGTGATTAATGATATACATCTTTTCAAAATGAAGTACATAAACTACCACAAATTCCATCCCTGCAGATTACATGCGTCAAGCTATCTGCAAGTTAAATATTTCAAGTCAACAATCTTTTGAATTGGCATGGCAAACTTCATTCATGTTTGTTTGCCTATTTGCCTTAAACTTCGCTTAGCGAACTTTTTTCATGTCATGATTCATGTCATGTGCGTATTCGTTTTCGTCAATATAGCATTGTAAATCATTTGAGTGCGCAGCTTTAAGCTTCATTCGCTTCCAATAAATTTTATATCAGGTTTGACGTAAGAAATGCCTTGCACGATTTATTATGCGACATTTTGCAAGCTGTTGAACTGACAACGCATCTATGCGCATCTACGTTAAAATTAAACGAAAACTCAAACTTGACTCAAACAACTGTGCTCACTATGATAGTATCATCATGAAATCAATAAATTAATATCACCAAGGCCTCAGACATAAAACCAAAAACACAAATTTAGGTTTGTGGCTTAAAGGTTGTTACTTAACTCGTTAATATTAGAGTAGGGACAGTTATGGCACATATATAAGACAAGTCTTTCTGGTAGACAACATTTGCATCAATCTAGATCTAACGATAAGTTTATTTTGATGTATAAATTAAAAAGTTTCCATAATCATATAGTTTTCAAAATTATTGGTTTTCATCAGAAGAATTAAATTTAAAATAAAAAGATTTTACATTAAAATTTTAGTACATAATTAACACGTGAATCATTATACTTTAATTATTTTTTCGTATATATTTTAAATTTAATTTAACATAAAATTTAAATAAAAATTTACAAGAGACAACTTTTTTAAATGTTATTTTGGATGCTATCATGTTTTGAATTAACCCTTTCGGGTCTGGTGTACTATTAATAGTACATGTCTTTTAATGGAGTTTTATTTTGTTATAAGGAGTGTTTTTGCTACTATTTGCATGTACTCATGTTGATATAAGTTTACGCATTTACTATATGACTTCATTTATGTTTTGGCATTTAGTAATAATAATAATTATTATTATTTTCTTAATTCTCTTTGCGCCGTTTGCGATTCTTTTATTTTAAACATATATTTTGCTCATTAAATTTCAAATAAGTGTTGTTTTCTTGAAATTTTTTTCTTGAAAGAATCATATGTGAAAAAGCGCAAAAAAATATTAAAAATTTGCAATTTAAGTTAAATCTTATTAATATACAATATTTTCTAAACATCACCAAAAAATCTTCCTTAGTTTATTGTCATATATATATATGAATTGAATAGTACACAAAACAACACTATTCGTTATCTTTCAGACAATGAAATAGTCGTTAAACACTAATTGGATAGATAGAGTTAATGATATTAATGTAAAAGTATTTTTTTCTAGAAATTGAAAAAGAATTCGGACCCGATAGGGTTAAATATTTAATCACAATTTATATTTTGAAAATATTTAAGCTATTTACTTTCATTAAATTTGTTTTATATATTTGAAGATCGGAAATTTTAAATCTTAAGTGTATACCAGAAACTTTGATTGGGTTTTTTCTATTCATATAAACGTATTGCAATTAGGCTGTTTTCAATAAAATGATATTGTCTCAATTTGCGAAATTCCAAAACATTAGCTGTGTAATACCTACACGCAGTTAAACTAAGTTCAAAAGTTCGAAGGATGTAGTACCTCAAATCCCAAAGATAAAAATTGTTGTTTAGTAAGCAAATAAAATGGAAGTTTGTGGAAAATGAGAGTGATATTGCGTCGAGGGATAATGAGGAAAGCTGTGATGACATTAAATTTTCTTAAAAGCTCATAAGTGATGTAATATTTTGATGAAACCTATTCCCTTCTGGTTTTACTCTTTTAATTCCTTAATTTTGAGGAGTACAATATTTCAACTTAAAGATAGGTTAATTATTATATTTAAGAGATATATGCGGTTAATGCTGTTATTATTTTTATACGCAACATAGATTTCTTTTTGTAGATTACAAAAAATGCGATGTAAATAAGAATTTTTTAATGTAAGTAGATGCATAAGGATACATACATACATATACAGTGAGTCCAGCAAATAACACTTTGATTTCAAAATTAAATTTCTCAAAAACAAAGATCAATAGAATTATGCAATAAACGATTTGTTTATCAGGTAAGCTGTAAAAATCTTATACAAAAGTTTCGAACGGTAAATATTTTGAAAATATTGTGTTCCGATTGCAAAGAATGCTTTGATTTGACATTTTTCTTGCTTTAGATTGCTGCCAGAAAATGTGTTTTTCGGCTTAAAGTACCATATTTCATAGTTTTTTTAAATTAAACGATTGAAATTTCGAAATTCTAAAAATTTACTTCGAAAACTCTTTAAAATATTGCACTGTAAGCCGAAAAATTATTTCTCTGCAGGCAATCTAAAACACGAAAAATGTCAAATCAAAGCATTCTATGCAATCAGAACGCAATGTTTTCAAAATATTCACTGTTTGAAATTTCTGTATAAGATTTTTATTGCTTACCTAATGAAAAAACCGTTTACCGCATATTACTGTCGATCTTTGTTTTTGAGAAATTTAATTTTGAAATCAGGGTGTTATTTGCTGGTCACCCTGTATATATATATGTGTGTTAGAGATTGTGTGTGTGTGTATATATATATATATACTTAGCACATTATCTCTAAAATATATTCGACAGACCCAGAACTTCATACGACAATTATAAACAACCAAACATCAAGGAGCGTCAACGAAACCCAAAACAAAAAAAGTTGTGGCCTCGTCAAAGCAAAGACCTAAACTTTAAAAAAAAAGTGTTTTCAGCAAGCGTTTATTTCACTGTTCACTGGGATGACAAAATTTTAGAGCACATTTCAGGACCTTAAAAAACAGTTAGGTTACCCATCTATGTTTTTCGTAAAGGTACTGACAAGTTGCTTGCTGTTCCAAAACTTCAATCAGGAACATGTGAATCAATTTGTTCAGTTGTTAACAAAACATTGGAGTATTGGGGACTACATAGCATTTAAAATGTGTGAGTTTTGATTTAACCTTTGTTAATATCGGATTATCAAGTGAAAAGCTTTTTGCTCTTCTAAAACTGAATGTAAATAATGTAATGCTTTGGCTTGCCGTCATCACATTCTTTAAATTATGCTTGAGGAAGTTGTTTTTAAGTCCAGCAGATCACACAGTATTATTCAAACGGTTTAAAATTTTGTGGTGATCTATAGATCATGGCATATTTCAGACTTCCATAACTGACAATTAAATCAATGCAAAAACAAATAGATAGTACCTCAGAAATCATAGAATTTCCTGAAAATCATCTTAAGATGAATTTTAAATCAAGGAAGTATTACATTAAATTACAGAGCTTGGTATCATTTTCCTATTAAGAGTACCTGAAAAATATGTTGACTTTAGAATCCCAGGTGGATTGCATCGAACTCCATGGATGGTAATGACTATATATTCACTAAAGATTTATTTATTTTGAGATGTTTAAACTCACTATGTCAAAGAAATATGGAGTTTGCCGAGTTTGCGCGTTTATTTTGAAAATCTGACAATATAAGCTATGAAGAAATTCTTTTTACATTCCTGTACTTGACAGAAAAACTAGTTGTTTTTGCCTTTTTCGATGATGATTTTTTAAAGAAAGAAAAATGGTCCATGCTTTATAGAATAAAAAGAATTGTGAATCCTTATAGCATACATGGGTGATACTGATTTTATTCTCGAAAAGGACTTGCAAGATTTCTTAAAATGTAGCACTCTGAGGATTTTTTTAAATTATTGATTAATCTTCATTTATGGATTCAACTTATTAAAAACAGATGTGACTAACTGGATTGAAAATGATTCCAACAAGACATGTAATTAAAGATGCCAGCGTAGCATCAAAAATGTTTGATTTTGACTACCGAAATTTCAAAGTATTATTTGCTTTGTTAAATCTCAGTAATCTTGTCACTAAATGAGGAGAGAAATACTTAAAAAAATTAGCCGCACAAATTGGTCATTTCTGGCGGAGCGCTTGACAAAATCTTACAATGTAAGCTATGAAGGAATTCTTTTTACATTCCTGTACTTGACAGAAGACCTAGTTGCTTTTGCCTTTTTCGATGATGATTTTTTAAAGTAAGAAAAATGGTCCATGCTTTATAAAATAAAGAAAATTGTGAATCCTTATAGCATACATGGATGATAGTGATGTTATTCTCGAAAAGGACTTGCAAGATTTCTTTAAAATTAGCACTCTAAGGATTTTTTAAAATTATTCATTAATCTTTATTTATGGATTTAACTTTTTTGAAACAGATGTGACTAACTGGATTGAAAATTATCCCAACAAGACATATAATTAAGGATGCAAGCGCTGCTTCAGAAATGTCTGATTTAAACTACCAAAGTTTCAAAGTATTATTTGCTTTGCTAAATCTCAGAAATCTTGTCATTAAATGAGGAAATACTTAAAAAAATTAGCGGCACAATTTGGTCAATTCTAGTGCAATGATTGTATCACTGCATGTAATTCACTAGCAACTTTAGTCAACGTTGTTAATGAAGTGGCCAAAAGTGGGGTAGCACTCATGGAAGAATACAATAAAACTCACACAAAAAATGAACAAAAGAAGTATGAAAAAATGAGGAAAAGTATTTCAATGATGGGATAAAAACAAACCAAATCTTTTTTTTTTTTGTTCATATTTTGTTCCAGAAGACAAAAAGTTTAGCTTGATAATCTGGTATTAACAAAGATATTTTCAAAACTCATACATTTTACATGCTCTGTAGTATCCGTGCCTAATATGTTTCGTTAACAGCAAAACAAATCGCCTTTCATCTGTTCCTGACTGATGTTTTGAAACAACAAATGACTTGTCAATACCTTTACCTGAAAGAGTAATAGGTAATCTCACTATTGTTTAAGATCCTAAAATATTTTGTGATATTTTTCTTGAACTATTTAAAACCTAAAACTAATCATAAAGCTAAAAAATTTCATTATAGAGTATTAAAACATTTAACTAAATAAATCTTGGTGGAGATTAGGATATTATTCAGAATCGAAGAACTTACTGCAATTGAATGTACTTATTTTTTACTAGCTAAATGTAACTTTTCTTTCTCCTTCAGTAAGCATCTACACAGTAAATAAAACAAGTTGGAAATTGCACGTGAAGCGTAGCAAATGAGGTGCGTTCTACGATAACGAAGTTTTAAAATATTCAGATCTTGCTGATATAACAGAGCGTACTTTGGATACAGTATAGTGGTCGCAAACTTTGTGTTCCTGTAAATATGCAGGGAGTAATTTTTATTATACTTCATTAACGTATATCTTTTTCATAAAATGTGAAGTAGTTTAATATAATTAAAACACGCCCCAAACAATGTTTCCCCGTATAACATTATTTAGTGGAATACATTTGTGTGGCTCTGTGATTTAATAATAAATATTCTTTGCATCACAGATTGTACTAAATATATTTTTAGGGTATATTTCATAGATTCATGTCAATTATATTATGTTCAAATGAGTGTAACACCATTAAAATGCATTTGAAACTTTTTTCCCCATTGATCGTAATGTAACGGAATATTTTGATTGTCCCTGTAATTGATATATGCATCCGATTTTCATATCATTTGAAATGACTCGCCAAAATTATGTAATAATTACACATTTTAAATTTCAAACGATTGAAATGCATTTGAAATTTTTTCCCCATTGACCGTAATGTAACGGAATCCTTTTGATTGTCCCTGTAATTGATCTATCCACCCGATTTTCATAAAATTTGAAATGACTCGACAAAATTATGTAAAAATTATACGTTATAAATTTCAACCGATTAAAATGCATTTGAAACTTTTTCCCCATTAACCGTAATGTAACGGAATAATTTTGATTGACCATGTAAATAATCTATTCATCCGATTTTCATGACATTTGAAATGACTCGACAAAATTATGTAATAAATATACGTTTTAAATTACAAACGATTAAAATGCATTTGAAACTTTTTTCCCCATAGACCGTAATGTAACGGAATCCTTTTGATTGTCCCTGTAATTGATCTATCCATCCGATTTCCATAAAATTTGAAATAACACGACAAAATTATGTAATAATTATGTATTTTAAATTTCAAACGATTCGTTTGGGTAGTTTTTGCGTTGTTGTATGCGGACGGACATACGGACAGACAGACAGACGGACGGACTGAGCGACAACAATAGGTGCTACGTATTTACATAATTACGAAATCACCTATAAAGAGTATTTTGCAACAATATATAATAGCAATTTAGTTTCCAGCACTTTTTCTCAGTAATCAGTAGCAATATGTGCTTGAAACATTTTTTGTCCTTATGCAGGGAGAGTCATAAATAATGAAACAATGGGCTACCTCCTTAAATATTGCCCCTAGACCCATACTTCCAATTGTAAAAATTCATAAAAAAGGTTGAAATTTTTGATAAGATAAGTTGCAACTCCATGGGGGGGTTTATATGAAAAAAGTGCGAAAATTAAATTTTTATACGACCCTCGTAAGGCAAAATTCTCGATTAGGAAGTTATTCCTTATCCATCCCTAAATTTAACAAAAAAAATTTCATCTCCATATCTAAAAACCTCACAGAGATATTACAATCCAAAATTCCATAAAATTCGTGATTTACACTACTTAATCATGCCGGTAAACGAAGAATTTTTGACTCATTTTGAAAGTAAGTGAGGGATCGTCGACAAATTGTCCATTATTAAATGTTGGTTTAAGATACTGCCTCTTATTTGGATATAAAAAAGCAGCGTATTGGTTTAAAGCTAAACTTGTTTTCTGAATATATTTGTTGAGAATTACTCTCGAACTAAATGATTAGTCCGGTAGCGCTTGAGAAGAAAATCACCCACTAAGTCAATCTAAATTATTAAATTGTAATTTATTTAGAACAAAGTCTTATTTAAAATATAAATTGGATAGTATAGTATTTTTTTAGTGATGGGTTCTCTATCTTACTCAAATGCTCCTGAACACAGAAAGTCTCTGAGAAAGTCAGATTATTGGGTTTGCAGGCCGAAGATTAAATGACTTCACTTTGTTATAGGTATGAGCGTCGCCGTGGATCTCGATCACTTCCGCTCTTTCCGTCCTCACTATATAAGGAGAATCTGTCTCCGGAATTCTAGCTGAGCTACCTGCTTTTTCCCAGTTCTTTCACACAAACTGTCTCCTTTCTTTCCGTGTCCTCTCTCGAAAACAGCTCCATTAGGGAGAGACCTTGTGGATCACCTATAAGAAAGTTCACATATGATGTCAGTCCTGTAGAATTGGTGCCCTAAAAATGCTGAGTTCACACACAAACTACCCGTGAGAAAAACACCTTTCGCTCTTTCATCTAAAAGCATTCCGCGGTCTCTTTTGACAAATTGTTAGAAAGTTATTTCCTGTCTAAACCAAAGTGTTCTCTCGTCAACGAAAACCTCAACTTGTGTGGCCAAAATACCTAAGAATTAGTACAATGCTGAGTTCCTACGTAGGCCATTAAATCTGTAAAGTTCAATTCTTTACATATTTGTAGTCTACACTAAAGATCTGTATGGGTCGAAATAACTAAGTCCAGTCCTAAACCGACCAATAGAGAAAATATTTCACCCGGCTTAGAAAAATATTAAAACCATAACTTGGAACAAAAATTAAATCATAACCCGGCTCAGCCGGGAATTTCTACGAAGTTTTTTGCTTCGATATGGTTAAAAATTGTTTCCTAATGAGGAGTTCTGACCAAAAATACTTATTATAGCTTTTCGTTTTTCATATCTGTACATTTTATTATTAAAGAATCGCCAAAGGCTGTGATATATTTATTTTATCAATGAATCTATTTATATGTAAATGTTTCACTTATATTTTAATATCGTTAATCTATAGTCCACGGGTTGGCTACTTTGAAAAATGTTATACAGTAAAAACTTTTAAGATAGAATCTTATAGGGAAAAAATAAGTTATAGACAAATGGACTAAATAGTAAAACTTAGGAGGTGTAAATGGAGTTTATTATTGTATTCAATTTTTTAGCCTTTAAATATACTATTCTTTAAAAAAATAAATTTTAATGTTTTTTGTTGTAAAATAAAGGCGATTTAAAAATTTATGTGTTTTCCGTAAAAATGTTGATTGAGCCAAATTTTACTTATTTTATGCATGTATTAGGTCTGTCAAAGACAGTAGTTTCAATACGGGTTGTATCGAGACCGGGATAAAAAATTTCGTCCAGTGCAGACCTAGGAAGAGGGACATAGTCACCCACCGGTATGAAAAATACCTTTGGCCTGGTCAGGCGAATCTTTAGAAAAAAGTAACGTCTCGGTCCTGGCCTGGCCTGGGCCCAGAATACAGATTTTTTTAACTGCCTCTCCTGAACGATAAAAAGACTGAAGTTGGGAGGGCTAAATTTACAAAAAAGATTTAATCCGCATATTTGAAAAAACATTTTTTAAAATAACTGACGGACATTTAAGCAGTACAGAAAGGAGGTGGAAATAATAAAAGTCACACTCAATTCGAAATTTCAGCTACTGAAAGGAATTATTTTATACTTTTAGATTTTTAAAAGCATTTAAACATTAAATTAGGAGCCAAACTTTATTTAAAACTTTAAATACGTTTTTCTGTACGACGAGTTTTTCCCCATTATTTCTCATGTTTAAATTATTAAAAGTCTATAATTGCTGAAGAAAAAAGTGCAAAAACATGAAACACATCAGTTTTGATTATTTTACATTCGTTTTGTTTCGGTAAATTTGAAAAAAAAAAAATACTTATGAAAATTAATTTTTTAAATTTTTTTTATTATTTTTATGTATATATTTTTAATAGTTTTAAAATTAATATTGAAAAAAACCCTGAAAGAAAGCTAAAATTAGATTTTCACTTTTAATTAAATGGAAAGAAATTGAAATCCGATAAATAATGTTTCGACTTATAATGATATTAAATTATCTCATTTAATGTCATATTGTACTAATCATTTGAGTTCTTGTAAATTTTAGGATGGGATTTTCTTAGCAAATTATATAGCTAACCATTACAAAAATAAAAATAAATCAAAATTCTAACTCAGAAGATACATTTCTTACATGTTTCCTGGAACTGTTAAAGTAACATTGATTCTTGAATTGCATTTTGTGTCTAATCACTTAAAACCTGATGAATTATTTAAACGGCTATAACTCTGCGAGTTTTGAAGATATGAAGATGCAATTTTTTGTACCTAATTCAGGACTGGGTAAGGAATGTTTTCCTAATTGGAATTTTTATCCTACGGGGGCCGTATAAAAATTTAATTTTCGTATTTTTTCAAATAGACCCCCATGGAGTAGCAAGATATCCAACATTTCACCTTTTATTATGAATTTTTGCAATTGGAAATCTGGGTCTGGGGGCAATATTTAAGGAGATAGCCTATTGTTTCGCTATTTATGACTCACCCTCTATATTTGAAAGAAGTCCACTTTAAAGAAGTCCATAGAAGCACTTTTACTGCAAACGATATTGATAATAACTGTATAATAAAGTAAAATAGAGAAAAAATGCAAAGTGTAACTGAACTGTTTATTTTTTATATATCATTAATTTTTTACAGATATTTGATTTCTATTTCTGTTTGTAATTATTGTTAAGATGATTTTTAGCATTTTCCAACACAGTTGAATAAAAATTATGCATTCAGTTGTTTGCCCATCTGCCTATCATTCCGTCTGTACTCCCGCATACTTGGATTCGCATAGAATTGATGAAACTCACACAGGATGAAACTAGTCGTTGGGGGCCACCGTAATACTTACCCACCATGGATATGTATATGAAAATAAAACATGTGAAAACTATTTATACAATGCATTGCAATTCATAAACAAAATTTAAATATTGTTAATATACATAGTAATGCTCCATTAAAGAACTGCTGATTACCGATTACGACAAATTATATAAAACGCCAAACTACTCAAGTAGTACCAAACTGCGTAAAAGAAACATCCTAATAACTCTAAAAATAATAACTCTATTAACTATCAATTAACTGCGTCGGATTAAGCGTCTCATTTCAAATTAAAATATACCTCTGAATTGAAATTTGAATGAAATACAGGGTCATGAAAAATCGAAGAATGTGGAAAACAGGATTACAAATATCTCAGCAACTAATAATTCGATCGACTTTGTTCTATATGCAAAATGTGTGTTATTTTATTGCCTTTTACGTCCATTCCTCAGAACAAAAAAATTCGAAAATTTTTATATACCTTTCATCAGAAGGAATTTTTCGAGAGTCCGAAAAAAATAGTTCCGGATAATCGAGGTTGCTGATATTAAATAGGGTTCGTCCCACTTTTACATACTAATTACATACAAAATTTCAAGTCTCTATCTTAATTCGTTCGGGAGATAGAGCGTTTACAGGCAGACAGAGTGACACAGACAGAAAGACAGACGGACGGCAAATTTTTTTTTTTCTAAAAATATGTTTTTCGGAATCTCCACTATCTAAAGCGTGTAAATCCGTCAAAAATTTTTTTTCGATTTTCAAAACGATTGCAAGACTTACCCTATACTACGTATGATGCGTAAGTAAAAAGCATGTTTGGTATTGTTTATGAAGTATTTAGGATTAATGGTTCATTTACAGAGGCTCTCAAAAGATTTCATTTAGTTATGATTATGTGGGGGGGGGGGGGGAATTGTCTGCAAAGTATTTTAATGGTGATTGGTTGGAATAGTGATTACCCTATTCCAAATGTATTTGTGGAATGTATACTGACAAAAATCACAGGATTTTTTCACAATATGATTATGATAATATAAGTTTCTTATGACGTTGGTTGTTCATCTACAGGGAAATTTATTAAAAGGAACAGTTTTGTTGCATTATTCTGAATGTGTTGGAAAGTGCTTCACAACCCATGCTTAATGCATGTTTTCTTCTTTGTAGGTAATTTATAGCTCCGTTTTTGTATTTACTTTATTCGCAATTTTTCGCTGCATACTTATTTATTTTTGTAGATATTGTCACTTCCATATGGTTCAAATATTTCCTTTAACATTATTTTGTAATAAACACAAATATTGAATGCAAAGTAAACTGTATTTTCGTTTTAAAACATGCAATTTAGCTATTTATTTATTCTCTGGAAGAAACCAGCTTTACAGCGAAAAGTTGCATATTTATTAAATACAGGCTCACACTATACTGAAAAATTCTTTGATCTTTATATTCTTCGATCTTATGAATATAAAAAATATATGAAATGTAACTATAATTCTACCTATTCCGATTGCACGAAAATAAATTGTACAAAACTAATATTATATCTCGTACAAACACTTTTTTTTTTAATTTTCTATTTAATGTTAGAAAATGGAAAAGGATATTTTAAAGAATATATTTTTGAGTGCATCTTTTTGCGGTAATCGGATTCCATTTTTGTATCTATTGCCATTTTGATTTTTATGAAAGCAAAATATATCTTGTTCAAAACCCGTTTTCATATATAAATTGGAATATCATTATTTGGTTACATATTATTCAAGAAGATTATTATTTAAAATAATAAAACAAAGCATGTGAATAAAGAAATGATTTAAATTATTTTTTTTTATTGTATAATAATGACAAAAATATATAGTATAGAGCTTTCATAGTATTCTTTAATCATTTACAGTGAAATTATATTCATTTTCGTTCATTATTATTTATGTATATTTACGTTCATTGAAAAAATACGTGTAGCACTCGGGAACTGCCGCGGTAAAGCTGTTGCATAGCATTTTTTTTTAAATCAAATTATGCAATTATAATTATTTATTTGTTTTTTATTTATGCAGTTTTTTTTTTTTTTTTTTTTTTTTTTTTTTTTTTTTTGTAACTGATATTAATTCAAGTTACACTTTTTGAGCGTGATGACCGATAACAATTCTTTTTTCTTTTATTAAATAAATGAGAAGTTAATATCGTTTAAAATATTTTTATTATCTTACAATACATGTAGGTTAATCAGGAATTTTTATCATTGAAACTTTACGTTTATGGTAGCTGAAATAAAAAAAAACATAAGTTTGACTTGATTTTCTCAAAATACCTGAAAAATACCGCGTCAATATCTGCCGAAGTCTACCGAAGGATACCGTGCCGAAGTCTACCAAACTGAAGCGACGTTAGCCGGAGTGTTAGGTTTTTTTTCTCGTTACGGAATTCCTAGATTCCTTCGCCGCGCTCAAAGCCCGCGATAAAAGCTATGCAATACCTTAATAAATTACTAAACAAAATTTGGCCGCGCTACGAAAATTAGATCGCGAATTATAAGCATTTAAAATTTTCCGAATCTCACCGTGGGGGTCTCCTGTCACCAAAAATTTATACTGTCTCATAATAAATTACCAAACGAAATTTGGCCGCATTACGGAAATTAGATCGCGAGTTATAAGCGTTTTAAATTTTTCGATCCTCACCATGGGGGATGTCCCGTCACGAAAAATTAACACTGCCTCATAATAAATTACCAAACAAAATTTGGCCGCGCTACGAAAATTGATCGCGAGTTATAAACATTTTAAATATTTCAACCCTCACCGTGGGGGGGGGGTCTCCTGTCACCAAAAATTAACACTCTCTCATAACAAATTACCAAACAAAATTTGGCCGCGATACGAAAAGTAGATTGCGAGTTATAAGCATTTTAAATTTTTCGACCCTCACCTTGGGGAGGGTCTCCTGTCACCAAAAATTAACACTGTCTCATAATAAATCACCAAACAAAATTTGGCCGCGCTACGAAACTTAGATCGCGGGTTATAAGCATTTTAAATTTTTCGATCCTCACCATTGGGCGGGTCTCCAATCACCAAAAGCTACATTATCCTACCTTGTTACTTACCCATCATACGTAGTATAGGGTAAGTCTTGCAATCGTTTTGAAAATCGAAGAAATTTTTTGACGGATTTACACGTTTTAGATAGTGGAGATTCCGAAAAACATATTTTTAGAAAAAAAAAATTGCCGTCCATCTGTCTGTCTGTCTGTCTGCCTGTCTGTCTGTAAACGCTCTATCTCCCGAACAAATTGAGATAGAGACTTGAAATTTTGTATGTAGTTAGTATGTAAGAATGGGACGAACCCTATTTAAAATCAGCAACCTCGATTATCCGGAACTATTTTTTTCGGACTCTCGAAGAATTCGTTCTGATGAAAGGTATATAAAAATTTTCGAATTTTTTTGTTCTAAGAAATGGACGTAAAAGGCAATAAAATAACACACATTTTGCATATAGAACGAAGTCGATCGGTATATTAGTTGCCGAGATATTTGTAATCTTGTTTTCAACATTCTTAGATTTTTCATGACCCCCGTATTTCATTCAAATTTCAATTCAGAAGTATATTTTAATCAATACAAAAAACCCTTAACGGGTTAAAAGCTTGTGACGCAGCAGTTTATCTTACATCTCTAAGAATTTTAAATTTGGGACTTAAAACTAATGATATCAAAATTTATGTGACGCTATGCTATTAATATATATATATATATATTAAAATTTATTCATTAATGCTTTATCATTTACATCTTTCTTAATTTCGAAATATGAATCTTAAAAGTTATGATATCAAAATTTAAGTGACGCCTTGATGAGACTTTAAACGATGTTTTAAAATTCTATTTATTTATTTATTTATTATCTAAATACATTTACATATCTAAACAATACTTTTCATTTTCCAATACACTGTTAAATACATCACTTTCACTGAATATATATAATGCACTGAAATGTTTTATTTGAATAAATTGGCTTATCTTTTGTGCTACGCTATCCAAAATGAAAAGTAACATTTAAATAAATATTTTTCCACCATTGTAACTAAACTAAGTTAAATATATGCAAATAGATACAATGACGCAAAAATATTTATTTAAATGTTACTTTTGATTTTGGATAGCGTAGCACAAAAGATAAGCCAATTTATTCAAATAAAACATTTCAGTGCAGTATATATATTCAGTGAAAGTGATGTATTTAACAGTGTATTGGAAAATGAAAAGTATTGTTTAGATATGTAAATGTATTTAGATAATAAATAAATAAATAAATAGAATTTTAAAACATCGTTTAAAGTCTCATCAAGGCGTCACTTAAATTTTGATATCATAACTTTTAAGATTCATATTTCGAAATTAAGAAAGATGTAAATGATAAAGCATTAATGAATAAATTTTAATATGTATATATATATATATATATATATATATATATTAATAGCATAGCGTCACATAAATTTTGATATCATTAGTTTTAAGTCCCAAATTTAAAATTCTTAGAGATGTAAGATAAACTGCTGCGTCACAAGCTTTTAACCCGTTAAGGGTTTTTTGTATTGATATCATTGCTTTTTTTAGGTTAATGATAAAAAAAAATAAAAGACTAACGCAAAAAATTCATATTCATGATTCATTCGCCTTTAATTACCCCTCCCCCATCCACTTAAAAAAAAGATATTTCATATTTTATTAATGTGTGTTGTACTACTTGATTTTGTTAAAAACAACTCTGTAGTAAAATAAGTTAGTAAAAGATAAGAAGGTAATGTACATTCAGCACCAAACATCTCAGAAAGGGTTTTATAATCTATGCTGTATGTATCATTTCTCATTCTTGTTAACTATGTTTATTCTTTACACATGTTGATACATATACTGCAGATGGATTAAAATGATCAGGGATACAATATTCAGAATATGCTGGAAAGTATTTCATAATCTATGCTGCATGCCTGATTCTTGTTAATTATGTTTCAACCTATGTATAGGTTGGTAATATTGCAGATTGATTAAGACTATATGCGTTACAATATTCAGAATATTCTGGAAATGTTTCATAATCTATGTTGCACACATGTTTTTCTTTCTTGTTAGTTATGATTTGTTCTTTATATAGATTGGTAAAATTACTGCAAATAGATTAAAATGATAGGTTTACAATATTGAACATGTATTGAAAAGTGTTTCATAATCTGTACTTATGCGTAATTTTTCATTCTTGTTAGTTTATTTATGTTTTCCTGTTTGCATAGGGTGGGAAGATTACTGTACAAAGATGAAAACTATAGGTTTAAAGTATTCAGAATGAATTGGAAAGTATCTAAACATACTGTATGGAAAAATTTTTATTGTCGTTAATTATGCTTTGTTTTTTGCACAGAATGGTAAAATTCTTGTACATGAATGACAATAAGTTTACAGTATTCAGAATGTGTAGGAAAATGTATCATAATCGATGCAGTATGCATGATTCTTTGTTCTTGTTAGGTATGTTTTGCTCTTTGCACTGGGTGGAAAAATTACTGTATATGGATGAAAATAGTAGGTTAATAGTATTCAGAATATGTTGGAAGTTGCATCATATTCTATGTTGCACACATAACTTTTCGTTCTTGTTTTTTTTTTTTTTTCCTTTACACATTGATAAAATTATTGCAGATGGATGAAGGCATTTAATTAAATCAGGCTTATATTAAAATTGACAATATATATTCTAAATTAATCAATGTACCTATCATTTGTACAAGAATGTCCTGATTGGTAATTGCCCCGGTGTAATTGATAATTACAATGTTCCCAGGGTAGTTACCGAGAATCAAAAAATTTTAATTAAGCAAACTTTAAATAATATTTTAATCAAAGCCTATATTTTATTGAATAGAAACATGGTGAATCATTAACCATGCTAAATTTGGTCACATCTATTGTAAATATTAAAAAGATATTTAGATGTTAGTGTTTTTTGATCAGGAATTACCCCGGTCCACCCTATAAGTTTCATACTTCAATTAGGAAAATGTTTAACTGACAAAGAAAGAAAATCAGGACTCTCTTATTTATTAAATATTTTCATTTCATATGAAACTTTCCATTCTTGGGCGACTTAACTTACAAATAAACTAACGACTATAACGACTATACTATAACGATATACTATAATGACTTAACTTAACCAATATATTTTTATTGAACATTTCAGTCACTAAGCATAAAACATGCAAAGTACATAAATTTAAACATTTCATGTTTTTTAGATTTAAATTTTTTTTTTCTTTTTTAAACATAATTTTATGAAAAAAGCAGACAGCTATTAAAAAATATTCCATATTTTCTTAGGGTTTCTTGCAGTGCAATACATCAAAAGTCTTTTCTAGATTTTCAACATTGTACGTAATATTTTGACGACTTGAAATTTTTTTATTTTTTCTCATAAATCATGTAAAATAACATTTATCCATTAAGAACCACATTTGATTTACTAAACTGCTATAAATACAAATTCCAATTGAAATCTACCCTAAACCCGAAAAATTTAAACCAGATTCAAATGGAATTTTCAGGTGGCACTTCAAAATATATTATTTTGTCACAGGTAAAAGGGTTCTAATTAAAAGTTTTTTTTTTCTTGTGTTTTTTTCAATTGGGTTAAGGATAGATTTCAATAGGAATTTTCAGGTTCTGGGTAGTGCATGTTGACAGAAATTAATTCGTCTTTCTTAAACAGATTAATGTTTACACTGATTTTCATTTCAGTTCAAATTGGGTTCTTGTCAATGTGTATCAGCAGAAATTATTTTTCCTTTTTTGGATCAAGTTAAGATTCCATAGAATTTTTTTTTTTTTTTTGGGGGGGGGATGTTGGAGTGAGTTCAATTCAAATGTAATTTTCAAGTTCTGGTCAGATTGCATTTCCACAGAAAATATTTTGTTCTGTGCAGGGATTGGATTTAAAATAGACTTCAATCGGAATTTGCAGCTTCTAGTCTGTCCGTATCAATGGAAATTACATTTTCTTTCTCGTTTCAGGATATGGTTGGATAATTTTTTTTTAAGGTTCAAATCTGGTTATGGGTTGAGTTGAAATAAAATTTTTAAGTTCTTGTTGAGTTACATTTCAATCTATAATATTTTGTTGCAAATAGATTGACTACTGGAGGGATTTTTTTTTTTTTTTTTAGTGTTTGGATTGTGTTTAGGATAGACTTCAATTGAAAATTTCCGGTTCTGGTCAATGTATGTTTTTTTTTTTTTTTTTCGGGTTTGAATCTCGATTCAGTTTGACTTGAATTGAAATTTTCAGGTTCTTGTCAAGTTGCATTTCAAGTACTAGTTTTCAATTCTGGTCAGTGGATGGGGACGGAAATTATTTTGTCTTTCTTGAACAGATTTATATTTCCTAATTTTTTTATTTTACCTTTTTTTTTGGGGGGGGGTTGGATTGGGTTTCAGGTTAATAGTTCGGATCGTGTTTGAGATAGACTTCTATTGGAATTTCCATGATCTGGTCAGTACATATCGACATAAATTGTTCTTTTTTTTTTCTAAAATCTTGATTTGATTGGATATTTTTTTGAGGGGGGGGGGGGGAATTGAATCTGGTTTCGGATTGACCTCAAATGGAATTTTCAGGTTCTAGTTGAGTTGCATTGCAAGTATATTATTTTGTCGCAGATAGATTGGGTTACAATTGGAATTTTTTTTTTTTGGGGGGGGGGGTGGTAGTATTTGAACTGGGTTTAGGATAGATTTCAATTGAAATTCTTGTCAATGTATGTGGACAGAAATTATTTGCTGTTTCTTGGACAGACTTGTGTTTCCATTGTTTTTTCCCTTTCGGGTTTGGATTAGGTTACATGTTAACTTTCAGACTCTTCTCGGTGTGTATCGGCAGAAATAATTTTCTCTTTTTCGGATTAGGTTAAGGTTCGATAGAAATTTTTTTCAGGTTTCGATCAGGTTCAATTCAAATGGAATTTTCAAGTTCTGGTCAGGTTGCGCTTTAATAGAAAATATTTTGTCCTGTATACAGGACATAGATATTGGGTTCTGGTTATATGGAATTTCCTTTTCCAGGTTCAGATTAGGTTTAAGATAGACTAATTGGAATTTTCAGATTTCTGATCACGCGTATCTATGGAAATTAAGTTTTCTTTCCCGAATCGAGATATGGTTGGATAAATTTTTTTCTTTTTTTGGGGGGGGGGGGGAGTTGAATCTGGTTTCGGTTTGACTTCAAATGTAATTTTCAGGTTCTTGTTCAGTTGCATTTCAATGTATTTTATTTTGCAGCAGATAGATTGAGTTACTCTTGGAGGGATTTTTTTTTCTTTCTGGTTTTGGATTGTATAAGATAGATTTCAATAGGAATTTTTCGATTCTGGTCAATGTATGTCAATGGAAATTATTTTGTCTTTCTTGGACAAATTTATATTTCCATTAAATTTTTGTTGGTTTAGAATGGGTTTCAGGATTACTTTTAGGTTCTTGTTGGCAGAGTTGTATAAAACCAAAAACTTTCTGCAAATAAATTTAATGTTGGGTGTAATTCACATTTTTTGCGCAATTTATGGTCATCATTCATGATTTTTATACGATTTATGAATGTAATTTGCATTTTTGAGCAATTTATGGACATAATTTGCAATTTTTATACGATTAATGAAAGTAATTTACATTTTACATGATTTATGGACGTAATTTGCTATATTTATGCGATTCATAGACATAATTTGCGTTTTTTGAGCTTTCTATCAACGAAATTTGCGTTTTTTGATCGATTTATTGACGTTGTTTGTGTTTTTATAGGATTTATGAATGTAATTCGCTTTTTTTACCAATTCTTGTACGTAATTCACATTTTTTGCAATTTATGAATGTTATTCGTGTTTTTTTGCACAATTTTTTTATGCAATTTATGAATGCAAATACTTAAGATTGAATCTAGTTTCGGAATGACTTCAAATGGAATTTTCAGGTTCTTGTTGAGTTGCATTTCAAGTATATTATTTTGTCACAGATAGATTGGGTTACAATTGGAATTTTTTTTTTTTGGGGGGGGGGCGGTAGTATTTGAACTGGGTTTAGGATAGATTTCAATTGAAATTCTTGTCAGTGTATGTGGACAGAAATTATTTGGTCTTTCTTGGACACACTTGTGTTTCCATTGTTTTTTCCTTTTCGGGTTTGGATTAGGTTTCATGTTAACTTTCAGACTCTTGTCAGCGTGTATCGGCAGAAATAATTTTCTCTTTTTCGGATTAGGTAAAGGTTCGATGGAAATTTTTTTCAGGTTTCGATCAGGTTCAATTCAAATGGAATTTTCAAGTTCTGGTCAGGTTGCGCTTTAATGGGAAATATTTTGTTCTGTACAGATATTGGGTTCTTGTTATATGGAATTTCCTTTTCCAGGTTCAGATTAGGTTTAAGATAAATTTCCAGATTTCTGATCACGCGTATCTATGGAAATTAAGTTTTCTTTCCCGAATCGAGGTATGGTTGGATAAATTTTTTTCTTTTTTTTTTGGGGGGGGGGGGGAGTTGAATCTGGTTTCGGTTTGACTTCAAATGTAATTTTCAGGTTCTTGTTCAGTTGCATTTCAATGTATTTTATTTTGCAGCAGATAGATTGAGTTACTCTTGGAGGGATTTTTTTTCTTTCTGGTTTTGGATTGTATAAGATAGATTTCAATAGGAATTTTTCGATTCTGGTCAATGTATGTCAATGGAAATTATTTCGTCTTTCTTGGACAAATTTATCTTACCATTAAATTTTTGTTGGTTTAGAATGCGTTTCAGGATAACTTTTAGGTTCTTGTTTGCAGAGTTGTATAAAACCAAAAACTTTCTGCAAATTAATTTAATGTTGGGTGTAATTCGCATTTTTTGCAAAATTTATGGTCATCATTCATGTTTTTTATGAGATTTATGAATGTAATTTGCATTTTTGAGCAATTTTTATACGATTAATAAATGTAATTTACATTTTACATAATTTATGGACGTAATTTGCTATTTTTATGCAATTCATAGACATAATTTGCGTTTTTTCAGCTTTCTGTCGACGAAATTTGTGTTTTTTGATCGATTTATTGACGTTATTTGTGTTTTTATAGGATTTATGAATGTAATTTGCTTTTTTTACACAATTTTTGGACGTAATTCGCATTTTTTGCAATTTATGAATGTTATTCGTGTTTTTTTGCACGATTCATGGAAGTGATTTGCATTTTTTGAGTGATTTATGAACATAATTCACATTTTTATGCGATTCATGGACGTAATTTGCATTTTTTGAGCGATTCATGAATGTAATTCACGTTTTTTATGCAAATCATGAATGCAAAATGCTATTCTTTATTTTTATGCGATTTATAGTCGTAATTTGCATTTTAGCTTTCTGCTGCCAAAATTCATGTTTTTTGAGCGGTTTATGAACATAATTCCCATTTTACTACACAATTCTTAGACGTAATTTGCATTTTTCATACAATTTATGAACGTAATTCTCACTTTTTTACCAATTCATCGACGCAATTCACGTTTTGAGCGATTTGTGGACGTAATTCGCATTTTTATATGCAATTAGCTTTTTTTTGAGCGATTCATGGACATAATTCGCGATTAATGAATGTAATTTACATTTTACATGATTTATGGACGTAATTTGCTATTATTTATGCGATTCGTAGACATAATTTACATTTTTTGAGCGTTCTCTCAACGAAATTTGCGTTTTTGGATCGATTTATTGACGTTATTTGTGTTTCTATAGGATTTATGAATGTAATTTCCTTTTTTACCAATTCTTGGACGTAATTCGCATTTTTTGTAATTTATGAACATTATTAGTGTTTTTTTGCACGATTCATGGAAGTGATTCGCATTTTTTGAGTGATTTATGAACGTAATTCACATTTTTAGGCGATTCATGGATGTAATTTGTGTTTTTTGAGCGATTCATGAATATAATTCGCCTTTTTTATGCAATTTATGAATGCAAAACACTATTTGCTATTTTTATGCTATTTATAGATGTAATTTGCGTTTCAGCTTTCTGCTGCCAAAATTCGTGTTTTTTGAGCGATTTATGAACATAATTCTCGTTTTACTACACAATTCATAGACATAATTTGTGTTTTTCATACAATTTCTGAACGTAATTCTCACTTTTTTAAACAATTCATGGACGTATTTCATGTTTTGAGCGATTTGTGGACCCAATTCACGTTTCTTATGCAATTTGCTTTTTTTTGAGCGATTCATGGACATAATTCGCGATTTTTATGCGATTAATGAATGTAATTTACATTTTACATGATTTATGGAGGTAATTTGCTATATTTATGCGATTCATAGACATAATTTACGTTTTTTGAGCTTTCTATCAACGAAATTTGCGTTTTTTGATCGATTTATTGACGTTGTTTGTGTTTTTATAGGATTTATGAATGTAATTCGCTTTTTTTACCAATTCTTGGACGTAATTCCCTTTTTTTGCAATTTATGAATGTTATTCGTGTTTTTTTGCACAATTTTTTTATGCAATTCATGAATGCAAATACTTAGAATGGGTTTCAGGATTACTTTTAGGTTCTTGTTGGCAGAGTTGTATAAAACCAAAAACTTTCTGCAAATAAATTTAATGTTGGGTGTAATTCACATTTTTTGCGCAATTTATGGTCATCATTCATGATTTTTATGCGATTTATGAATGTAATTTGCATTTTTGAGCAATTTATGGACATAATTTGCAATTTTTATACGATTAATGAATGTAATTTACATTTTACATGATTTATGGACGTAATTTGCTATATTTATGCGATTCATAGACATAATTTGCGTTTTTTGAGCTTTCTCTCAACGAAATTTGCGTTTTTTGATCGATTTATTGACGTTGTTTGTGTTTTTATAGGATTTATGAATGTAATTCGCTTTTTTTACCAATTCTTGGACGTAATTCACATTTTTTGCAATTTATGAATGTTATTCGTGTTTTTTTGCACAATTTTTTTATGCAATTTATGAATGCAAATACTTAAGATTGAATCTAGTTTCGGAATGATTTCAAATGGAATTTTCAGGTTCTTGTTGAGTTGCATTTCAAGTATATTATTTTGTCACAGATAGATTGGGTTACAATTGGATTTTTTTTTTTTTGGGGGGGGGGGGGCGGTAGTATTTGAACTGGGTTTAGGATAGATTTCAATTGAAATTCTTGTCAGTGTATGTGGACAGAAATTATTTGGTCTTTCTTGGACACACTTGTGTTTCCATTGTTTTTTCCTTTTCGGGTTTGGATTAGGTTTCATGTTAACTTTCAGACTCTTGTCAGCGTGTACACTCTAAAAAATAAATGTGTAAATTGGCCAGTTTTACCCATGGATATGTGTAAATTTGTAAATTTACACACCTGTCGTAAAATTTACACATTTTTTCTCGGAAATTTACCTATTTTTATGTGTATTTATCTTATGAAAGTAAGTGTGTAATTTATTATCACTTGAAAAACTCAGACAAGTGTGTAAATGTTGAAAAATGCCATTATTTACACGAATTTGTGATTTATTCTAATTTAAACATAATTATATGTACACAGATAAGTGTGTAATTTTTTTTAAATGCATACTTGACTTAAAATTTACACATTTTGAGGAAAAAATTACCTGTTTTTATGTGCACCTAACTTGAGAAATCAAATGTGCAATATGTTATCGCTTTATAAATTCAAACAAATGTGTAAATGTTGAAAAATGCCTGAAATTACACAAATGGCGTGTTAGACATAATTACAAGCAGAGAATATTCGAAAAATCCGTTTTGTTTTCGTTTTCGGCCCAAAATCTGAGTTCTGCCGAAAATTCGGTTTCGTTTTCGTTTTCGGTCCAATATTCGTATTTTGCCGAAAATTCGATTTCGTTTTCGGCCCAAAATCTGAATTTCACCGAAAATTCGGTTTCGGTTTCGTTTTTGGCCCAAAATTTGAGTTTCTCCGAAAACTCGTTATCGGCGGAAATGCTGTTAGAAATTCGGCTGGACCGAAACCCGGCCGAAACTATCTGAATTCTAGAAATCTTCTTTCTTCCGTTGAAAATTTTTGACATGACTTGTTGATTGAGCTGTTTCCGCTCAGATGAGAAACTCTTTATTTAATGTTATGAATAAAGTTTATTGTTTATAATTATCGACCACAGCTGATTCATGACGTGAAATCAAATTAAACATCCTCCTACATACGGCGCTCTTCACCTGCTCCTTAAAAGCTGCACGCTTAATAGTACTAGAAAATTTTTAGTTTAAAAACGCAGATGTTTCGATTGCTATTTCTAAAAGTTCTAACATTCTATGTTGTTGATGAATTAATTACATTTTATTTTACATGCAAATAAAAAGTTTTGTTCAAAGTAGAGATGTGCACGCACCCGGGCTTGGATGACGATATGAATCAGAATTTTCAAATGGGCCGGTAAACAAAATAAACGGGTTTGGGCCGATAAAATAAAATATTTAGCGGTCCTACCGGCCGACATAAAAATTTAAACCAAGCCGATAAAATATTAGCTACTTTCAAAGAATTTGTTTTTCATCAGAATAAATATAAACCTGCGTCACGAGCTGATGCTTGATAAATAACATTAATGAAGAAATGTAACATGTCCACCGAAGAGACTGGCATCGGACATGGTGTCTGTTTAGATTTTTTCAGCACACTTGTGCGGTATTAAGATCAGATTTGCATTTTTTTATTACGTAGTGGAGCTGGGCCGGAACTTAACGTAGCTGTTCCCAGGATGTGTGGGGCAAGCAATATGTTTTGTAAAAATATTAGTAGTGATAATGAACTTCTGTTTACGGAATCTTTGGAAATGTACCTTAAAATGTTTTTTAGCTCACAGGCTATCATAGCCTGAGAGCTTATGTGCCCGTCCGTTCTGTATGTATGTGCGTTCGTGCGTAACGCGATAACTCATGATAAAAATATCCGATCCACTTGAAATTTTGTATGTAGGTATATCCTGACAAGGCGCTTCCCTGATTAGTTTTTGGAGTTCATTCGATATGTATAAAAGGGGGAACGGGGGGCTCATGCCCCCCGTTAGTTGATATAAATGGGATTTTCATGCAGAATTAAGTTTTCGTTCAAAATTTAGATTAGGATCATTCTGATGAGGCGATTCCGTGACTGTTATTAGGTGTTCATTTGATAAGTATAAATCGGGGGAACAGGGGTTCTAATGCCCCCCCCCCGTTAGTTGATATAAATGGGATTTTCATGCAGAATTAATTTTTCGTTCAAAATTTAGATTAGGATCATTCTGATGAGGCGATTCCGTGACTGTTATTAGGTGTTCATTGGATAAGTATAAATAGGGGGAACAGGGGCTCTAAAGCCCCCCCCCTTAATTTATATAAATGGGTTTTTCAAGCAGATTTCGTTCAAATCTCTGAATAGTTTTGGAAGTTTAATGGTTAAGTATAAAAGAGGGGGATAACTCCTTTTAAATTATATAAATGCTAAATGGGTTTTTATTAAGAATTATCTAATTTGCTCTGAATGTTGGATATAGATTTTTTATATGATAAAGCATGTCTTTGATAGTATAGGAGGTTCAATGATTAAGTATAAAAAAAGAGGAAAGGGGAGAGCTGTTTCCCCTTCTTAATTTTTTTTTCGAACGGAATTAACCCTTGAAAATATAAGGCTTTAATATACAATTAGTATTTGTAGCCTGTGAGCTCAATGCCATCAGTTTAACTGGGCAGTATTCTTTATTAATTCCCTGCTCAACGTGAAACTCTGACACATATTCTGACTAATATTATTTAACAGTAAAGACTTAAAATTGACAAGCTTGACTATTAAAGGAATTTGGAATCGATAGCGTTTTCTATTTTTGATAGATAAATTATTTTTCGACAAATAAGAGTTTCTTATCGTGGCTTCAGGTTTTTCTCCTTTTCGTGATGTTGCTTTCGGAAATTCAATTCAAACGTTATCTTTTGCACGATTTTTTCAAAGATACATTGCCTTTATCAAAAAATGGATAACGCCATTCGATTACATTATTTATTTATGAAAACACCTGTCTTATGAGTTCCAAAAAAATATGAGTTCATAAATGTGTCAGAAAGTAGCTCTTTGGGGTTTAAAAATAGCCTTAGTAAAAGAAAGATAAATATTTTCACAAATCTTCTTTTTATAAAAGAGTTTTAAAAATTATGTTTATAGCATTCATTTTTTTCTTTTATTCAAAGCAATATTAATTTTTTTATGAATTTTTATTTGAATGTTGAAACGTCCAAGAAATCTAAGTAATCGTTACTGTGGTATTGTGTATTTTCCATCGTAATTTTAAAATATACGTTAAATTTATCCCATAGATATGTATGCAGTATTCTTTAAAAGAATCTCAATTGTATGTTAAGAAAAATCTGAATTTTTTGTAGAAATTGAGTTGGGCCATTAACTGTGAAAATCTGAATGGGCCGGGCCGGGTTGAACTTATATAATTTTTACACCGTACTGAGCTGGATCCAGGGCCTGAAAATTCCGGCCCTTGCAGACTTTTAGGTTAAAGACACAGAGATTCCGCCAACTTGGGCACAAAACATAGATTTTTCAAACAAGGACGCTATTTCAAAGCATTCGTAAAGAGGCGAGGGAGTGGCAAAGATTTTTCGGGAGGAAGTAGCACTTATTTATTTAAGCATACGGCTTATCTATATTTAAATCTCCATTAAACTAATAATAATTATAAATTATAAAATGGTTATTTTTTTTAAATAAAAACTTACTTATAGTTAGTTTTCTAAAAAAAACTTTTAAGCAATTTATTTTAACTACTTTTAATGAGAAATATTAAATAACTGAAAAAATGTGTATATTCAAAAATTAAATATTCACTATTGATTTGTTCTTGATTATTAATTGCATTATTAATTAATTATTAATAAATATATATGAGTATTGATTGTCAATAGCAAAAGCAAATATAAAAGTTATATTATTATTTATATTTTGCTTTTGCTTGAACTTGTGCACATTTATACATGTTTATGTATGTTAAAAATGTGCGTCTAATACACACATAATTAATTAATAATTATGTCTATTTATGTATGTATTAATAACTTAAAAAATGAACATTTTCGTTTTCGGCCGAAAATTGAAAGATTACCGAAATTCGATTTCGGTTTCATTTTCGGTCTTACAGACCTGTTTCGGTCGATCCTTTTTATAAGTATATAAATCTGAAAAAAAACTGAAACGAAATAAACCGAACACGAAACGAAACATTTTTTTTTCACTTCAAGCAACAAACATAATTTAGTGTTTGTTGGCTAATATTCCACAATGAAATAATAAAAAAAAACTTCAGTAAAAACACGTACCTATATAAAACAAAAATTTAATAGACATGTAATTGAACTAAGCGCATAAATTACTAAAATATTAGAATTAAAAAAATTTGCAGCCAGCAAAATCTATGATTTCTCAACTATTGCCTCTTGGTATGATTCCTAGCTTATTTTTAGGAACAAATTTTGCATTTGCGATGGAAGATACAAAGCGTACTTTTCTAATTTAGAAATATTTTGCATTATTGTCTATTAAAATCATTTTTAACTATTCAAAATTTAAACATTGTTTAATTTGGTATGCGATCTATATCAGTATAGTTATCGTTACAATTGACAAAAAGCTTAAACTTTTTTGAAATAAATCGAAAAAAGGCATAAAAAATGTCTTAATATAAGAAATTTTAAATTAAAAAGTCTTCACCACATAAAGAAACAAAAATAATTCACCACATTAAGAACGGGAGAAAACATCTGCCATGTGCCTAGATAAAGAACTCGAAAACTGCAGACGATTATCAAATATAAATAAATGAATAAAAAAACACTGTTTATTTAGTCTTTGGAATACGCAGAGAACATTTGCAGAGAACAAAAATAGCCATTTTATGCGCGTATAGCCTCAGTCTGGATTTAAAAATCTTACCAAAAAATTCGTTGGAGTCATTCCATGCGTACTTTTGATGAAATATGTATCCGAGAAATGTACAATTGCTCTGGGCATGGTTAAAAATATTTATGCCAGTGTTATTGTACTTATTATCGGAACATTTATTAGATCTACAAACATCAAGGATTACATCAGAAAAGGAAAAACGAAGTCATTGAAAAATAGGTATGAAGAAATATTTTCCCTGTTTCTTTTCTTTGAATTATAACTATTTTATTAAAATAAATAACTGTCTTTCGACAACTAAAATCAGATGATAAAAATCAATTATTTAAATTACTTCTTTTAAAAATAAGATTTGTTTACCTGTAGAATATCAATCGTTAAAATCGCATATTTTCTGAAATTTTAAAATTATGTGGAAAAATATTGTAACCACAGTTTATCATAATTAGCAAATATTTAAAGGTATTTAAATTTCTGAATAAAAAACTTTCTTTTAAAATAAAATTGTTTTCAAATTTAATTTTTAAATTTTGCATTAAGTAATGACATGAAAATACTTTTATAAGGGAAAGTTGGTATTCTTTCCAGTTTTAAATTTGTAAATTTATAATATTGATGTGAAGCATATACTTTTCTGCTTATTGTAAATATGAAAAATTATTACTATTTGCTATTTATTCTTTTATTTATTTATTTTTGTATATATTCTTAAAATAATGCCTTTCTAGCATCCGAATAAATATTTGAAATTTAAACATCTAATAGCATTTGAAATAATTCTTTGATTTAAAAATTGTCTGTTTCAGCATGCTTATCATAATGTTTGCTATAAAGTTAACCAGTTTTCATAGTTTTACATGCTATAGATTTCTCAATTCTATTTCTACTGATGTCAAATGAAAATTAACGGATTTTGATTCATGGTTTTTCATTTACGATTTTTAGATTGAAGCAATTAAAAATTGTTTTTAATTCATTGAAAACATTCATAAACTACAAACAAAATAAACAAAAATAAAAATTTTAATTAAATTAATTTCATTATTCTGTTTATAGTTTAAAGAATACAAAAAATACTGTATAATACAAGAGATTAGATTTTTATGTAAAATTTATTTTGATAATGCTTTGAACATTTAAGCAGCAATGTTTCTTATATAATTTTAAACCTTAAAAAAATATATTACAAATATTGCACCTAATTTTCACGTAGATTGATGAAAAATAATTCTTTATCAAATTTAACACAATTATTATAATTGGTAAATAAATCACACAAATTGCCATTTTTCAACATAGTCCAAAAGCGTATAGGCCTGAATTTGAATCGGAGAGCTTTGTGAGAGCTTGCAATGTTCTGCCAATTGAGCTATCCAGGATAAATCTGGAAGACACAATTCAGCCAAAAAACTACAGATATATAATAAATAATACTAGACTGGCAGCTTACTCCAAAGGTCCCTAGTTCCTGTCCTGCCCTAGATGCTTTTTCACCTATTTGGTAAAATTACATTATAATTCTTTTTGAACGTTATTACAGTAGAACCCCGCAAATCCGGACCCCGATAATCCGGATCGATTTGGTCATTTTTTTTCCAAGCTTGAGAAACATTTTTGCTGATTTCTATAACACTAACTTATTTCATCGTCATATTTTGAATTAAAAAAAAACTTTTTCTGAAATTTTTTCGACTTTTTTATTACAGGCTATTTCCATGAGTACTTGTAGTGTAAGTCACAGGCTACGATTTTTGGCTACCAGTATTATAGAACGAGAAAAATGTGATTAATTTTATTGCACATTCTCATTAATTGAATGAGGCCAAGCAGACTTTTCGAAAATAGCGGTGGCTAACAAGCATAGCAATTAATAAGTTATGTGACTTACACTACAGAACCCATGGAATTGGCCTACAAAGTAAACATTTTTCTGTTTGTAAATATTCAATAAGTTTAACATAAAAGTGATTTTGTGTAAGTATGCTTAATTTTATTTCATTTTTTTCTAAGTCTCCGGATTTTTGATAATCCGGATTGGGTCTGGTCCCAATTAATCCGAATTATCGGGGTTTTACTGTATTTAGAACTAGTAGTTATCTGTAGAGCTTCTTAGAGCTCCTGGTGATAAATTTGGATGCTAAATTGAACAAAAGCTTAAGTATGTAATATGTGACTATAACATTGCTAACAAAGCGAGAACCAACATAGTGAAAATTATCCAAGTCGGGGATCGAACACGTAATTCTTGAAATAGCTCTCCAAGTGCTCTACCATTTAAGCTACGAGGAAGATGGCCAGCTTGTCAATTCTCACTCACATTTTGTTGGTAAGGCTGCAACTGCAGCACAAAATAATAACGTCTACATGAGCACACAAACTTGTGGCATAACATGAGACACAGATAAGTCCAGCATTAGTGAATACATATATAATTATAATAATTTTTTAATTATTTATCAGCAGTGAAATTACGCTTGAAATAATTGAATATTTAATATGTGATTTCCACGTTACTAACAAAGCGTAGAACCAAAATAATGAAAAATGTCAAACCTGGGATCAAACTTTAACCTCTGGAATAGCGCTCCAAGTGCTCTCAGCTCCAAGAGCACTTGAAGCCTTAATCGGAGCTTTCTCCCTTTTAATATTTATGATATTATCAGAGTTATAATGGACCTGGCAATACACATCTAACCAGCCACATACATCCTTGATACAAGAAAGCAAAAAATCATGCGTCAAACATAGATTATAAAGCACTTTCCAATACATTCAGAATAATGCAACAAAACTGCACTTAAGAAAAATAAATAAAATATTATGTCTAGGTCCACCATATGGAAATGTATAACGCATTTTAAAATAGAATTTCAGCTGTTCCTATTCACAATGGGAAAATTATCCGAATTTTTTAGCAGCCCTCTATATGATAGAGATTTATATATAATAATAGCATGCATTTCAAAATTTAGTTCATTAAAGAGATACATATATTTGGGTGATTCTCAAAATAAGAGACTTTTTCAAAATTTAAATCTTTAAAAAATTACTGTTAGCAAAATTTCTGAAAAAAATAGGTGTTGTTAATATAGTATTAGGTATACTTTACATGTAGTCAGCAGAGCTAAATATTTAAAAATTAACTTAAAAAAAAAATAATTAATATTTTTTGAGCCATGCTAATGACAAAAAAAATTGCATGGAATAAATATATTAAGAAATTTATTTTCTTCCTGTTTAAATATTTTTTTCTATATTTATTAGCCTTCCTTTTCAGCAAATGGTTTCCATTTTTACATATATACATACAAGGAGAATAAAAACATTACCAAAGAGCAAACTTTGTTTACATGAGCAACATTCTGACACTAACAACGTAAGAAGCTGTCTTATTGATTTTCTGACAAATTTAATGCATATTTTAGGGATAATAAATATAATACGTAAATTTATATGTAAAATTAAACTTTATAAAGGATACAATATAAGCACTGGTTACATTTATGCACATAGAAGTCTTTAGCATTGGCAGAAAAACCATGCTAATGACACTGATATTTGTCCATGCTAATGACAAATTTTAATTTAAATAAGATTATGAGCTATAATATAATCACAATGCAGTAGTCCTTTCTGGGGCTTTTTAAAACACAAAAGTTCTATTCAAATAAGTAAAATAAAAATTTTAACTATAAAATAAACATGAAAATTATTATCCATTCTAATGACATGCAATTGATGTACGCCCCTAATATTCAACTTCTATTCTTAAAATACAATACATGCTTCTATTTTCAGGCTGGGATAAAATGGATATTTGTTACCATGGGGAAACTTTATATTTTCAAACTATTGTCATATGTGAAAATGAAATTTTGATTAATAACTAGCTGTTACAGTCTGACCTTGTTTTGAAAATAGAATATGGAGGACAAACTTTAATTCTTTTTTTATATACTATAATTTTATTTTTAAAAATAAATTTATTGGATAAATCCTCTCCTTGATTATTTTAAAGAAAGAATAACATTTGTTTTATTTTATAAACATGATATTAACTCTTGAAAAATGCTAGTATACACTAAGCACAGCTGCTGTGGACATCCATGCTAATGACATTTTGAACATTTATTCTGTTATTTTAAAGTGTTTTTAACTAAAAAGTGAGTAATTCTTGAGTGCAAATTATGAATAATATTAAGACAAACATATCTAAATATAAAAACATGACAGAAAACCACTCAATTTTTTTTTGTATGCCGAAAGACATAAATTGTCCCCTATTTTGAGAATCACCCATTTCAGAAAATTCTCCTTCAGCAATTTTTTAATAATAAGGAGAATGGTAGGCGAATACTTTTTGTGAAGCTCTAATTATGAAGTATAATATATATATATACAGAGTAATATGCAAAAAACCAATTAAATTTAAAAGTGCATACTGAATTTTAAAACGTACTCTCTAGCATTTATTAAGCAAAGATAACTGTAATCTATACAATAATACAAAATACTGTAATTGATTCCTTTTGTTTGTCCCTGAAAAATGCTATGAATACTCTGCTTTAACGTGATCTGAGTTATATCAGCTTCAATATATTTGAAATAGCAAAATGTCATTAAAATACTCTCAAAACGATTTTCCACATGTACTATAATGTAATCGTATTCTTCTGAGTGTCCCTGTAAATGAAATATTAATCATACATACTTAATATGCAATACGAAACATGCTTTGGTGACCTTAAATAAGCTTTATCAATTGCGTGAAAATTATAGGAGTTAGAGCATCGACAGACGGACTGGCAAACCGAAGCACTTTTCAACATTTTTGGAGAGTGCTAAAAAAGAACATAAAAATATCACATTATAGGGAAACTAGAGTAGATGCGGTGCTGTGTAATATATACAATTAATGATAAATTTTTTTCTTTTAAATTGTATATTAAGATATATTATTAGTTTAAATGTATAATGTTCAAATTTATTGTTTTAAATGTGTAATTTCATAAATATTTATGTAATTTTTGCAACCTGTTATTAAACTTATTTTTTAATAATAATAAAAAGTTTTTAAGTATTATTTTACTGCTTGTAAATTCTGACATAAAATGAATTAATCCAAATGACACCTTTTAAAAGTTTTTATTCGTGTTTTTTTTTTTTTTTTTTGTGATTTTTATTAGGGAGATAATTAAAAATTATTTTTTAATACATTGAAGACTTTTTTTATGCGTATTACATTCAAAAACTATTTATAGCAAAAACAAAAAATAAATAAATAAATAAAAAATTTAAATGTGTAATTTGATATCCGTAGAAATAGTACAATACACGAGTAGACAGAAAAAGTCAAAAGTTTCAAAATATCAAATTACAGAAACAGAAAGATTTGCTAGTTTCCATTTTTTATTTTAATAGTATGAAAAATTATTGTACATTTTAGAATCGAAATAGTTTGAATTTTTTAGATGCATTGGATTATAATCGTATATTTCATTCATAGTAATTAGTATCATACAATTAATGTAGATAAAATATAATTACTTAATAACGGTTTTACTTTTTATCTTTTAATATTTTTTATAGCTGTTGTGTAATAAAGGATAACTAGTGACTTAAGGTTCAAAATGCACATTAAATTGCTAAATTAATTTCATTTTTGTCAATAGTAAATTAATAATCTTTAAATTCAGGCAATCAATAATCTTTATTATTTAAATAATACAAAAAGTATTATGTATAATTCAGTGGATTATATTTTTATGTAAATTTTACTCTGATAATACTTTGCACATTTAAGCAGAAATATTTCTTTAGTAATTTTAACTCTTAAAAATACTGTTACAAATATTGCTCTTAAAATTTACGTAGTTTGATTTAAAAAATATATATATATATACATTTATTACTTTTAACACAGTTATTATAATTGGTAAATAAATCAAATGCCTTGTGAATTTTTCCAGCAGAATTAAAATGTGTATAGGTGTGGGTTTGAACCGGTTACTTTTGTGAGAGTTGCCGATGTTCTATCAGATGAGCTACTATCCTGGATAAATCTGGCAGACACAAATCAGCCAAAGAACTAGAGTTACATACTAAGTATAGTTAACCAATGCCAGACTGACAACTTAAATTAAAGATCCGTGATTCGAATCCTGTCCTGGACGCTTTTTCACTCATTTGGTAAAATTACATTAAAGAAAAAAATTTTCTTGAACGTTATCGGTTAGAAATAGTAACTATCTGTAGTACTTTACATGTGTGATGATAACTTTGGAAGTTAAAGTGAGCAAAAGTTTTTAAAGAGAGTACGAAAATACATTTAACACATACAAAAAGATTGTAATAATTTATTAAAAAAGAAATAAAATGTATAGTTTTATTTTACATGGCAACAAGTGAAAAGAAGAAAATAGTATTCCGTCCGTTATAAATACAATTAAAGTTATACCATTTTCAGAATATGGAGAAAAAAATGTACATGTATTTCTAAAAGAGAATATTATGAATCTATTAAAAACAACACAAGCTGCTACAATTGTAAGATAGAGTGAAAAAAGTTTAATTTTTAACTTAATTTAGAAGACAGTCTCCACGCTGTCTGCATTCAAATTATACATCCCTGTTCATAAATTACAATTCGGATTACAAAACATCTCTAACATAAAGGAAATAGATTATAATTTGAGACGACCCTGTTTCTTGTAAATTAAGCGTATAATGATTTGTGGTCTTGCTTTAAGTCTACAAATCTGGTAGAAAGAAAAGACATGTCAAGCATATGAGTTTGTTCTTAATGCAATTTTATTTCGCGATCATGAAAGCATTTTTTTTCAATTTATACATCAACGCATAACATAAAGCTATGTACACAACACTGTGCATTTTAAATATTACACAAAAATACGTGTTTTGCATGTTGCGCATACATATGTGTAAAAACAGAATACTACATACAAATCTGTGTATTCTGTATATAACACAAACGTATGTGTAATTTGCATATTACACAGCATTAAGAGTATTTTCTTATTACGCAAAAACATATGTAAAAACAGAATATTACACAGATATATGTGTAAAAATAGTACTCAGAAATATGTGTATTTTAGTGCAATTCACACATTAAAGTGTGTATTTTAAGTGTTATCAGATAACTTTTACACATTTGGACTTATCATCAAATTACACATTAAAATGTGTATTCTGAAATTTACACATTTGACGCAATTTACACACAAATTTACACATATAGACATGTCGTTTTTGTATCATCGATTTACACATTTTTGTGTGTAAATTTACACATTTTTTTTTAGAGTGTATCGGCAGAAATAATTTTCTCTTTTTCGGATTAGGTAAAGGTTCGATGGAAATTTTTTTCAGGTTTCGATCAGGTTCAATTCAAATGGAATTTTCAAGTTCTGGTCAGGTTGCGCTTTAATGGGAAATATTTTGTTCTGTACAGATATTGGGTTCTTGTTATATGGAATTTCCTTTTCCAGGTTCAGATTAGGTTTAAGATAAATTTCCAGATTTCTGATCACGCGTATCTATGGAAATTAAGTTTTCTTTCCCGAATCGAGGTATGGTTGGATACATTTTTTTCTTTTTTTTTTGGGGGGGGGGGGAGTTGAATCTGGTTTCGGTTTGACTTCAAATGTAATTTTCAGGTTCTTGTTCAGTTGCATTTCAATGTATTTTATTTTGCAGCAGATAGATTGAGTTACTCTTGGAGGGATTTTTTTCTTTCTGGTTTTGGATTGTATAAGATAGATTTCAATAGGAATTTTTCGATTCTGGTCAATGTATGTCAATGGAAATTATTTCGTCTTTCTTGGACAAATTTATCTTACCATTAAATTTTTGTTGGTTTAGAATGCGTTTCAGGATAACTTTTAGGTTCTTGTTTGCAGAGTTGTATAAAACCAAAAACTTTCTGTAAATTAATTTAATGTTGGGTGTAATTCGCATTTTTTGCAAAATTTATGGTCATCATTCATGTTTTTTTATGAGATTTATGAATGTAATTTGCATTTTTGAGCAATTTTTATACGATTAATAAATGTAATTTACATTTTACATAATTTATGGACGTAATTTGCTATTTTTATGCAATTCTTAGACATAATTTGCGTTTTTTCAGCTTTCTGTCGACGAAATTTGTGTTTTTTGATCGATTTATTGACGTTATTTGTGTTTTTATAGGATTTATGAATGTAATTTGCTTTTTTTACACAATTTTTGGACGTAATTCGCATTTTTTGCAATTTATGAAGGTTATTCGTGTTTTTTTGCACGATTCATGGAAGTGATTTGCATTTTTTGAGTGATTTATGAACATAATTCACATTTTTATGCGATTCATGGACGTAATTTGCATTTTTTGAGCGATTCATGAATGTAATTCACGTTTTTTATGCAAATCATGAATGCAAAATGCTATTCTTTATTTTTATGCGATTTATAGTCGTAATTTGCATTTTAGCTTTCTGCTGCCAAAATTCATGTTTTTTGAGCGGTTTATGAACATAATTCCCATTTTACTACACAATTCATAGACGTAATTTGCGTTTTTCATACAATTTATGAACGTAATTCTCACTTTTTTACCAATTCATCGACGCAATTCACGTTTTGAGCGATTTGTGGACGTAATTCGCATTTTTATATGCAATTCGCCTTTTTTTGAGCGATTCATGGACATAATTCGCGATTAATGAATGTAATTTACATTTTACATGATTTATGGACGTAATTTGCTATTATTTATGCGATTCGTAGACATAATTTACATTTTTTGAGCTTTCTCTCAACGAAATTTGCGTTTTTGGATCGATTTATTGACGTTATTTGTGTTTCTATAGGATTTATGAATGTAATTTCCTTTTTTACCAATTCTTGGACGTAATTCGCATTTTTTGTAATTTATGAACATTATTAGTGTTTTTTTGCACGATTCATGGAAGTGATTTGCATTTTTTGAGTGATTTATGAACGTAATTCACGTTTTTAGGCGATTCATGGATGTAATTTGTGTTTTTTGAGCGATTCATGAATATAATTCGCCTTTTTTATGCAATTCATGAATGCAAAACACTATTTGCTATTTTTATGCTATTTATAGATGTAATTTGCGTTTCAGCTTTCTGCTGCCAAAATTCGTGTTTTTTGAGCGATTTATGAACATAATTCTCGTTTTACTACACAATTCATAGACATAATTTGTGTTTTTCATACAATTTCTGAACGTAATTCTCACTTTTTTAAACAATTCATGGACGTAATTCATGTTTTGAGCGATTTGTGGACCCAATTCACGTTTCTTATGCAATTTGCTTTTTTTTGAGCGATTCATGGACATAATTCGCGATTTTTATGCGATTAATGAATGTAATTTACATTTTACATGATTTATGGAGGTAATTTGCTATATTTGTGCGATTCATAGACATAATTTACGTTTTTTGAGCTTTCTATCAACGAAATTTGCGTTTTTTGATCGATTTATTGACGTTGTTTGTGTTTTTATAGGATTTATGAATGTAATTCGCTTTTTTTACCAATTCTTGGACGTAATTCCCATTTTTTGCAATTTATGAATGTTATTCGTGTTTTTTTTGCACAATTTTTTTATGCAATTCATGAATGCAAATACTTAGAATGGGTTTCAGGATTACTTTTACGTTCTTGTTGGCAGAGTTGTATAAAACCAAAAACTTTCTGCAAATAAATTTAATGTTGGGTGTAATTCACATTTTTTGCGCAATTTATGGTCATCATTCACGATTTTTATGCGATTTATGAATGTAATTTGCATTTTTGAGCAATTTATGGACATAATTTGCAATTTTTATACGATTAATGAATGTAATTTACATTTTACATGGTTTATGGACGTAATTTGCTATATTTATGCGATTCATAGACATAATTTGCGTTTTTTGAGCTTTCTATCAACGAAATTTGCGTTTTTTGATCGATTTATTGACGTTGTTTGTGTTTTTATAGGATTTATGAATGTAATTCGCTTTTTTTACCAATTCTTGGACGTAATTCACATTTTTTGCAATTTATGAATGTTATTCGTGTTTTTTTGCACAATTTTTTTATGCAATTTATGAATGCAAATACTTAAGATTGAATCTAGTTTCGGAATGATTTCAAATGGAATTTTCAGGTTCTTGTTGAGTTGCATTTCAAGTATATTATTTTGTCACAGATAGATTGGGTTACAATTGGATTTTTTTTTTTGGGGGGGGGGGGCGGTAGTATTTGAACTGGGTTTAGGATAGATTTCAATTGAAATTCTTGTCAGTGTATGTGGACAGAAATTATTTGGTCTTTCTTGGACACACTTGTGTTTCCATTGTTTTTTCCTTTTCGGGTTTGGATTAGGTTTCATGTTAACTTTCATACTCTTGTCAGCGTGTATCGGCAGAAATAATTTTCTCTTTTTCGGATTAGGTAAAGGTTCGATGGAAATTTTTTTCAGGTTTCGATCAGGTTCAATTCAAATGGAATTTTCAAGTTCTGGTCAGGTTGCGCTTTAATGGGAAATATTTTGTTCTGTACAGATATTGGTTTCTTGTTATATGGAATTTCCTTTTCCAGGTTCAGATTAGGTTTAAGATACATTTCCAGATTTCTGATCACGCGTATCTATGGAAATTAAGTTTTCTTTCCCGAATCGAGGTATGGTTGGATAAATTTTTTTCTTTTTTTTTTTGGGGGGGGGGGGGGGGGAGTTGAATCTGGTTTCGGTTTGACTTCAAATGTAATTTTCAGGTTCTTGTTCAGTTGCATTTCAATGTATTTTATTTTGCAGCAGATAGATTGAGTTACTCTTGGAGGGATTTTTTTTCTTTCTGGTTTTGGATTGTATAAGATAGATTTCAATAGGAATTTTTCGATTCTGGTCAATGTATGTCAATGGAAATTATTTCGTCTTTCTTGGACAAATTTATCTTACCATTAAATTTTTGTTGGTTTAGAATGCGTTTCAGGATAACTTTTAGGTTCTTGTTTGCAGAGTTGTATAAAACCAAAAACTTTCTGCAAATTAATTTAATGTTGGGTGTAATTCGCATTTTTTGCAAAATTTATGGTCATCATTCATGTTTTTTATGAGATTTATGAATGTAATTTGCATTTTTGAGCAATTTTTATACGATTAATAAATGTAATTTACATTTTACATAATTTATGGACGTAATTTGCTATTTTTATGCAATTCATAGACATAATTTGCGTTTTTTCAGCTTTCTGTCGACGAAATTTGTGTTTTTTGATCGATTTATTGACGTTATTTGTGTTTTTATAGGATTTATGAATGTAATTTGCTTTTTTTACACAATTTTTGGACGTAATTCGCATTTTTTGCAATTTATGAATGTTATTCGTGTTTTTTTGCACGATTCATGGAAGTGATTTGCATTTTTTGAGTGATTTATGAACATAATTCACATTTTTATGCGATTCATGGACGTAATTTGCATTTTTTGAGCGATTCATGAATGTAATTCACGTTTTTTATGCAAATCATGAATGCAAAATGCTATTCTTTATTTTTATGCGATTTATAGTCGTAATTTGCATTTTAGCTTTCTGCTGCCAAAATTCATGTTTTTTGAGCGGTTTATGAACATAATTCCCATTTTACTACACAATTCATAGACGTAATTTGCGTTTTTCATACAATTTATGAACGTAATTCTCACTTTTTTACCAATTCATCGACGCAATTCACGTTTTGAGCGATTTGTGGACGTAATTCGCATTTTTATATGCAATTCGCCTTTTTTTGAGCGATTCATGGACATAATTCGCGATTAATGAATGTAATTTACATTTTACATGATTTATGGACGTAATTTGCTATTATTTATGCGATTCGTAGACATAATTTACATTTTTTGAGCTTTCTCTCAAAGAAATTTGCGTTTTTGGATCGATTTATTGACGTTATTTGTGTTTCTATAGGATTTATGAATGTAATTTCCTTTTTTACCAATTCTTGGACGTAATTCGCATTTTTTGTAATTTATGAACATTATTAGTGTTTTTTTGCACGATTCATGGAAGTGATTTGCATTTTTTGAGTGATTTATGAACGTAATTCACGTTTTTAGGCGATTCATGGATGTAATTTGTGTTTTTTGAGCGATTCATGAATATAATTCGCCTTTTTTATGCAATTCATGAATGCAAAACACTATTTGCTATTTTTATGCTATTTATAGATGTAATTTGCGTTTCAGCTTTCTGCTGCCAAAATTCGTGTTTTTTGAGCGATTTATGAACATAATTCTCGTTTTACTACACAATTCATAGACATAATTTGTGTTTTTCATACAATTTCTGAACGTAATTCTCACTTTTTTAAACAATTCATGGACGTAATTCATGTTTTGAGCGATTTGTGGACCCAATTCACGTTTCTTATGCAATTTGCTTTTTTTTGAGCGATTCATGGACATAATTCGCGATTTTTATGCGATTAATGAATGTAATTTACATTTTACATGATTTATGGAGGTAATTTGCTATATTTGTGCGATTCATAGACATAATTTACGTTTTTTGAGCTTTCTATCAACGAAATTTGCGTTTTTTGATCGATTTATTGACGTTGTTTGTGTTTTTATAGGATTTATGAATGTAATTCGCTTTTTTTACCAATTCTTGGACGTAATTCCCATTTTTTGCAATTTATGAATGTTATTCGTGTTTTTTTTGCACAATTTTTTTATGCAATTCATGAATGCAAATACTTAGAATGGGTTTCAGGATTACTTTTACGTTCTTGTTGGCAGAGTTGTATAAAACCAAAAACTTTCTGCAAATAAATTTAATGTTGGGTGTAATTCACATTTTTTGCGCAATTTATGGTCATCATTCACGATTTTTATGCGATTTATGAATGTAATTTGCATTTTTGAGCAATTTATGGACATAATTTGCAATTTTTATACGATTAATGAATGTAATTTACATTTTACATGGTTTATGGACGTAATTTGCTATATTTATGCGATTCATAGACATAATTTGCGTTTTTTGAGCTTTCTATCAACGAAATTTGCGTTTTTTGATCGATTTATTGACGTTGTTTGTGTTTTTATAGGATTTATGAATGTAATTCGCTTTTTTTACCAATTCTTGGACGTAATTCACATTTTTTGCAATTTATGAATGTTATTCGTGTTTTTTTGCACAATTTTTTTATGCAATTTATGAATGCAAATACTTAAGATTGAATCTAGTTTCGGAATGATTTCAAATGGAATTTTCAGGTTCTTGTTGAGTTGCATTTCAAGTATATTATTTTGTCACAGATAGATTGGGTTACAATTGGATTTTTTTTTTTTGGGGGGGGGGGCGGTAGTATTTGAACTGGGTTTAGGATAGATTTCAATTGAAATTCTTGTCAGTGTATGTGGACAGAAATTATTTGGTCTTTCTTGGACACACTTGTGTTTCCATTGTTTTTTCCTTTTCGGGTTTGGATTAGGTTTCATGTTAACTTTCATACTCTTGTCAGCGTGTATCGGCAGAAATAATTTTCTCTTTTTCGGATTAGGTAAAGGTTCGATGGAAATTTTTTTCAGGTTTCGATCAGGTTCAATTCAAATGGAATTTTCAAGTTCTGGTCAGGTTGCGCTTTAATGGGAAATATTTTGTTCTGTACAGATATTGGTTTCTTGTTATATGGAATTTCCTTTTCCAGGTTCAGATTAGGTTTAAGATACATTTCCAGATTTCTGATCACGCGTATCTATGGAAATTAAGTTTTCTTTCCCGAATCGAGGTATGGTTGGATAAATTTTTTTCTTTTTTTTTGGGGGGGGGGGGGGGGAGTTGAATCTGGTTTCGGTTTGACTTCAAATGTAATTTTCAGGTTCTTGTTCAGTTGCATTTCAATGTATTTTATTTTGCAGCAGATAGATTGAGTTACTCTTGGAGGGATTTTTTTTCTTTCTGGTTTTGGATTGTATAAGATAGATTTCAATAGGAATTTTTCGATTCTGGTCAATGTATGTCAATGGAAATTATTTCGTCTTTCTTGGACAAATTTATCTTACCATTAAATTTTTGTTGGTTTAGAATGCGTTTCAGGATAACTTTTAGGTTCTTGTTTGCAGAGTTGTATAAAACCAAAAACTTTCTGCAAATTAATTTAATGTTGGGTGTAATTCGCATTTTTTGCAAAATTTATGGTCATCATTCATGTTTTTTATGAGATTTATGAATGTAATTTGCATTTTTGAGCAATTTTTATACGATTAATAAATGTAATTTACATTTTACATAATTTATGGACGTAATTTGCTATTTTTATGCAATTCATAGACATAATTTGCGTTTTTTCAGCTTTCTGTAGACGAAATTTGTGTTTTTTGATCGATTTATTGACGTTATTTGTGTTTTTATAGGATTTATGAATGTAATTTGCTTTTTTTACACAATTTTTGGACGTAATTCGCATTTTTTGCAATTTATGAATGTTATTCGTGTTTTTTTGCACGATTCATGGAAGTGATTTGCATTTTTTGAGTGATTTATGAACATAATTCACATTTTTATGCGATTCATGGACGTAATTTGCATTTTTTGAGCGATTCATGAATGTAATTCACGTTTTTTATGCAAATCATGAATGCAAAATGCTATTCTTTATTTTTATGCGATTTATAGTCGTAATTTGCATTTTAGCTTTCTGCTGCCAAAATTCATGTTTTTTGAGCGGTTTATGAACATAATTCCCATTTTACTACACAATTCTTAGACGTAATTTGCATTTTTCATACAATTTATGAACGTAATTCTCACTTTTTTACCAATTCATCGACGCAATTCACGTTTTGAGCGATTTGTGGACGTAATTCGCATTTTTATATGCAATTAGCTTTTTTTTGAGCGATTCATGGACATAATTCGCGATTAATGAATGTAATTTACATTTTACATGATTTATGGACGTAATTTGCTATTATTTATGCGATTCGTAGACATAATTTACATTTTTTGAGCTTTCTCTCAACGAAATTTGCGTTTTTGGATCGATTTATTGACGTTATTTGTGTTTCTATAGGATTTATGAATGTAATTTCCTTTTTTACCAATTCTTGGACGTAATTCGCATTTTTTGTAATTTATGAACATTATTAGTGTTTTTTTGCACGATTCATGGAAGTGATTCGCATTTTTTGAGTGATTTATGAACGTAATTCACATTTTTAGGCGATTCATGGATGTAATTTGTGTTTTTTGAGCGATTCATGAATATAATTCGCCTTTTTTATGCAATTTATGAATGCAAAACACTATTTGCTATTTTTATGCTATTTATAGATGTAATTTGCGTTTCAGCTTTCTGCTGCCAAAATTCGTGTTTTTTGAGCGATTTATGAACATAATTCTCGTTTTACTACACAATTCATAGACATAATTTGTGTTTTTCATACAATTTCTGAACGTAATTCTCACTTTTTTAAACAATTCATGGACGTATTTCATGTTTTGAGCGATTTGTGGACCCAATTCACGTTTCTTATGCAATTTGCTTTTTTTTGAGCGATTCATGGACATAATTCGCGATTTTTATGCGATTAATGAATGTAATTTACATTTTACATGATTTATGGAGGTAATTTGCTATATTTATGCGATTCATAGACATAATTTACGTTTTTTGAGCTTTCTATCAACGAAATTTGCGTTTTTTGATCGATTTATTGACGTTGTTTGTGTTTTTATAGGATTTATGAATGTAATTCGCTTTTTTTACCAATTCTTGGACGTAATTCCCTTTTTTTGCAATTTATGAATGTTATTCGTGTTTTTTTGCACAATTTTTTTATGCAATTCATGAATGCAAATACTTAGAATGGGTTTCAGGATTACTTTTAGGTTCTTGTTGGCAGAGTTGTATAAAACCAAAAACTTTCTGCAAATAAATTTAATGTTGGGTGTAATTCACATTTTTTGCGCAATTTATGGTCATCATTCATGATTTTTATGCGATTTATGAATGTAATTTGCATTTTTGAGCAATTTATGGACATAATTTGCAATTTTTATACGATTAATGAATGTAATTTACATTTTACATGATTTATGGACGTAATTTGCTATATTTATGCGATTCATAGACATAATTTGCGTTTTTTGAGCTTTCTCTCAACGAAATTTGCGTTTTTTGATCGATTTATTGACGTTGTTTGTGTTTTTATAGGATTTATGAATGTAATTCGCTTTTTTTACCAATTCTTGGACGTAATTCACATTTTTTGCAATTTATGAATGTTATTCGTGTTTTTTTGCACAATTTTTTTATGCAATTTATGAATGCAAATACTTAAGATTGAATCTAGTTTCGGAATGATTTCAAATGGAATTTTCAGGTTCTTGTTGAGTTGCATTTCAAGTATATTATTTTGTCACAGATAGATTGGGTTACAATTGGATTTTTTTTTTTTTTTTGGGGGGGGGGGCGGTAGTATTTGAACTGGGTTTAGGATAGATTTCAATTGAAATTCTTGTCAGTGTATGTGGACAGAAATTATTTGGTCTTTCTTGGACACACTTGTGTTTCCATTGTTTTTTCCTTTTCGGGTTTGGATTAGGTTTCATGTTAACTTTCAGACTCTTGTCAGCGTGTACACTCTAAAAAATAAATGTGTAAATTGGCCAGTTTTACCCATGGATATGTGTAAATTTGTAAATTTACACACCTGTCGTAAAATTTACACATTTTTTCTCGGAAATTTACCTATTTTTATGTGTATTTATCTTATGAAAGTAAGTGTGTAATTTATTATCACTTGAAAAACTCAGACAAGTGTGTAAATGTTGAAAAATGCCATTATTTACACGAATTTGTGATTTATTCTAATTTAAACATAATTATATGTACACAGATAAGTGTGTAATTTTTTTTAAATGCATACTTGACTTAAAATTTACACATTTTGAGGAAAAAATTACCTGTTTTTATGTGCACCTAACTTGAGAAATCAAATGTGCAATATGTTATCGCTTTATAAATTCAAACAAATGTGTAAATGTTGAAAAATGCCTGAAATTACACAAATGGCGTGTTAGACATAATTACAAGCAGAGAATATTCGAAAAATCCGTTTTGTTTTCGTTTTCGGCCCAAAATCTGAGTTCTGCCGAAAATTCGGTTTCGTTTTCGTTTTCGGTCCAATATTCGTATTTTGCCGAAAATTCGATTTCGTTTTCGGCCCAAAATCTGAATTTCACCGAAAATTCGGTTTCGGTTTCGTTTTTGGCCCAAAATTTGAGTTTCTCCGAAAACTCGTTATCGGCGGAAATGCTGTTAGAAATTCGGCTGGACCGAAACTCGGCCGAAACTATCTGAATTCTAGAAATCTTCTTTCTTCCGTTGAAAATTTTTGACATGACTTGTTGATTGAGCTGTTTCCGCTCAGATGAGAAACTCTTTATTTAATGTTATGAATAAAGTTTATTGTTTATAATTATCGACCACAGCTGATTCATGACGTGAAATCAAATTAAACATCCTCCTACATACGGCGCTCTTCACCTGCTCCTTAAAAGCTGCACGCTTAATAGTACTAGAAAATTTTTAGTTTAAAAACGCAGATGTTTCGATTGCTATTTCTAAAAGTTCTAACATTCTATGTTGTTGATGAATTAATTACATTTTATTTTACATGCAAATAAAAAGTTTTGTTCAAAGTAGAGATGTGCACGCATCCGGGCTTGGATGACGATATGAATCAGAATTTTCAAATGGGCCGGTAAACAAAATAAACGGGTTTGGGCCGATAAAATAAAATATTTAGCGGTCCTACCGGCCGACATAAAAATTTAAACCAAGCCGATAAAATATTAGCTACTTTCAAAGAATTTGTTTTTCATCAGAATAAATATAAACCTGCGTCACGAGCTGATGCTTGATAAATAACATTAATGAAGAAATGTAACATGTCCACCGAAGAGACTGGCATCGGACATGGTGTCTGTTTAGATTTTTTCAGCACACTTGTGCGGTATTAAGATCAGATTTGCATTTTTTTATTACGTAGTGGAGCTGGGCCGGAACTTAACGTAGCTGTTCCCAGGATGTGTGGGGCAAGCAATATGTTTTGTAAAAATATTAGTAGTGATAATGAACTTCTGTTTACGGAATCTTTGGAAATGTACCTTAAAATGTTTTTTAGCTCACAGGCTATCATAGCCTGAGAGCTTATGTGCCCGTCCGTTCTGTATGTATGTGCGTTCGTGCGTAACGCGATAACTCATGATAAAAATATCCGATCCACTTGAAATTTTGTATGTAGGTATATCCTGACAAGGCGCTTCCCTGATTAGTTTTTGGAGTTCATTCGATATGTATAAAAGGGGGAACGGGGGGCTCATTCCCCCCGTTAGTTGATATAAATGGGATTTTCATGCAGAATTAAGTTTTCGTTCAAAATTTAGATTAGGATCATTCTGATGAGGCGATTCCGTGACTGTTATTAGGTGTTCATTTGATAAGTATAAATCGGGGGAACAGGGGTTCTAATGCCCCCCCCCCCCGTTAGTTGATATAAATGGGATTTTCATGCAGAATTAATTTTTCGTTCAAAATTTAGATTAGGATCATTCTGATGAGGCGATTCCGTGACTGTTATTAGGTGTTCATTGGATAAGTATAAATAGGGGGAACAGGGGCTCTAAAGCCCCCCCCCTTAATTTATATAAATGGGTTTTTCAAGCAGATTTCGTTCAAATCTCTGAATAGTTTTGGAAGTTTAATGGTTAAGTATAAAAGAGGGGGATAACTCCTTTTAAATTATATAAATGCTAAATGGGTTTTTATTAAGAATTATCTAATTTGCTCTGAATGTTGGATATAGATTTTTTATATGATAAAGCATGTCTTTGATAGTATAGGAGGTTCAATGATTAAGTATAAAAAAAGAGGAAAGGGGAGAGCTGTTTCCCCTTCTTAATTTTTTTTTCGAACGGAATTAACCCTTGAAAATATAAGGCTTTAATATACAATTAGTATTTGTAGCCTGTGAGCTCAATGCCATCAGTTTAACTGGGCAGTATTCTTTATTAATTCCCTGCTCAACGTGAAACTCTGACACATATTCTGACTAATATTATTTAACAGTAAAGACTTAAAATTGACAAGCTTGACTATTAAAGGAATTTGGAATCGATAGCGTTTTCTATTTTTGATAGATAAATTATTTTTCGACAAATAAGAGTTTCTTATCGTGGCTTCAGGTTTTTCTCCTTTTCGTGATGTTGCTTTCGGAAATTCAATTCAAACGTTATCTTTTGCACGATTTTTTCAAAGATACATTGCCTTTATCAAAAAATGGATAACGCCATTCGATTACATTATTTATTTATGAAAACACCTGTCTTATGAGTTCCAAAAAAATATGAGTTCATAAATGTGTCAGAAAGTAGCTCTTTGGGGTTTAAAAATAGCCTTAGTAAAAGAAAGATAAATATTTTCACAAATCTTCTTTTTATAAAAGAGTTTTAAAAATTATGTTTATAGCATTCATTTTTTTCTTTTATTCAAAGCAATATTAATTTTTTTATGAATTTTTATTTGAATGTTGAAACGTCCAAGAAATCTAAGTAATCGTTACTGTGGTATTGTGTATTTTCCATCGTAATTTTAAAATATACGTTAAATTTATCCCATAGATATGTATGCAGTATTCTTTAAAAGAATCTCAATTGTATCTTAAGAAAAATCTGAATTTTTTGTAGAAATTGAGTTGGGCCATTAACTGTGAAAATCTGAATGGGCCGGGCCGGGTTGAACTTATATAATTTTTACACCGTACTGAGCTGGATCCAGGGCCTGAAAATTCCGGCCCTTGCAGACTTTTAGGTTAAAGACACAGAGATTCCGCCAACTTGGGCACAAAACATAGATTTTTCAAACAAGGACGCTATTTCAAAGCATTCGTAAAGAGGCGAGGGAGTGGCAAAGATTTTTCGGGAGGAAGTAGCACTTATTTATTTAAGCATACGGCTTATCTATATTTAAATCTCCATTAAACTAATAATAATTATAAATTATAAAATGGTTATTTTTTTTAAATAAAAACTTACTTATAGTTAGTTTTCTAAAAAAAACTTTTAAGCAATTTATTTTAACTACTTTTAATGAGAAATATTAAATAACTGAAAAAATGTGTATATTCAAAAATTAAATATTCACTATTGATTTGTTCTTGATTATTAATTGCATTATTAATTAATTATTAATAAATATATATGAGTATTGATTGTCAATAGCAAAAGCAAATATAAAAGTTATATTATTATTTATATTTTGCTTTTGCTTGAACTTGTGCACATTTATACATGTTTATGTATGTTAAAAATGTGCGTCTAATACACACATAATTAATTAATAATTATGTCTATTTATGTATGTATTAATAACTTAAAAAATGAACATTTTCGTTTTCGGCCGAAAATTGAAAGATTACCGAAATTCGATTTCGGTTTCATTTTCGGTCTTACAGACCTGTTTCGGTCGATCCTTTTTATAAGTATATAAATCTGAAAAAAACTGAAACGAAATAAACCGAACACGAAACGAAACATTTTTTTTTCACTTCAAGCAACAAACATAATTTAGTGTTTGTTGGCTAATATTCCACAATGAAATAATAAAAAAAAACTTCAGTAAAAACACGTACCTATATAAAACAAAAATTTAATAGACATGTAATTGAACTAAGCGCATAAATTACTAAAATATTAGAATTAAAAAAATTTGCAGCCAGCAAAATCTATGATTTCTCAACTATTGCCTCTTGGTATGATTCCTAGCTTATTTTTAGGAACAAATTTTGCATTTGCGATGGAAGATACAAAGCGTACTTTTCTAATTTAGAAATATTTTGCATTATTGTCTATTAAAATCATTTTTAACTATTCAAAATTTAAACATTGTTTAATTTGGTATGCGATCTATATCAGTATAGTTATCGTTACAATTGACAAAAAGCTTAAACTTTTTTGAAATAAATCGAAAAAAGGCATAAAAAATGTCTTAATATAAGAAATTTTAAATTAAAAAGTCTTCACCACATAAAGAAACAAAAATAATTCACCACATTAAGAACGGGAGAAAACATCTGCCATGTGCCTAGATAAAGAACTCGAAAACTGCAGACGATTATCAAATATAAATAAATGAATAAAAAAACACTGTTTATTTAGTCTTTGGAATACGCAGAGAACATTTGCAGAGAACAAAAATAGCCATTTTATGCGCGTATAGCCTCAGTCTGGATTTAAAAATCTTACCAAAAAATTCGTTGGAGTCATTCCATGCGTACTTTTGATGAAATATGTATCCGAGAAATGTACAATTGCTCTGGGCATGGTTAAAAATATTTATGCCAGTGTTATTGTACTTATTATCGGAACATTTATTAGATCTACAAACATCAAGGATTACATCAGAAAAGGAAAAACGAAGTCATTGAAAAATAGGTATGAAGAAATATTTTCCCTGTTTCTTTTCTTTGAATTATAACTATTTTATTAAAATAAATAACTGTCTTTCGACAACTAAAATCAGATGATAAAAATCAATTATTTAAATTACTTCTTTTAAAAATAAGATTTGTTTACCTGTAGAATATCAATCGTTAAAATCGCATATTTTCTGAAATTTTAAAATTATGTGGAAAAATATTGTAACCACAGTTTATCATAATTAGCAAATATTTAAAGGTATTTAAATTTCTGAATAAAAAACTTTCTTTTAAAATAAAATTGTTTTCAAATTTAATTTTTAAATTTTGCATTAAGTAATGACATGAAAATACTTTTATAAGGGAAAGTTGGTATTCTTTCCAGTTTTAAATTTGTAAATTTATAATATTGATGTGAAGCATATACTTTTCTGCTTATTGTAAATATGAAAAATTATTACTATTTGCTATTTATTCTTTTATTTATTTATTTTTGTATATATTCTTAAAATAATGCCTTTCTAGCATCCGAATAAATATTTGAAATTTAAACATCTAATAGCATTTGAAATAATTCTTTGATTTAAAAATTGTCTGTTTCAGCATGCTTATCATAATGTTTGCTATAAAGTTAACCAGTTTTCATAGTTTTACATGCTATAGATTTCTCAATTCTATTTCTACTGATGTCAAATGAAAATTAACGGATTTTGATTCATGGTTTTTCATTTACGATTTTTAGATTGAAGCAATTAAAAATTGTTTTTAATTCATTGAAAACATTCATAAACTACAAACAAAATAAACAAAAATAAAAATTTTAATTAAATTAATTTCATTATTCTGTTTATAGTTTAAAGAATACAAAAAATACTGTATAATACAAGAGATTAGATTTTTATGTAAAATTTATTTTGATAATGCTTTGAACATTTAAGCAGCAATGTTTCTTATATAATTTTAAACCTTAAAAAAATATATTACAAATATTGCACCTAATTTTCACGTAGATTGATGAAAAATAATTCTTTATCAAATTTAACACAATTATTATAATTGGTAAATAAATCACACAAATTGCCATTTTTCAACATAGTCCAAAAGCGTATAGGCCTGAATTTGAATCGGAGAGCTTTGTGAGAGCTTGCAATGTTCTGCCAATTGAGCTATCCAGGATAAATCTGGAAGACACAATTCAGCCAAAAAACTACAGATATATAATAAATAATACTAGACTGGCAGCTTACTCCAAAGGTCCCTAGTTCCTGTCCTGCCCTAGATGCTTTTTCACCTATTTGGTAAAATTACATTATAATTCTTTTTGAACGTTATTACAGTAGAACCCCGCAAATCCGGACCCCGATAATCCGGATCGATTTGGTCATTTTTTTTCCAAGCTTGAGAAACATTTTTGCTGATTTCTATAACACTAACTTATTTCATCGTCATATTTTGAATTAAAAAAAAACTTTTTCTGAAATTTTTTCGACTTTTTTATTACAGGCTATTTCCATGAGTACTTGTAGTGTAAGTCACAGGCTACGATTTTTGGCTACCAGTATTATAGAACGAGAAAAATGTGATTAATTTTATTGCACATTCTCATTAATTGAATGAGGCCAAGCAGACTTTTCGAAAATAGCGGTGGCTAACAAGCATAGCAATTAATAAGTTATGTGACTTACACTACAGAACCCATGGAATTGGCCTACAAAGTAAACATTTTTCTGTTTGTAAATATTCAATAAGTTTAACATAAAAGTGATTTTGTGTAAGTATGCTTAATTTTATTTCATTTTTTTCTAAGTCTCCGGATTTTTGATAATCCGGATTGGGTCTGGTCCCAATTAATCCGAATTATCGGGGTTTTACTGTATTTAGAACTAGTAGTTATCTGTAGAGCTTCTTAGAGCTCCTGGTGATAAATTTGGATGCTAAATTGAACAAAAGCTTAAGTATGTAATATGTGACTATAACATTGCTAACAAAGCGAGAACCAACATAGTGAAAATTATCCAAGTCGGGGATCGAACACGTAATTCTTGAAATAGCTCTCCAAGTGCTCTACCATTTAAGCTACGAGGAAGATGGCCAGCTTGTCAATTCTCACTCACATTTTGTTGGTAAGGCTGCAACTGCAGCACAAAATAATAACGTCTACATGAGCACACAAACTTGTGGCATAACATGAGACACAGATAAGTCCAGCATTAGTGAATACATATATAATTATAATAATTTTTTAATTATTTATCAGCAGTGAAATTACGCTTGAAATAATTGAATATTTAATATGTGATTTCCACGTTACTAACAAAGCGTAGAACCAAAATAATGAAAAATGTCAAACCTGGGATCAAACTTTAACCTCTGGAATAGCGCTCCAAGTGCTCTCAGCTCCAAGAGCACTTGAAGCCTTAATCGGAGCTTTCTCCCTTTTAATATTTATGATATTATCAGAGTTATAATGGACCTGGCAATACACATCTAACCAGCCACATACATCCTTGATACAAGAAAGCAAAAAATCATGCGTCAAACATAGATTATAAAGCACTTTCCAATACATTCAGAATAATGCAACAAAACTGCACTTAAGAAAAATAAATAAAATATTATGTCTAGGTCCACCATATGGAAATGTATAACGCATTTTAAAATAGAATTTCAGCTGTTCCTATTCACAATGGGAAAATTATCCGAATTTTTTAGCAGCCCTCTATATGATAGAGATTTATATATAATAATAGCATGCATTTCAAAATTTAGTTCATTAAAGAGATACATATATTTGGGTGATTCTCAAAATAAGAGACTTTTTCAAAATTTAAATCTTTAAAAAATTACTGTTAGCAAAATTTCTGAAAAAAATAGGTGTTGTTAATATAGTATTAGGTATACTTTACATGTAGTCAGCAGAGCTAAATATTTAAAAATTAACTTAAAAAAAATAATTAATATTTTTTGAGCCATGCTAATGACAAAAAAAATTGCATGGAATAAATATATTAAGAAATTTATTTTCTTCCTGTTTAAATATTTTTTTCTATATTTATTAGCCTTCCTTTTCAGCAAATGGTTTCCATTTTTACATATATACATACAAGGAGAATAAAAACATTACCAAAGAGCAAACTTTGTTTACATGAGCAACATTCTGACACTAACAACGTAAGAAGCTGTCTTATTGATTTTCTGACAAATTTAATGCATATTTTAGGGATAATAAATATAATACGTAAATTTATATGTAAAATTAAACTTTATAAAGGATACAATATAAGCACTGGTTACATTTATGCACATAGAAGTCTTTAGCATTGGCAGAAAAACCATGCTAATGACACTGATATTTGTCCATGCTAATGACAAATTTTAATTTAAATAAGATTATGAGCTATAATATAATCACAATGCAGTAGTCCTTTCTGGGGCTTTTTAAAACACAAAAGTTCTATTCAAATAAGTAAAATAAAAATTTTAACTATAAAATAAACATGAAAATTATTATCCATTCTAATGACATGCAATTGATGTACGCCCCTAATATTCAACTTCTATTCTTAAAATACAATACATGCTTCTATTTTCAGGCTGGGATAAAATGGATATTTGTTACCATGGGGAAACTTTATATTTTCAAACTATTGTCATATGTGAAAATGAAATTTTGATTAATAACTAGCTGTTACAGTCTGACCTTGTTTTGAAAATAGAATATGGAGGACAAACTTTAATTCTTTTTTTATATACTATAATTTTATTTTTAAAAATAAATTTATTGGATAAATCCTCTCCTTGATTATTTTAAAGAAAGAATAACATTTGTTTTATTTTATAAACATGATATTAACTCTTGAAAAATGCTAGTATACACTAAGCACAGCTGCTGTGGACATCCATGCTAATGACATTTTGAACATTTATTCTGTTATTTTAAAGTGTTTTTAACTAAAAAGTGAGTAATTCTTGAGTGCAAATTATGAATAATATTAAGACAAACATATCTAAATATAAAAACATGACAGAAAACCACTCAATTTTTTTTTGTATGCCGAAAGACATAAATTGTCCCCTATTTTGAGAATCACCCATTTCAGAAAATTCTCCTTCAGCAATTTTTTAATAATAAGGAGAATGGTAGGCGAATACTTTTTGTGAAGCCCTAATTATGAAGTATAATATATATATATACAGAGTAATATGCAAAAAACCAATTAAATTTAAAAGTGCATACTGAATTTTAAAACGTACTCTCTAGCATTTATTAAGCAAAGATAACTGTAATCTATACAATAATACAAAATACTGTAATTGATTCCTTTTGTTTGTCCCTGAAAAATGCTATGAATACTCTGTTTTAACGTGATCTGAGTTATATCAGCTTCAATATATTTGAAATAGCAAAATGTCATTAAAATACTCTCAAAACGATTTTCCACATGTACTATAATGTAATCGTATTCTTCTGAGTGTCCCTGTAAATGAAATATTAATCATACATACTTAATATGCAATACGAAACATGCTTTGGTGACCTTAAATAAGCTTTATCAATTGCGTGAAAATTATAGGAGTTAGAGCATCGACAGACGGACTGGCAAACCGAAGCACTTTTCAACATTTTTGGAGAGTGCTAAAAAAGAACATAAAAATATCACATTATAGGGAAACTAGAGTAGATGCGGTGCTGTGTAATATATACAATTAATGATAAATTTTTTTCTTTTAAATTGTATATTAAGATATATTATTAGTTTAAATGTATAATGTTCAAATTTATTGTTTTAAATGTGTAATTTCATAAATATTTATGTAATTTTTGCAACCTGTTATTAAACTTATTTTTTAATAATAATAAAAAGTTTTTAAGTATTATTTTACTGCTTGTAAATTCTGACATAAAATGAATTAATCCAAATGACACCTTTTAAAAGTTTTTATTCGTGTTTTTTTTTTTTTTTTTGTGATTTTTATTAGGGAGATAATTAAAAATTATTTTTTAATACATTGAAGACTTTTTTTATGCGTATTACATTCAAAAACTATTTATAGCAAAAACAAAAATTAAATAAATAAATAAAAAATTTAAATGTGTAATTTGATATCCGTAGAAATAGTACAATACACGAGTAGACAGAAAAAGTCAAAAGTTTCAAAATATCAAATTACAGAAACAGAAAGATTTGCTAGTTTCCATTTTTTATTTTAATAGTATGAAAAATTATTGTACATTTTAGAATCGAAATAGTTTGAATTTTTTAGATGCATTGGATTATAATCGTATATTTCATTCATAGTAATTAGTATCATACAATTAATGTAGATAAAATATAATTACTTAATAACGGTTTTACTTTTTATCTTTTAATATTTTTTATAGCTGTTGTGTAATAAAGGATAACTAGTGACTTAAGGTTCAAAATGCACATTAAATTGCTAAATTAATTTCATTTTTGTCAATAGTAAATTAATAATCTTTAAATTCAGGCAATCAATAATCTTTATTATTTAAATAATACAAAAAGTATTATGTATAATTCAGTGGATTATATTTTTATGTAAATTTTACTCTGATAATACTTTGCACATTTAAGCAGAAATATTTCTTTAGTAATTTTAACTCTTAAAAATACTGTTACAAATATTGCTCTTAAAATTTACGTAGTTTGATTTAAAAAATATATATATATATACATTTATTACTTTTAACACAGTTATTATAATTGGTAAATAAATCAAATGCCTTGTGAATTTTTCCAGCAGAATTAAAATGTGTATAGGTGTGGGTTTGAACCGGTTACTTTTGTGAGAGTTGCCGATGTTCTATCAGATGAGCTACTATCCTGGATAAATCTGGCAGACACAAATCAGCCAAAGAACTAGAGTTACATACTAAGTATAGTTAACCAATGCCAGACTGACAACTTAAATTAAAGATCCGTGATTCGAATCCTGTCCTGGACGCTTTTTCACTCATTTGGTAAAATTACATTAAAGAAAAAAATTTTCTTGAACGTTATCGGTTAGAAATAGTAACTATCTGTAGTACTTTACATGTGTGATGATAACTTTGGAAGTTAAAGTGAGCAAAAGTTTTTAAAGAGAGTACGAAAATACATTTAACACATACAAAAAGATTGTAATAATTTATTAAAAAAGAAATAAAATGTATAGTTTTATTTTACATGGCAACAAGTGAAAAGAAGAAAATAGTATTCCGTCCGTTATAAATACAATTAAAGTTATACCATTTTCAGAATATGGAGAAAAAAATGTACATGTATTTCTAAAAGAGAATATTATGAATCTATTAAAAACAACACAAGCTGCTACAATTGTAAGATAGAGTGAAAAAAGTTTAATTTTTAACTTAATTTAGAAGACAGTCTCCACGCTGTCTGCATTCAAATTATACATCCCTGTTCATAAATTACAATTCGGATTACAAAACATCTCTAACATAAAGGAAATAGATTATAATTTGAGACGACCCTGTTTCTTGTAAATTAAGCGTATAATGATTTGTGGTCTTGCTTTAAGTCTACAAATCTGGTAGAAAGAAAAGACATGTCAAGCATATGAGTTTGTTCTTAATGCAATTTTATTTCGCGATCATGAAAGCATTTTTTTTCAATTTATACATCAACGCATAACATAAAGCTATGTACACAACACTGTGCATTTTAAATATTACACAAAAATACGTGTTTTGCATGTTGCGCATACATATGTGTAAAAACAGAATACTACATACAAATCTGTGTATTCTGTATATAACACAAACGTATGTGTAATTTGCATATTACACAGCATTAAGAGTATTTTCTTATTACGCAAAAACATATGTAAAAACAGAATATTACACAGATATATGTGTAAAAATAGTACTCAGAAATATGTGTATTTTAGTGCAATTCACACATTAAAGTGTGTATTTTAAGTGTTATCAGATAACTTTTACACATTTGGACTTATCATCAAATTACACATTAAAATGTGTATTCTGAAATTTACACATTTGACGCAATTTACACACAAATTTACACATATAGACATGTCGTTTTTGTATCATCGATTTACACATTTTTGTGTGTAAATTTACACATTTTTTTTTAGAGTGTATCGGCAGAAATAATTTTCTCTTTTTCGGATTAGGTAAAGGTTCGATGGAAATTTTTTTCAGGTTTCGATCAGGTTCAATTCAAATGGAATTTTCAAGTTCTGGTCAGGTTGCGCTTTAATGGGAAATATTTTGTTCTGTACAGATATTGGGTTCTTGTTATATGGAATTTCCTTTTCCAGGTTCAGATTAGGTTTAAGATAAATTTCCAGATTTCTGATCACGCGTATCTATGGAAATTAAGTTTTCTTTCCCGAATCGAGGTATGGTTGGATACATTTTTTTCTTTTTTTTTGGGGGGGGGGGGGAGTTGAATCTGGTTTCGGTTTGACTTCAAATGTAATTTTCAGGTTCTTGTTCAGTTGCATTTCAATGTATTTTATTTTGCAGCAGATAGATTGAGTTACTCTTGGAGGGATTTTTTTCTTTCTGGTTTTGGATTGTATAAGATAGATTTCAATAGGAATTTTTCGATTCTGGTCAATGTATGTCAATGGAAATTATTTCGTCTTTCTTGGACAAATTTATCTTACCATTAAATTTTTGTTGGTTTAGAATGCGTTTCAGGATAACTTTTAGGTTCTTGTTTGCAGAGTTGTATAAAACCAAAAACTTTCTGTAAATTAATTTAATGTTGGGTGTAATTCGCATTTTTTGCAAAATTTATGGTCATCATTCATGTTTTTTATGAGATTTATGAATGTAATTTGCATTTTTGAGCAATTTTTATACGATTAATAAATGTAATTTACATTTTACATAATTTATGGACGTAATTTGCTATTTTTATGCAATTCTTAGACATAATTTGCGTTTTTTCAGCTTTCTGTCGACGAAATTTGTGTTTTTTGATCGATTTATTGACGTTATTTGTGTTTTTATAGGATTTATGAATGTAATTTGCTTTTTTTACACAATTTTTGGACGTAATTCGCATTTTTTGCAATTTATGAAGGTTATTCGTGTTTTTTTGCACGATTCATGGAAGTGATTTGCATTTTTTGAGTGATTTATGAACATAATTCACATTTTTATGCGATTCATGGACGTAATTTGCATTTTTTGAGCGATTCATGAATGTAATTCACGTTTTTTATGCAAATCATGAATGCAAAATGCTATTCTTTATTTTTATGCGATTTATAGTCGTAATTTGCATTTTAGCTTTCTGCTGCCAAAATTCATGTTTTTTGAGCGGTTTATGAACATAATTCCCATTTTACTACACAATTCATAGACGTAATTTGCGTTTTTCATACAATTTATGAACGTAATTCTCACTTTTTTACCAATTCATCGACGCAATTCACGTTTTGAGCGATTTGTGGACGTAATTCGCATTTTTATATGCAATTCGCCTTTTTTTGAGCGATTCATGGACATAATTCGCGATTAATGAATGTAATTTACATTTTACATGATTTATGGACGTAATTTGCTATTATTTATGCGATTCGTAGACATAATTTACATTTTTTGAGCTTTCTCTCAACGAAATTTGCGTTTTTGGATCGATTTATTGACGTTATTTGTGTTTCTATAGGATTTATGAATGTAATTTCCTTTTTTACCAATTCTTGGACGTAATTCGCATTTTTTGTAATTTATGAACATTATTAGTGTTTTTTTGCACGATTCATGGAAGTGATTTGCATTTTTTGAGTGATTTATGAACGTAATTCACGTTTTTAGGCGATTCATGGATGTAATTTGTGTTTTTTGAGCGATTCATGAATATAATTCGCCTTTTTTATGCAATTCATGAATGCAAAACACTATTTGCTATTTTTATGCTATTTATAGATGTAATTTGCGTTTCAGCTTTCTGCTGCCAAAATTCGTGTTTTTTGAGCGATTTATGAACATAATTCTCGTTTTACTACACAATTCATAGACATAATTTGTGTTTTTCATACAATTTCTGAACGTAATTCTCACTTTTTTAAACAATTCATGGACGTAATTCATGTTTTGAGCGATTTGTGGACCCAATTCACGTTTCTTATGCAATTTGCTTTTTTTTGAGCGATTCATGGACATAATTCGCGATTTTTATGCGATTAATGAATGTAATTTACATTTTACATGATTTATGGAGGTAATTTGCTATATTTGTGCGATTCATAGACATAATTTACGTTTTTTGAGCTTTCTATCAACGAAATTTGCGTTTTTTGATCGATTTATTGACGTTGTTTGTGTTTTTATAGGATTTATGAATGTAATTCGCTTTTTTTACCAATTCTTGGACGTAATTCCCATTTTTTGCAATTTATGAATGTTATTCGTGTTTTTTTTGCACAATTTTTTTATGCAATTCATGAATGCAAATACTTAGAATGGGTTTCAGGATTACTTTTACGTTCTTGTTGGCAGAGTTGTATAAAACCAAAAACTTTCTGCAAATAAATTTAATGTTGGGTGTAATTCACATTTTTTGCGCAATTTATGGTCATCATTCACGATTTTTATGCGATTTATGAATGTAATTTGCATTTTTGAGCAATTTATGGACATAATTTGCAATTTTTATACGATTAATGAATGTAATTTACATTTTACATGGTTTATGGACGTAATTTGCTATATTTATGCGATTCATAGACATAATTTGCGTTTTTTGAGCTTTCTATCAACGAAATTTGCGTTTTTTGATCGATTTATTGACGTTGTTTGTGTTTTTATAGGATTTATGAATGTAATTCGCTTTTTTTACCAATTCTTGGACGTAATTCACATTTTTTGCAATTTATGAATGTTATTCGTGTTTTTTTGCACAATTTTTTTATGCAATTTATGAATGCAAATACTTAAGATTGAATCTAGTTTCGGAATGATTTCAAATGGAATTTTCAGGTTCTTGTTGAGTTGCATTTCAAGTATATTATTTTGTCACAGATAGATTGGGTTACAATTGGATTTTTTTTTTTTTTTTGGGGGGGGCGGTAGTATTTGAACTGGGTTTAGGATAGATTTCAATTGAAATTCTTGTCAGTGTATGTGGACAGAAATTATTTGGTCTTTCTTGGACACACTTGTGTTTCCATTGTTTTTTCCTTTTCGGGTTTGGATTAGGTTTCATGTTAACTTTCATACTCTTGTCAGCGTGTATCGGCAGAAATAATTTTCTCTTTTTCGGATTAGGTAAAGGTTCGATGGAAATTTTTTTCAGGTTTCGATCAGGTTCAATTCAAATGGAATTTTCAAGTTCTGGTCAGGTTGCGCTTTAATGGGAAATATTTTGTTCTGTACAGATATTGGTTTCTTGTTATATGGAATTTCCTTTTCCAGGTTCAGATTAGGTTTAAGATACATTTCCAGATTTCTGATCACGCGTATCTATGGAAATTAAGTTTTCTTTCCCGAATCGAGGTATGGTTGGATAAATTTTTTTCTTTTTTTTGGGGGGGGGGGGGAGTTGAATCTGGTTTCGGTTTGACTTCAAATGTAATTTTCAGGTTCTTGTTCAGTTGCATTTCAATGTATTTTATTTTGCAGCAGATAGATTGAGTTACTCTTGGAGGGATTTTTTTTCTTTCTGGTTTTGGATTGTATAAGATAGATTTCAATAGGAATTTTTCGATTCTGGTCAATGTATGTCAATGGAAATTATTTTGTCTTTCTTGGACAAATTTATCTTACCATTAAATTTTTGTTGGTTTAGAATGGGTTTCAGGATAACTTTTAGGTTCTTGTTTGCAGAGTTGTATAAAACCAAAAACTTTCTGCAAATTAATTTAATGTTGGGTGTAATTCGCATTTTTTGCACAATTTATGGTCATCATTCATGTTTTTTATGAGATTTATGAATGTAATTTGCATTTTTGAGCAATTTTTATACGATTAATAAATGTAATTTACATTTTACATAATTTATGGACGTAATTTGCTATTTTTATGCAATTCATAGACATAATTTGCATTTTTTCAGCTTTCTGTCGACGAAATTTGTTTTTTTTGATCGATTTATTGACGTTATTTGTGTTTTTATAGGATTTATGAATGTAATTTGCTTTTTTTACACAATTCTTGGACGTAATTCGCATTTTTTGCAATTTATGAATGTTATTCGTGTTTTTTTGCACGATTCATGGAAGTGATTTGCATTTTTTGAGTGATTTATGAACATAATTCACATTTTTATGCGATTCATGGACGTAATTTGCATTTTTTGAGCGATTCATGAATGTAATTCACGTTTTTTATGCAAATCATGAATGCAAAACGCTATTCTTTATTTTTATGCGATTTATAGTTGTAATTTGCATTTTAGCTTTCTGCTGCCAAAATTCATGTTTTTTGAGCGGTTTATGAACATAATTCCCATTTTACTACACAATTCATTGACGTAATTTGCGTTTTTCATACAATTTATGAACGTAATTCTCACTTTTTTACCAATTCATCGACGCAATTCACGTTTTGAGCGATTTGTGGACGTAATTCGCATTTTTTATGCAATTCGCTTTTTTTTGAGCGATTCATGGACATAATTCGCGTTTTTTATGCGATTAATGAATGTAATTTACATTTTACATGATTTATGGAGGTAATTTGCTATATTTATGCGATTCATAGATATAATTTACGTTTTTTGAGCTTTCTATCAACGAAATTTGCGTTTTTTGATCGATTTATTGACGTTGTTTGTGTTTTTATAGGATTTATGAATGTAATTCGCTTTTTTTACCAATTCTTGGACGTAATTCCCATTTTTTGCAATTTATGAATGTTATTCGTGTTTTTTTGCACAATTTTTTTATGCAATTCATGAATGCAAATACTTAAGATTGAATCCGGTTTCGGATTGACTTCAAATACAATTTTCAGGTTCTTGTTGAGTTGCATTTCAAGTATATTATTTTGTCGCAAATAGATTGGGTTACAATTGGAATTTTTTTTTTTTTTTTGGGGGGGGGTAGTATTTTAACTGGGTTTAGGATAGATTTCAATTGAAATTCTTGTCAGTGTATGTGGACAGAAATTATTTGGTCTTTCTTGGACACACTTCTGTTTCCATTGTTTTTTCCTTTTCGGGTCTGGATTAGGTTTCATGTTAACTTTCAGACTCTTGTCGGTGTGTATCGGCAGAAATAATTTTTTTCTTTTTCGGATTAGGTTAAGGTTCGATAGAAATTTTTTTTCAGGTTTCGATCAGGTTCAATTCAAATGGAATTTTCAAGTTCTGGTCTGGTTGCGCTTGAATGGGAAATATTTTGTCCTATATAGATATTGGGTTCTGGTTATATGGAATTTCCTTTTCCAGGTTCAGATTAGGTTTAATATAGACTAATTGGAATTTCCAGATTTCTGATCACGCGTATCTATGGAAATTAAGTTTTCTTTCCCGAATTGAGATATGGCTGGATAATTTTTTTTTTTTTTTGGGGGGGGGGGGGAGGAGTTGAATCTGGTTTCGGTTTGACTTCAAATGTAATTTTCAGGCTCTTGTTCAGTTGCATTTCAATGTATTTTATTTTGCAGCAGATAGATTGAGTTACTCTTGGAGGGATTTTTTTCTTTCTGGTTTTGGATCGTATAAGATAGATTTCAATAGGAATTTTTAGATTCTGGTCAATGTATGTCAATGGAAATTATTTTGTCTTTCTTGGACAAATTTATCTTTCCATTAAATTTTTGTTGGTTTAGAATTGGTTTCAGGATAACTTTTAGGTTCTTGTTGGCAGAGTTGTATAAAACCAAAAACTTTCTGCAAATGAATTTAATGTTGGGTGTAATTCGCATTTTTTGCGCAATTTATGGTCTCATTCATGTTTTTTATGAGATTTATGAATGTAATTTGCATTTTTGAGCAATTTATGGACATAATTCGCAATTTTTATGCAATTAATGAATGTAATTTACATTTTACATAATTTATGGACGTAATTTGCTATTTTTATGCAATTCATAGACATAATTTGCGTTTTTTTAGCTTTCTGTCGATGAAATTTGTGTTTTTTGATCGATTTATTGACGTTATTTGTGTTTTTATAGGATTTATGAATGTAATTTGCTTTTTTTACACAATTCTTGGACGTAATTCGCATTTTTTGCAATTTATGAATGTTATTCGTGTTTTTTTGCACGATTCATGGAAGTGATTTGCATTTTTTGAGTGATTTATGAACATAATTCACATTTTTATGCGATTCATGGACGTAATTTGCATTTTTTGAGCGATTCATGAATGTAATTTGCGTTTTTTATGCAAATCATGAATGCAAAACGCTATTCTTTATTTTTATGCGATTTATAAACGTAATTTGCATTTTAGCTTTCTGCTGCCAAATTTCGTGTTTTTTGAGCGATTTATGAACATAATTCTCGTTTTACTACACAATTCATAGACATAATTTGTGTTTTTCATACAATTTCTGAACGTAATTCTCACTTTTTTACACAATTCATCGACGTAATTCACGTTTTGAGCGATTTGTGGACGTAATTCGCATTTTTTATGAAATTCGCTTTTTTTGAGCGATTCATGGACATAATTAACGATTTTTATGCGATTAATGAATGTAATTTACATTTTACATGATTTATGGACGTAATTTGCTATATTTATGCGATTCATAGACATAATTTGCATTTTTTGAGCTTTCTATCAACGAAATTTGCGTTTTTTGATCGACTTATTGACGTTATTTGTGTTTTTATAGGATTTATGAATGTAATTCGCTTTTTTTACCAATTCTTGGAAGTAATTCGCATTTTTTGCAATTTATAAATGTTATTTTTTTTTTTTTTTCACAATTCATGGAAGTGATTCACATTTTTTGAGTGATTTATGAACTAATTCACGTTTTTATGCAATTCATGGATGTAATTTGCATTTTTTGAGCGAATCATGAACATATTTCACATTTTTTATGGAATTCATGAATGCAATTCGCTATTTTTATGCGTTTTATAGAGGTAATTCCATTTCAGCTTTCTGCCGCCAAAATTCGTGTTTTTTGAGCGATTTATGAACATAATTCATGTTTCACTACACGATTCATAAACGTAATTTGCATTTTTCGTACAATTAATGAATATAATTCTCGCTTTTTTACATGATTCATGGACGTAATTCACATTTTAAGCAATTTGTGGACGTAATTCCCATTTTTTATGCAGTTTCCTTTTTTTTAGCGATTCATGGATGTAGTTCACATTTTTTATGCGATTCATGCATGTAATTCATATTTTTTATGCGATTCATGCATGGAATTCATATTTTTTATGCGATTCATTGATTGAATTAACGTTTTTATTGCGGTCTTTGGACGAAATTCACGTTTTTCGCGTAGTATTTTGTCGAAATGTTGGGGTTTTTTTACATGATTCTTTGTTGAGATACACTTTTTTTTTTTACGCAATTCTTTGTCGAAATAAGTAAATAAAAATTGTTTCTTCATAAAATTTTCTGCACATGGCATGCGTGTATATTATACAACTCTGCTTGTCAGTGTGTATTGTCAGATTTTTTTTTTTTTTCAGATTGAATTAAGGTTTGATAGAATATTTTTTAGGGTTTGGATGAGGTTCAACTCAAATAGAATTTAAACAATTACATTTTAGAAATGACAAAACTAAAAAAATTAATTATTTATCGCCCATTATTAGCTGTTAGTATTTTAAAATATTTACTTGTTAGTGTGTTAGTAACAGTAACTTTACATTATTTGAATTAAAAATTTTTAATTTCTTGTATTAAATTGAATTTTAAACATGTTTTCTTCTTAGGTATGTTATGCAATTTATTTAAATAATGGATTCAAATTTATTTGAGGATTTTGTGTTCATAAGTAGAAACAAGGCCTTTTTTTTTTTTTTTTTTTTTTTTTTTTTTTTTTTTTTTTTTTTAAGATAAAAAAAGCCTTTAATTATCAAACATTTTTGTAAAAGAATGTTAGAAAGAAATACTTCAATTTCGAGACAATGAATATGAAATTAAAACATCTATAGAAAAAAAAGGGGGTAAATTTATATTTTATGAAACTCATTATTAAAGCATAGAAGTATAAGTTATTTCTTTTTAAACCAATGTTATCGTTAATGTTTGGTTAAGAATTATTTGCTTAACCAACTTTAAATGCTTGTGAATTCTAACATTATAAAAATATATTAAGATTTTCCATTTTAGATGTCCAATTTATAAATGCAGTTAATTAATAATGCTATGTTCTAAGCTGTAAGGCTAATGCTTTTATATTTTGATTATTGATTTCTATAACGTATTATTAATTATTATAATACTTTTGTATTCAGTTTGTGATCTGAGACAAAATTTTTCATGCTTGGATTTAAATAATAAGATTCTTAGGAAGAAAAAAAAAAATTCTATTTTGAACAGCATCTAATGCAGACTACAATGATGCGCTGTAGTACCTCCGTGGCAACTGCTAAATAACCTTTTAAAATATAAACATGGAATTTCGAAATTATTAATGAAATAATAGGATGCATGAAATATGTTAAAGCTACAGTAACTAATGGATAATGAGAGCTGAGTGCATGTCAAATTACTGGATGCAGCAAACTTATGCAATGGTCTCTAAAACACATGAAATTTCTCAAAGCCACAATCAATAACAAATGTATGAACATTATGCCCATATGAAAACAAACAACAAAAATTAATAGATGCAGCAAACTATGCGGTAATATGCAGATTCCCAATATCTGGAAGAAATGAGTGATACCTGAACTAAAGAAATCCAGTGACAATATTGTGAAACAAATACATTAAAACAACAACGTTTACATTAGAAAAAAAGGGCCTAAAACTCTCACTCGCTAAAATAAAACTCGTTAAAGCAGTCCAACTACTGCATGTATATCGCTTAGAGCACATGAAAACAAAACAAAAACAAAACACTCAGGCTGCAGCAAAATTGCTGTGCAACAATCCGTAAAATACACAAAATTAATTAAAAATGCAATCACTAATGCATGTTGTACAAGCACTGTGTGTACATGAAGAAAAAAAACAATGAGTGCAACTAATTTGTTTTTAAATCTCTGAAATCTTTATAGCCACAGTCACTAATGCATGTAAGAACAAATTAACTTCATTACTTTCTTTTGAATTATCAAAATACTGCTGTAATTTGTTGATAAATACTAGTTTGTTCACAATTTCCAATAATAAGTGCACTTACTTATTTTAAAAATTGTTTAAAACCTGGATTTACTGGCCATTAAGCTAAGCTAAAAAAGGCACAGTTTCAAAATGAAAATTAATAGCGACAAAAATGCATAAGAAAAAATAATAAATGCATTTTGAATAACATATTCAAGCAATTTTAATCTAAAAATTAACATCCTGGGTTATTAATCACAGAAATTAATAAATGAAATAAAAAAGCACAATTTTTACAACACTTAAAACTTAGTATTGTTAATTAATTCATATAATTATTGTTAATTAATTCATATGATAAGGACATCTATAAACTTAAAAACAATCTATTTTGAGAATTTTAGAATTCACAAGCACTTGGTTTAACTGTTGGTCAATTATAAATATAGTTTGTTTACCAAAATTTAGCAATAGTTTACACATTCTGTGATAGTTTATGTTGGTTTGAAATCAAATCAACATGCTAACTAATGTATACACCACTTTTTAAATAATACTTTAATAATGAGTGTCAAAAAATATTTATTTACCTTTCTTTTTCATTATAGAGGGTTTAGCTTCACGTTCGTCTCCTGGAATTGAATATTTCGCAAATTACACAACATACATGCTAAAAACAACAACAAGTGCCAAGTACAAAGCTTACCGCCAGCGAATTCGATTACGATTAAAAAAAAACTATCTAAACGCGTATGAATACATGGGATTCTAAAGCAAATTATTAAAAATAATTCTTGTTTGTAAACTTAAAAAAAAAAAATCATAAGTCGAAAGTATATTGAATATGTATAATTAAAAAATATTTTCCTATTTTAAAAAAGGATTCAAAATATTTTTTCCACAAAATGCAAAAATATCCAATGTAAGAAACGTAATATTTTCTTTTTACGAAAAATAAAGGCAATATAAATAGAAATTTGATTTAGTATATATTTATTGAATGTTTTAAAGCACACGATAAGATGTTTTTGTAGTTTAAAAAACATTTATTGCTTCGATTTGGGTGTTTTAACTGTGACCATAAGTACATAAGGTTTTTCACTCCTGCTCTGTCTGCTAACCCATAGAATAACATGTAATCCGCGAGCTAATATAGTCCAATTTTCCAAGACCAATATATAACAAACAAGAGTTTCCTAGAAACAAGGCAAGTCTTATTACCTCTATCTTAAAGAGATTCATATTATATATAAGTTTTAATAAAATCTCCCAGCCCATTTTCTAGATCTCATTATCAGGAACAAACACCATCAATTTCAGTTTTAAAATGGTTATTGAGATCTAAAAATATACGGCACGTACAAATGTAAAAATTATAGGATAGGATTAGACTGGGAATATAAGACTATATTAAAAAAATTGGACCATTTTGACCAATATTTGCTGAGTTATTAGAAGGCGGCTTTTCCGATTTTCTTTGATGTTGAGTTAGCTGTATATATGAAGTTCCGCATCTACCCTTATGACGATGGTAGGTTTTGACGATGGTAGGTTTAAAGCTGCGTCACTTGAAGGCTGCCGCCTTCTATGATTGGAAATGAGACGCTTAATCCGACGCAGTTAATTGTTAGTTAATAGAATTAATATTTTTGGAGTTATAAGGATGTTTCTTTTACGCAGTTCGGTACTACTTGAGTAGTTTGGCGTTTTATATAATTTGTTGAAATTGGTACATCAGCAGTTCTTTAAGATAGCATTACTATGTATATTAACAATATTTAAATTTTGTTTATGAACTGCAATGCATTGTATAAATAGCTTCACATGTTTTATTTTCATATACATATCCATGATGGGTAAGTATTACGGTGGCCCCCAATGACTAGTTTTATCTCAAGACTGTTCTTTTCTATACACATTCTATCAGGATTTTTTATTATTGAAACTATAGATTTATAGTAACTGAAATAAGAAATATAAGTTTGAGACTTGATATCCTCTAAATATCTGAAAAATACCGCGTCAATATCTGCCGAAGTCTAACGGGAGGATAGCATGCCGAAGTCTGCCGAACTGAAACGGTGGTTAGCCGAGTGTCAGTTTTTTTTCGTTACGGAATTTCTAAATTTTTCTCGTTACGGAATTTCTACATTCGGTTGTCGCGCTCAAAGCCTGCGATAAAAGCTATACAATAGCTTAAAAATCGGCTACTGTAACGTCTTTGCGTTGTAATTGCTGAAAGTGAATTTTTAAATTTAGTAAGTGCTTTAAAATTTAAATATTTTCGTGTTATTTCTTGTTTAAATTCTATACCTCACGTACAGGGCTGCAAAAATTAACTCACGTCCCAATTTTCTTATTAGACAAGTTGCTGAAAGGCAATTTTCAACTGAAATATATTATTTCTAAATTATCTAAATTTTGGCAGGCATTTAATTAATTGATACACTGTTAAAAATCTTGTCCTAGTTTGAACCAAAGGGGGTAGCGGGTTAAGGGGGGTCTGGCGGCCCCCACCGAATCTGGTAAAATCGTTCCAAAAATCATGAAGAGGGTCGAAAACAAGCAGTATAAGCTTTTTACCGACATTACAACCCCAAACGAAAACACAGTAATGGCGAAAAATATGATTTTTTGTTATTTTTATTTTTTTCAACCTGTTTAATTTATTTTTAAGTGGTTTAAACGCAATTAAAAATTTGTTTTGTATGTGTGGAAGTCCCTTGAATTTTTTCAGATTTTTTGGTCAAGTAAAAACATGTGAATTTTAGGTTTAAATGCAAAAAAATCGTGAAAAATGCGTCATTTTCAAGATTCAACCCTCTAATTTTTAGGGTTGTTTTCATTTTCCCGAGAGGTGCTGTATAGTATAGATAGCGGCAATTGTCTTCTTTCGAATGCAGGCAACTGGACTCAATTTGGTCAATTTTGGTAAGCGGGGCGATTTTTTGAAAAAAACTCGAATTTTCAACTTTCGGTAAATTACGGCGCGTACTTGGTATAATGCGTCTTTGCTATAAAAAAGACATGTCTATAGGGGTTTTTGAGGTCGCTGATCACGAATTTGATGTCAAAAAATTTTTTGACAACAAATTCACCCATAATTATTTATTAACACAGGTTTGATAATGTAAAAAATATCATTGAATCACAGCATTTAAACAATTTTAATATCGTGTTCAACTAATATAATCAATGAAACTAAATTTTCTGGTATAAATCATATTTTATTCAAGCTTACGTAATAGTCACACAGTGATAAAAAATAGCATAATACTTTTTTACAGAGCTAAGTTAACAATTTTACAGTTTTAATCCTCGTCACTATCTTCTTCAATAACAGGTTCAACGCTTTGAACAGAGAAAAGATTTGTGAGAATCTGTGCTGGACGAATAATTCGCGACAAATATCTCGCATGCCCTAAGAAGTAAATGATAGTGGCCACATGTGCACAACAACCGACAGTTCTGAGGCCATTCGCGCAATCGCATACGTATTCTTCTATACCACTTCTTCCAATAGCTTTAGGAACGTATTTTACGTAACACCTTTATTTTTTCCGACTTATGTGCCTCGATTGAACTTCGCATTTTAAAATTTATTTATCTTCCAACAAGTAATGCATATTAAGAACTGATGATATTACGACGACGCCACAGCGCTATGGCGCGTGCGCAGTAGCATGACTTCGGGTTGGGCCTAATGCCTCGAGTCGTGGGCCTAGTAGCGTAGTGTTTTACCAGATGGCGGTTCAGTCAACTCATTTGAATTTCAAATTACCATTATCAATGCAGTTAAAATTCATATTACGTTATCGGTAATTATTATATTTTTGACTAAATAAAATAACGATGAAAATTCAACGACACATATTTTTTTTTTAATTAATGTTAATATTATTAATAATATTATTAATACTATTAATATTACTATTAATATTATTAATTAACTTTTTCTGGAATAAAAACTAAAAAACAGTTAGAGAGAAATTAAAAAAATCTTTCATTAATATTTTTACATTGTCCAACCTGTGTTAATAAATATTTATGGGCGAATTTGTTGTCAAAAATTTTTGCGACCTCAACAACCCCTATAGAGATGTATTTTTTATAGCAAAGACGCATTATACCAAGTACGCGCCGTAATTTACCGAAAGTTGAAAATTCGAGTTTTTTTTCAAAAAATCGCCCCGCTCACCAAAATTGACCAAATTGAGTCCAGTTGCCTGCATTCGAAAGAGGACGATTGCCGCTATCTATACTATACAGCACCCTTCGGGAAAATGAAAACAACCCTAAACGTTAGAGGGTTGAATCTTGAAAATGACGCGTTTTTCACGATTTTTTCGCATTTAAACCTAAAATTCACATGTTTTTACTTGACCAAAAAATCTGAAAAACTTCAAGGGACTTCCACACATCCAAAACAAATTTTTAATTGCGTTTAAACCATTTAAAAATAAATTAAACTGGTTGAAAAAAATAAAAATCCCAAAAAATCATATTTTTCGCCATTACTGTGTTTTCGTTTGGGGTTGTAATGTCGGTAAAAAGCTTATACTGCTTGTTTTTCGACCCTCTTCAAGATTTTTGGAACGATTTTACCAGATTCGGTGGGGGCCGCCAGACCCCCCTTAACCCGCTACCCCCTTTTGGTCTACAATAGCGGCCACTATAAGATAAGGAAATCTTGAATCAATATTTGGAGCTCCTGTTTGAAGCATAGTTTCAATAGTTGGAACGAGGTCGAAATAGGAAACTTCAAATGTTGATGCGAAATATGGTGTCAGCTTCTGAGCAACAAAATTTGTTCAAACCAGAGCAAAACTTTTAACAAATTGTACAAATCTAAATGTCATATGCAAGGTTATTCAAGGAATGCGGGTAACTTTCATAAGATATTTTGATCAGTGAATGTAGATTTCAGATGAAATTGGGTGTTCAAATGTGTTATGAATTTTAATATATTTAATTTAAATTATCAAACGGTGAAATTTTGATACATTATTGTGAATACGTTGGAAAGTGTTTCCTAATTCAAGCTAGACACATTGTTTTTCTTCTTTTTTGTTAATTCTTAACTCAGTTTTTTTTTTTACTTTAAACGCAATTTTTCACTGCATGCATATTTATTTTTATAGTAAATGTCAATTCCATAAGGTTCAAATATTTTTTTCACGTGAATTAGAAAGCATTGTTTTGTAATAAACAATAGAAAGCAAAATAAACTATATTTTTATTTTAAAACATGCATTTCGCTATTTATCTATTCCCTGAAAGAAATCAGCTTTACATCTGAAAATTGCATATTTAACGAATACAGGTTCAGACTATACTGAAAAATTCTTTGATCTTTCAAATAGCTTACAGTAAATAATATAAAAAATGTATGAAGTGAAACTATATTCCACCTCTTCCGATTACATAAAAATAAAATGTACAAAATTGGTATTTTCTCTCGAACAAACCGTTTTATTTATTTTCTATTTATTGTTAGAAAATGAAAAATAAAATTTTAAGGAATATCTTTTTGAATGCATCTTTTCGCTGTAATAGGATTCCATTTTTGATTTTCAATCTCTATCGCCATTTTCATTTTTATTAAAGCAAAATATATTTTGTTCAAAGCCTTAAACTGATAAAATATCTTTTTTATACATAAATTGGAATATCATTATTTGGTTATACATCATTCAGGAAGATTATTATTTAAAAGAATAAAATAAAGCATCTATATAACGAATTATTTTAATTTTTTTTCCTCGTATAATGATTGTAATGGGTGTAAGAAGAACAGCATGCTTTATTATAAACTAGCTGACCTGCCCGGCGTTGCCCGGGTTCGTCAAAAAACAGCAAGAATTTCAATCTTTGAAAGTCATAATAAAAAAACTGCTGTCCGAGTTTCTTCTACACTTCATGGAAAAGAGATGAGCTAGAAAAATGAAACTGGATTCCTTTTACTAATGTGGAAAAATCATACAAATTCACGAAAATATATTAAAAATCACATAAAAATATGAAACAAAATTTTAAAATTGTCCTTGGATATCCGAATAAACTTTGGTGAAAAGAGGCCAGAATTTACCATATTCGGTCAAAAATTGAACATGTAAAAAACCAATTTACATTAATAGAGTAAAATAGAGCGATCGGAATTCATTCTTAAATAATAAAAAATCGGCGAAAAGAATAGCTAAACTTAGCTAACTGTCGTTAAAATAAAATATTCGAGGAGAACAAAATCTACTACATTAAAAGCTACTATGTTAAAACTGAATTCCTTATAAAAATGACAAAAAAAATCATCTTGGAATTCATATAATAGCTAAAAAACACGTTGGGAATCTCTTTATATTTAAAACTCGCAGGCGTCAAAATTTACTGTACTTGGTTAAAACACTGTAATCGGAAATCACTTACGAATGACAAAAAATCGGCGTTAAACGTAAAAAATTTCGAAAAATTGCATTTAAAATACATAGATGGAAAAATTAACTACATTGGGCTAGGGTAGATTAGGGTAAAAATTGCAATTGGAAAACTTTTATGAATGACAAAAAATTGACGCAAAACGTAAAAATAATGAAACAAAATTATAAAGATCACATTAAAAATCGCATTAAAAATCGCTAAACTTCAAATACGTAGATGGCAAAAATTTTTAAAAGAATAAGGGTAAAAGTTTGAAACCAAATTCCTTTTCCGAATTAAAAAAATAAATAGCCGTGGGACTTGAAAAACCACTTAAATCTGCATTGAAAAATTCATTAAAGATCGCTAAATGTAAATGCATACCAGGAATAAAAACTTATTTTAGTAGCGTAAAACATAGCAATCATACATTTTTCATATATCACAAAAAAAAAAATTGACACGGAACATAAAATATCTTTGAAAAATTGCTAAAAATCGCATTAAAAATTGACAAGATTAAAAATGGTAGATTGTAAAAATTACTATATTAAGTTAAAGTTTTAAACCAAATTAATTTTTTAATTGGTAAAACATCACCGTGGGGAATTAAAAATGGTACTAATCACATTGAAAAGTTCAAGAAAAAACACATTGAAAACTGCATTAAAAACGCATTGAAAAATGCACTAAAAATCTCTGGTTATTTAAAAATTGGCAGTAATCTAACTTTTTTTTCAAATGGATAAAACATTCTATCGGAAATTAGTACTACTTGAATATCCGGTTGACCAATAAACAATCGCCAAATTATAAGATTAAGTGGCAACAATGGTTGATCGTAAATGTCACATTCACTTGACATTAAACACTTTACACTTGTTTGTTACGTCATCAAGTACATTTTACTTCGTTGTTTTATTTGCATTTTTATTCATTCTTTTTCTAATTTATTTGCACTTTCATTATTTAACAAAAAAAAAAAAAAAAAAAAAAAAAACACATAAATTTGCATAATTCGGCGAGTAGTTTAATAATTTATGTAATTTGGTGCAATTGGTCGTCGGAATAATCAAGTAGTACACGGAAATCTTTTATGGATGATAAAAAATCGACGCGACACGTAAAAAATTTTTGAGAAATCGCATTAAATGTTGCTAAAATTACATTAGATTAAAAATTTGAAATCAATTTTTACTTCTGAATATAAAAAAAAAACACCGTAGAACTTGAAAAAACGTTAAAAATCGCATTCATAAATGCTTTAAAAATCACTAATATTAAAAAATCTTACCGGTCAAAATTTATTCTAATAGGATAAAACATTGTAATTCGAAATATTTCATGTAAGACAAAAAATCGGCATCAAACGCAAAATATCCCGAAAAATCGCTTCATTTATAAATCATAGCAGACAAAAATTAGTAGAAATGACTAAAAGTTTGAAATAAAAAACCTTTTACTTATATCAGAAAATAGCGGCAAAATGCGAAAAAACACTAAAAAATCGCTAAAAATCCAAAAATCATTGCGCGACATCCAAATTAATTTTATTGAAAAGAGAACAAAATTCTTTATAATAGGTTAAAAAAACGAAATCGTATTCATTATACTAATGTGGAAAAATCACTTAGAAATATTATGAAATCCCGCCAAAAATCTTATAAAAATTAAATTAAAAAAACAAAAATCGGAATTTCGTGCCTTCCCCCAAAATTTTGTAGCTCTACGTACAGTTGAGCTACAGACTTTAGAACATCGTCGGCACTTCAAAATTTTTATTATGTATTATAAACTACAAATGTATTACACATAAGTGTATATGTTATAATGTTCTATTATGTATTATACACTATTTGAAAGTTTCAAACAGACTCCATTATTAAATTCTCCAATTTTGTTTGCGCCTCCCCCACTTCGCACCCTAAAATATGTCACGCCAACCTTTTTAATATATTTTTTTTATCGTGTATTATAAAATTATCTTAAAGTATAAAACAAATCACATTGTTAGATTTTCAAATTTTAACAATGTCGCGTTCTGTTATTTCCACATTCCACCACCAGTGTGCACACTCTATTCTTAACAAAACTATATCTAATCGAAACTTCATTAAACAACCTATTAGACGATATATTACTCAAGAGGGTGGCGGTCTTAAGTACGAACTTAAGATATTTGATTAAATTATTATTAAAAAATAATGGTACCTAAACTTTTGACATTTTAGGTAGATTTTGCAGAAAATACTACTTATTAGATTCTCAACGGTTCGTGTTTGCAATAAAAAAACTCGTACTGAAAAAAAATGAAAAAAAAAATGAAAAACGCAAACAAAAAAGTATCCTATTGGATTACAATGGGAGTCACAATGGGGAATTTTTCGAAATACCATAAATAGCGCCAAGTTATCGTCACCTTTGTTATGTAATTTAGGTCACAAGATTTAGGGATGTATCGACTTGGCGACAAACTTGGCAACATTTGGCGACAGAATCTTGTCCCACCGATGGTACCCCTCCCTACAGTTTCACGGTATCTGTGCAGATTTTCACTGCTCCGTCGGTATCTACGCAGATTTTCATTAGTCCATTTCTAAATCATTTGGCCTTGCAAGTCGTTTTTTTATGTATAGAGAGAAGAACTGGGCTAAAAGTTTAAAACAAAGTTTCATTTGCCAATGCTAAAAAAAGATTGCCGCAAAACTAAAAAAAAAAAAGGCTAAAAATCGCATAGAAATTCATTAAAAAATACTAAATATAGAAAAATCGCAGGGGTCAAATTTTAGTCTGAAAATGTAGAACATTGTAACTGGAAATATTTCATGAGTGAAAGAAAAAAAATGTTAAATGCAAAAAATATCCAAAAATGGCTGAAAATCGTATTAAAAATCGCATTAAAAATCGCCGAAAATGAAAAATCGCACCAGGAAGTATTTCCTGCATTAGGCGAAAAGTTTGGAACAATTTTCTTTTTATAATGGCAAAAGTATAGCTGCAAAATGCGAGAAAATACTAAAAATCGTATTCAAAAAATTCGTAAACAATTCAAAAATCGCTGTAAGAATTCCGAATAAACTATTTTGGAAAGAGAAAATATATAATATATTGGGTGAAAAGAACAAAATTGTATTCGTTTCATTAATGTGGAAAAATCGCTTAAACAATGCTAAAAATCGCTTAAAAATTAAATAAAAAATTCTAATAAAAAATTGAAAATCGAGCTTCGAGGTGCTAAACTTTATGTATAGAGGTACCTTCACTCTAAATTTTGTAACTCTGCATGCAGCGGTCTCTTCAGAACAGCGCTGACACACACACAAACTTGTCTCTTTATTACGAGGTATATCCATAAAGTAAGTTCCGTTTGGTAATATAAAAAAAAAAGTGTACTGATTCAAAAAAAAATATTTATTGTACAAAAATCTACAACTGGGAATCTACTTTTCTACATAGCTTCCGAAAATTTGTAGGCACTTGTCGTAGCGTGCCATAAGGTTTTGTATGCCTTCTTTATAGAAGGCTGCCGCCTGAGTTTTCAACCATTTAGTTACATGTTCTTTCAGCTAGTCATCATCGCTGAAATGTTGACCACCAAGGAAAGATTTAAGGTGAACTTACGGTTTTGCTTAACCTTCTCTTCAATTGCGTGAACCAGCTCATCAATAACAAAAGACGTGCGGCCACTTCCTTTTTTATTGTGAACTTGATCACGTCTTTCATTAAATTGTTTGACCCATCTTCTAACTATTGAATTACTGAAAACATTTTGTCCATAAACCTCGAACATTTACCGATAAATTTCACTTGGTTTAACTTTCTTTGTATTGAGAAAACAAATCACAGATCTGATTTCACAAGCAGCGGCATTTTCAATAAAGCCTGACATTCTAAAGAAGCACTACAAATAACACGTCGGCAGCAGCGATCTGAAAATGGCGTACATTTCTTCTCCTTTATTCAGAGTAACTGCCGCACATGCTCGGAACTGCAATTGCAGCGTTGCTGCGGATAGAAATAGAAACGGAACTTACTTTGTGGATATGCCTAGCATTATAGATTAATGTTTATAAGTATATCAGGAACTCTAGATAACTACAATCCTAATTATAAAGCCTACATTCACAATTTTTTTATTAAAAATACCAATTCTAGGCATTAGTTTTAGATCTTTAAAAAACAGAAGATAATTTTATTTATCATAAAATATATCGTTATTATCATAATAAAATATGTAGTAAATAAAAAAAGTCTATACATTATGAAAGACATTATAAAGTTAAAGCTAATAAAGTTTTTGTTCATTCTAGAACGTCTTCAGTTAGCGTAAGTGAAAGTCATTCCTTCATGAGCTTTTATTTCATTTTAGAGCTGTGCAAATCCCTAAATTTTCCCTCTTTTCTTATATTTTTCCCTTCTTTTTTTCTCCAAGCATTTTTAGCCATCTGGGTCAATGACCGCATGGGTCATATCATTGCATATTTTTTCTTTTGAAGTAAGGATTTCAAGTGTTTCCCGGATTAATGTGTTGTGTAGGTTATCGTAATTTGCTATTTTTTGTATATTTTTTGCTATTTTTTGTTCAGAATCTATTTTTAAAGGTATCTTATGGTTACTTCTTGACAATGCTGTATTTATTTTATCATATCTTAAATCTCTTAGATGCTCTTTTTTTTTCTTTCAGCGATTTTTCTTTTCGTCATTCCTATATATTCTACTTTTTCGTTATTTTCACTTATGCAATTTATTTTATAAACTCCTACACTTGGGTTCCTTGATGTTTTTCAATTTCATTTTTTATTTTCTTGAATAGGGATAGATGGAGGGGGGGAAGGTTATTGGAATATGTTTGTCTAATTTTTTAAATTATCTTTTGATCTTTAACGCTATTCCATTCATATATGGAATGGGGGGCGTGTGTTTGATATTTTTTTGTGCGGGTTGAATTCAGTCAATTTTTTCAGTAGCTTTTTGGATAAGTTTATTAATTGTTCTCTTGGGATGTCCAGCATTTAAACCTATTTTTTCAATTATTTTTAATTCTTCTTCTAAGGATTTTTTTGTTGAACATACATAAAAGCCTCGATTTATATATGGCTGGAGGGCTGCTAATCTATATGGTAATGGAGTATTATCTTTATATGAAATTATGTTCAAATTTGCTGTCGGTTTTCTATAAACAGTTGTGTCTATTTTATTATACCTATGCGTTATTTTTACATCTAAATATGATATTGTATGATTCACTTCTTCTTCTATAGTAAATTGAATATTTTTGTCGTATGAATTAACTTTTTTTAGGAGGTTATCTAGGTTAATGTGTTTTGTTGTTATAATGAAGATGCCATCTACGTATCTAAGCCACAACCGGATTTCTGTTTTATGATCATTTATAAAATAATTTTCAAGATTTCTAAGTTTCCATTCAGCTACTACACTGGAAATTAGTGATCCCATAGGGACACCTGTGTTTTGTTTATGTATTTTGTTATTGAATTGAAGTAACTTTTATTAAGGATGAGATTTTTTTGCACTTTGGAAATTCTTATTTATTTTAGGTTCTGTATAATGGATTTTAATGGCATCATTAACTACGCTTGTCTTTTCTTTTAAATTAATTTATGAATATAGATTTTTAACATCTAAAGTTAACATATAGTCGTCATGATTTGGTTTATATTCTTTCGGTGTATAAAATTCTTTGTTGAGTTTATAGAAATATCTGAGAGGAGATCATTTTCATATATTGATACTTCATATACTTTTCCAAATCATATGCTGGGCTTACGACTTTATTTACTATAGGCTTCAGACTGTATGGAGTTTTATGACCTTTTAATTTTCCAAAAATCATTGGAATGTTAGGTGCAAAGTTATATTTTATTGATTTATCCCCAATTGGCTAATAAAGTTTTTGCGCGATATCCCGAAATGGTATGCAAAGAATTAAACATTCTACTCTAGTCCTTTTCCATTTTTACAGAATATATTTATGAATATTTAATAATCTTTAATTATGTTCTCAATAGTCTTTATTATTTCCCACAATTTGAACTTTCCAAGTTCCATAGTTTACGAGTAAAATGGCAGTGACAGACAGATAAACAGTCATAGAATTTATCTTATAATGGTTCCTGTTTTACTTTTCAAATACGAGACCCTCAAAATTATCTGTATGGATTTCAAAAAACGCTCTTCGAACATAAATATCATTCTATAAAATGTGTAATTATGCACTTGTATTTTTCATTAAAAGTATTAATTAAGGAAAAATAATGTTTTATTTTACTTTAATGAGTAAACTTTGAAGTACGTTAAATCCAGAAAAACAACTATTTTTTCTAATATTAAATATAAAGATTTCTTTTTCATGTATGTATATCATAAGCTATTAATCATTGTTTAAACAACTGAATGTTTGTATGGAATTTCATGCGATTGAGCTGATTTCAAAAATACTTAAAAAGCTTGCAATTTCATTCAAATGTATGAAATATTTTCATACAAATAATGACATAGTTATATTTATATAAAATCTTAATAAATACTCTCTAATCGTTAATTTCACACACTTTTAATTAATTGGCACAATTCTGCAAAGCACGTTAGAATTTTCTAAATGACATTTTAATTACTGTGACATACTAATGTGTCATTTCGTTTAAAGATCATTGAAGCATTTCTAAATTTTCATAATTACCTGCTTTTCACAGTTGGAGAAATTCGAAAGACATATCCTTTATTAAATTTCAAGTAATTCTCGGCATTGAAATATTTATCTGACTGAAACAATTTCTTCAAACAATTATGGAAATAATATTTTATTACATTGCAAGAAGAATTAGAAGTTTTTTAATGAAGACACATTCATATTGTCACATACACTCTGAAAGAAAACGGATGATTTTACGGAAATCGTATTGGTAATTCGGACGCGAGTACAATTCACTGTTTGTTAACGGAAAAATCTATATAATAAAGGCCAAACGTATCTGTGCGTAACGCATACGTCATTTTTCGTATGGCAACACTTTCTGGTGAAATTTAACTTTTGCAATTTTCATTACTGTAAATTTTTTAACTCCTAGCCATCGCACATTTTCAATCTTTACACCGTTGTGTAGGGAAAAATATGTACTTTTAAATGCAATTTGTTTGAAAACTGTATCTTAATTTGTTTTTGGGATATTAATTTTTTTGTAGTTTTTAATTTAATTTTTCTGGAGGTGGCAACTTGAGTACGGATTTCTGTGCAAAGTAAAGGAAAAATAGCCATAAATAAAAAGAAGAAATAGAGATTTTTTTTCGCCGAGATAGCAAGCAAACAAAGACGATCTTGGCAATAATTCCAGGTTTAAAGTAATGTCCAGTTCTCCAATTTTTTGTCCAATTTTTTAAGACATTCAATTGTAATTATATTAAAATAACATTATTCGCTTAATGTATTTTTTTAATAAATTTCAGTTAAACTTTCATGAGCAGACGACATTTTTAGTTTTTTTTTTTTTTTTTTTTTTTTTTTTTTTTTGTTAGCTGTCAATTTTACCAGAAGGAAAATGCAAAACAAAATTATTTAATTTTTCTTTCTTCTTGGAATAATTATATTTTTTATGTTATTTATTTTTTACTTTGTTTTTAGAACCATTTTTATTTTCTAAATGTATTTTCAGAAAAGAAAAAAAAGTACATTTTCTTATAGAAAATTGATCTGAAATAGAAAAAGAATGAAATGAGATTTCATAATTCGCCAATATCCAATGTAATTGAAAATTTGGTTTGGCATGATTTGTAAAAATCAAGGTGTTTGCGTATTTCACGTAAAATACGGCATCTTCTTTGCACGTTGAAGTGACGGAGTGCAATGTTTATTCTTTTAATTTGTGTAGTGAATTTTAATTTATAAAACGAATTTTAAATTTGTCATAGAGTTAACTTTGAAGCAAACTTTTTTTGAAAAAAAAAATGTACGTGCAATCATTTTTTTACTTTTAACATTTTAGTATGCGTGTAAGTGTTTTCGGTACTACTTGGTTATCCCGTCGACCAAAAAACTATCGCCAAATTATAATATTAAATGCCAAAAATGGATGATTTGTGAATGCCATATTCAATTATATTAAACACGTACACATGTTTAAAATGTCATCAAGAGGTGTTTAATACCACTTTTTATTTGTATTTTTATTCATGTTTTACTAATTTATTTGTTTTTTCTTTATTGAAAATAAAAATTATGTCAACATATATAACTTGGCTATTAATTTGGAGATTTTTTTAATTTGACGAAAATGGTCGATGGGATAATCAAGTAGTGCCGATTTTTCATATGCGCAAAATCTATATTGTAACAAACAAATGTGTCCGTGTGTAGCACTTCCGTTATTTTACGAATGACAACATTTCAGGATAAATGACTTTTTGCAATTTTTTAATGTTCTAAACATCGCACATTTACAATTTTTATTTCATCATATAGGAAAATAAATCTACTTTCAAATGCAATTTGATAGAAAACTGTATGTCATTTGACTCATTTATTGCGAGCTTATATTTTTCAAACATTTTTTTTTTAAATCTCTATCACATATCTCCATTAAGAAATAATGATACACACTCATAAATCTATGAATATTGTTCCTGATAATTTTAAATTATAAAATTAAAATTGGTTGAGTAATAAAATAAAAGAATGGTTAAAAACGCAAGATTAAATTATTAAAAATCACAAATTCAACATGTAATCAAGCAACTTAAAATTTTACACTGCCAAATAAGAAAAAAAAAATGAAAATATTTTGAATTTGTTTGAAAATTGTATTTCAATTTACTGATTGAATGTGGTTAAAAAAAAAAAAAAACAGGTGCGAGTTATTTTTAGATTTATCTATACCGAGTGAAACTCGATTACGATAGATTAATCTATTTGTCCTTAGAAAAATATAAAGAGTTCGGGATTTTTTTCCGGCTAATATACTATAGCAAAATTAAAATTTACTTTATAAATAATAAAATAAAGTAAAATAAATAAATACAAATTTAACAGACATGTGATTAAATTACGTGCTCGAAGCACTGAAATGACCAGAAACAAAATTGCTGCCGTAACGAAATCTTTGGCTAATAACTTCCGGCATGCGTCTAATACGGAAATGTGACTTTTGAAAAAATTCATTGCTTTATTTGATTTCATAATTAATATTTTTCATTTAACCCTTTAACCTAACCATGTTAGCCTAACCATGTTTTTCCGATATGTAATATTTTAATTCAAAGATTGATTTAGTATGATATTGAGATTAATGTTAATTTTTTTAATTGTATAAGATAAAAATTATGGGTACTATTAGGTTATCCCGTCGACCATTTTCGCCAAATTATAAAAATCGCCAAACTAATAGCCAAGTTACATTTGTTGACGTAATCTTCATTTTAAATAACGAACGAACAGATAAATTAGTAACACATGAATAAAAATACAGTTAAAAAGTTAATTTAAAACCACTTGATGGCGTTTTAAACATGTGTATCGTGTTTAATGTGACATTCACAATCATTCATTATTGGCATTTAATCTTATAATCTGGCGAAAAATCTGACGAAAATAACCTAGAAGTATCAAATTATGGCGTCAATGTGGCGTTTTGCAATTAAAATTGAGTGGGATATATTTTATCTCACCCCCTTCAAGGAGTTAAAGCGTTAAAAATGCTTTTTTGGAGTTAGTTAGCAATCTAAAACGCATATTACATGTAGAAAATTCATTAAAGTTTTAAATTTAATAAAATGCTTTTTATCTTTGCTATGTAACCCGGGAAGCCCGGGTTCGATCTACTAGTTCCCTTAAATTCCAGAATTCCCCCTCTCCTCTTAAATAAAATCCGGAAATTTTCTAGAATGTACGGAAATTTTTCCGTTAAAAAGCAGTGAATTATACTGGCGTACCGATTATCAGTACAATTTCCGTAAAATCTTCCGTTTTTTCTTTCTTTTTTTTTTTTTTCAGTGTATATTTTATGGTTTTGAGAATGCGGCATACGTTAAACCACTAATTTTGCTTATATTTTTCACAAAAATTGTTATTTTTAATCTTATTATTTATTACTGTTTTTGTGATTGACTAAGATAAATTACATTGCTGAAGATCACACTTGAAAAAATGTTTGAATAAAAAATGTCACTGTCTTTCAGGTTTTAATAACCCCTAACTCAATTCTTCACTTTGCTGAATGATCTGGTATCTCTCTATAATAATAATAATAATAATAATAATAATAATAATAATAATAATAATAATAATAATAATAATGATAATAATAATAATAATAATAATAATAGTAATTTCAAAGATAAAGATCACATTCGAAAAAATGTTTGAATAAAAAAAAATAATTAAATAAAAAAACAACTAATAATAACCAATGCTGTCTCCGCCGCTTTTTATTTATTTAATTTTTTTTTTACTGTTTTTGTGTGTGTGTGTTTCTGAACTGAGGTCTTTCTTAAAATGACATTCTTTCTTTCTTAATATGGTATATATTTCTTATAATGAGAAAAATACTGCATACAAAAATATGAAAATCAGTGGTAATATAGAAAAGTATTTCATAAATGCGCTAAAGCATACAGTTTATTAATAGAATAATTATTTTCAGATTTATTTATATTGAATTTGGTCCAAATCATTCCTTTAAAAAATTTTATTTGAGCAAAAACTATACACAGCAATTGATTTAAATTTTATTACAGTGAGTAAAGATTAGAAATAAACGGTGTGCTATATGCATTTATTAATTTGACTCATTTTTGAAGTTTTATTTTAATTTCAATTTAAAATTTCAGTATTTCCGGAGGTATATTTTACATATTTCAGAAAATGTTATTATTTTAAATTATTGTCAGCCGCTATAGCATTGCAAATAATATACATAAATTATTGAAAATTACGCCATAAAATTTATTTTTCTACGTAAATATGTTTTAAAAAGAAAACTTTAAAATAACGAATTATTTAATACATATTCTTAAAAGCAATAAATATGGGTGAAATTACGTCTTATTTATAATGGTCAAATAATAAGATTGTTTTAATTACTGTTGCCAATTCTTAAACAGCGCTAATAATATTTTTTCCTTTCTAACAATAAAAAGTTTTTGAGGTGGATATTACAAAAGTTGTTGAAAGAGAAAGAAAAGTTGTATGAAAATTATTCGTCAAATTTAAAAGTAAAAGTATTCGTCAGATTTAAAGCGTTACATTTTAAAATATATGTAGTATTATTAAAAGATACAAGAAAACAAAAACTCTGCTGACTTAATTCGCAACAAATTAGCAAATTTTCAAATGTTTATGTAATCTTTTTTAACCGAACATGAATTCGGCAATTAACCACAGCTGAGCTTCCATCTTAAATCCTCCCCCTCCTGTAAATGAAAAATTAATCGAAACCTGTTTACAAGAGAGATCGCTGTATTTAAATATAATTCGATCATCCCTAATCATTTTAAAAGTAATCAAATTAATGGATCTTTAGTGTTTGAACGGGGCTTAATGAGTGCAGTTCGTACAAGACAGAATTTTGTAGTTATAGAAACAAACAAATAATTAACAAAAAATATATATATATATTATTACTTCATATACTTTCTTTACTTATTTTCATTTAATTTACCATAATTCATTTACTCCATGTTTGTTGAGGTATATTATTCATACTATAAAGTATAATTAAATTGAAACTAAAATAAAAAAAAATATTTTTTTCAACATTGTCCTGAGTAAACAAACAATTAATTATCATCATGTAATTGCACTATATAATTTCCTGCGCTTTTCTCTTCCAGGAAGCGAAAGTAATTTAAAGTTCCAGTCTTTGTTTGCACTGTTTTTCACTTTACCATGAAGAACTTATCTAAAATAAATTAATTTATAAAGAAAAATATAATTATGTTTAGATGCATAAATCAACATAAATTTCATATCTTCTTTGTATAATTTTATTATTATTATTATATGGGTAAACAAAATATGTGCCTTACTGCAAACTTTTGCGCTTTCATGTACGTTTTTATGTGACTATTACTTTTAAAAAGAAAAAAAATACTTTATGAAATCATGTATTTTTTATCTAATAAATAAATTTTTCTGTTCCATACAAATGATAGACAAAATGTGTAAAAAATTAGACATCATCATTTAATCGTAAATATAATACTGTGCAATATAGAAGGCAACATTCTAAACTTAAAATTATACTAGGTATAAACTACTTAAAATATGATAAAAAATATTTTAAAAAATGTTAAATTACTTTAATTTTTAGTACTTTCAACTGTAAATACAGCCTTCATCAGAGATAACAAAAATACTGTTATCATTGTCTTATTTTTCAAATGTCACATAGTTTCTGTCAAAAAGGAATAAAAGTGAAAGTTTATTTTTAGTTCCGGAAAACATTGGGAAAATAAAATATAGACATTTAAGAAATTAAATATTACTTGTTTTATGATTCTTTAAGCAAACTTTCGGCTTTCATCAATCTCTATATTTTAATTTCCCAATGTTTTCCGGATCTAAAAATTGACTTTCACTTCCACTCCTTTATGACAGCATCTACGTGCCATTTGAAAAATAAAACTTTAATATTTTTTTTTCTTGTAATTTCTTATGAAGGTTGTGTTTACAATTGAAAGTACTAAAAATTAAAGTAAATTAACATTAAAAAAAATATTTTTTGTCATTTATTAGGTCGATTATCCCTAGTGTAATTTTAATTTTACCTTTTTAATGAAGAATGTAGCATTCTATATGCTTATTTCCTGACATCATTCTAGTTTGTTATTTGGATTTACGTCGTGGCAATCCTTACGTTACGTAATCTTTGTGGTATTTGTATAGTTAGAGATGTAAAAAAAAAAAAAAAAAGTATAATAGCTTTTTCTACCATATTGATTTATTCTTAGTACTTAATAATTTAATCATTCATGTATATACTAATAGCCATCAATCACACATTTATTTTAAAATCTAATTTCCAATATTGTGTATTTTAAATAGCTGTATAAATATAAATATTCAATGGTTGTATATCTTTACAATGAATTTAAATTCGTATATGGTAACAAGGCCAGTTCCATATCGTTAATAATTATAATTTTAATTAGTTTTTTTATAGCTAATAAACTCCTAATTTAATATTAAAAATCAGAAAACTAACGTTTAAAATGCACAAATATTATATAAAAAATCCCAGCAAAAACTTGTTTTGAATCTACCAGGGTGATTCTTTTTTAGTACGAGATAGAGCAAAGCACAGCGCCGTTAGAAAAAGCAAGCCTGGGACTTTATCTGCTAATTTTAACCTAACTTAAATTTAGATATTTAAAATTAGTAATAAATATAAAAAGACTCTTAAATATTTTCGAACATATTACTATCACAATAATTTTAAATGGATTATTTTAAAGGTAGATTGTACATCTTCTTGTCAGCATTGCAAAATGAATTTTGTTCCTATTCAGCAGAGAATGTACGAAAATGTTGTTGCCTTAAATTCGGGTATAATGTAGTTAGAAATATATAAAATCTCTTTATGGAAACATCATAAATGTATTTTTTTCCTTTTTTCCTTTAGTTTACAACGAAATTTGGTAACGAAATTTTTTTTCTTATATTTAAATACTTCCTTTTGACATAGAGCTTTGAAATTTGGAATATATGCGTATTCCTTAGGCCACTGCATTAAACATAGATTTTTAAAAATTCGTTGTATATAAGAGGCAATCGCGGGCATAATTATAATTTAAAAGAAAATCATATTTCATGAACAAATTTAAGTGAAATTTTGAAACTCAACATGCCTAATCTGCAATTAAAATTGCTAACAAGTGCTTCAGAATTTTTCAAAAATCGACACCTGGGGGCGGAAAGAAAGGGGAAGACTTACCACAAATTGCACAATAGCGTTAAATGTAGTCAGTCAGTTTTGCGAAATGTCGACAAAATTAAGTTCCCATACCTAAAGACAACTCAGTGACAGTTGACTTAGTAAGCGAAATTTCCGTTTAAAATCATTTAATCCACATTTCTACTTTTAATGAATTTTAATGAATGCCTTTTATTTAATATTTAATATGCGATTTATCATATTTCTAACTAATTGCACAACCAAAAGAGTGAAAAATGTCAAAAAATGAGAACGAACCCGGAACGTTTGTAATTACGCTCTAAGTGTTCAGCCATTTAAACAAAAACGACAGAGTCCAACTTATCATATCTCACTATCGTATGTAGCTAAGGCTGCAAATAGAGCCCAAGATTTGGACCGTCTTGAATATTTTTCACTTCATTAGTTCTACGCTTAGTTAACAAACTGATAAACCACTTATTAAATATTCAATCATTTTAAGTATATTTCCATTGCTGGAAATAAATTGAAATATAAATTAAAATTATGTAAATGTTTATTAATTTATGAATTTATTTTTCTGTATAGATTAAACTTTTTTGAAAGATAATTGTAATATGAGCTAAAGGACTCGAAATGATGCTACTTTATTTTTTTATTTTTTAAACTTTAATTTCTTTATTACATTTAAAGTCACATTCACATGTAGGTAGATTTTAATAGGAAGTTATAAAAAAATAATAGATAAAGATTGTATATTCTTTCCCTAATTTTTAAAAAAGAGCACAACCTAAAAATAAATAGTTTTGATAAAGAGAAATGGTAGAAAAATGCAAGCCGAATTTTGTAGACTAAGAGTAGAACTTTGGGAGAAAATTCAGAGACACGAGGGACGTCAGCTTTAAAAGTCATTTTAAAAAAAGGCATAAAATTGTTTTAGTGAGAAATATTAGAGAAAGGGTGTTTAGCTTAATCCTTACCGGCAGATATTTGCTCCTGAACACAAAACCCAATAAAAAGTCTTTTAGAAATAAGCATTACCGTAAAGTGTAAAGAATGTGAATTACGTGCCAAGGACAAATGTAAAACATTTATAATATAAATTAAGGTGAAAATGTACTGTAAGACTCATGCAATACTATTCAAAAAATGTTTATTTAAACACGGTATTCTTTCGAGGTTACAATGGAACAATTTCCAAATTGTAAAACATAATTGAACAAATGTTAATGTTCAAGAGGAAATGTAAACATTTGTAGCAACAAAATTTCAAAAAATTTCTGTGTTCCTTTAATGTATTAAAAAAATAGAGAAAGAAAGGAAAAGGACACATGTTTTTATAGCATGTTTAAATGGCATGAAGGCACGTACACTGTAAAAAAAAATTCAAGAGGTTCCTAAAAATTTCTTAGTAAATTTGTATCCTACAGAATTTTTTAGTAACCATTACAAACTTTTTTTTGCAAGTGAAACAAACATTTCTTTTGTAAACTGAACAAAAGAATTTTTTGTACAACTAACTTAAAACTTTTTAGTATGAGCCACCAATCAAATTTTAGTAATAGCTCCAAAATCATTTTTAGTAACCATTACGTGTGCCCGAAGGGCAGAAGATTCCTTCGAGCTGCATCCAGTGGGTAAAAAGAGAGACTTCTGAAACGGAAGATTTTCGGTAAAACCATAATAGATGGCAGCACCAAACATTGCTACCTACTCTATTTTGACATGTTTCTAAAGGGGAGGGAAAGTTCAGAGATCATTGCCCATAGTAACTGCTACGACAGGCTTTTCATAATCCCTTTATTTACATTCGGTGCATATTTGGCGGCGGCCAGCATCGAACCCAGGTACTTTCAGCCAGGATTTCGGTGCTATGACCACTAGGCTATCAGGACCAGGCCAAGTGAGATTTAGTAACAGCTATTAAAAATGTAAAACTATTAACTCTATTCGTTGCTAGCTTTTTTCTAGTAATTCTTACAGATTCTTTGTAACCGAGTAAGATTACTAAAAAATTTTTAGTAATTACAAGGATTACTAAATTTTTTTTTAGTAGGTCGATCCTTTTCTTTACAGTGTATAACAGTTTTTCGGAAGTTAAAAATGTCTTTATATAGTTTTACTCATCCTACCAATACCATGTCCTGAATTGCGAGAAAAATACTTGGCATCCAAACACTGTCGTTTTTTTACCCTTATTTAGTGAGTCATTTCGTTTCAGCCCGTTTTCACGCACTGCTGCATGAAGAGACGTTTTCTTCTGATAATGAATTTTTGGGGGAATATTTTGTTATTAAACTTGTTTCGGCAAATATTTTTTTTTGCATGATGGATTATTTTAAGATATTTGCTTAAGGGGGTAGTAAGGTATTTTTTTTTTTTTTTTTTTGCATTTTTTTATTTTTATTTTATATTAATCTACAACATCTTAAGATTATTCTGTGAAAATTTGAAAGCAATTGAAGTAAAACTGATAGAGATATACACTTGTAAGTCTCCGCCCTCCGATTTCGACAAAAGCGTCTGTGAAACTTTAAACGTGTTTTTCTAACACTTCGCTTTTTCGAAGCCGGTGAACTCTGTAGCTCAAAATCTACTGAACCGATCTTTTTTAAATTTTACACACTCTTTCTTTATATAAATTACGAGGTAACACTGTCGAGTTTTTTTCTTTTTTTTAATTTTAACTTACTTTTAAAAAACAAAATATCAGATTTTTTTGATGAAAAATCAGTATTTTGACTTCCGAGCCTTGTAAAAAATTCAAAAATCAATAATAAAAAAAAACTAGACTGCGTTCCCTGAGGAAACGTATCAACTAATTAAATCAATTTGGTTTTTTAATTTCCGTTGATCCATTCATGAGTTATGCGGTTCACCGCGAATCAACTTTTTTTTGGGACGTCTTCGAAGATTCGCTGTCATCGGCTCATTTTTTAATATTTCTTAATGAAAATTTCACAGAATACTCTTTAAATGACATATAATTATACTATAACTATACAAATAAATAAATATTAATTGTATCCTTACAAAAAATGATAGAAAATATGCTTTTTTTCCCTCGAATTAACCTTACTACCCCCTTAACCCCTTCTCAAGGGAAACTTTAACGAAATGTGCATACTTTGTCACTGGTTTTTATCCTCCACAGTTCTGAGAAAAATTTTACGTGGCACTACAAAAAACACTTTAAAATTATTATAAAACATTTCCAAAGATACACCAGCCTATATATCGATGCTTCTATCATGCACACATCCATTAAGAAAGTCTAGATGTAATTTCAACAACTCGAGAAGCATTTAAATTAATTTAAAGTTTTTTTTTAGTATCATCTCCAGGCGATATCAGGACTCCAGATGATAAAAACGGAAATTCTTGACTTATTAAATCGAGAAAGTGCTCCGATTAAATTAAGCAAATTTTATTGGTGGGGACAAACAAAGATTCTGAAGCTTTTTTCCGGCGCATGTGCGTGACTTTCGTCCTCAAAGAGTTAAACAGAATGCTTTGACGGTGATGATGATAAATAAAACAGCTTTTTTTTAAAAAAAAGACAGTTGTTTTTCGCCATTTAACAATATATTTTTTTACTATTAAAATTTTTCGTTATCTTGCTTTTAATCCTATAGTGCAGGTCTGTCGAACGCGGCTTCCTCTCAAGATTTTCTTAGTGACCTGCTGAAGGTATCCTGTTATTAAGCCATTTCATATCTTATACGAGAGGGGGGAAGGTAATTTTTCTTCTTAAAATATAAAAAAATTATTTATTTATTTATTTAGAATCATTAATAAAAATGTGCAGAATGATTTCAATCTACCAAAGTACTTCCAGTCTATTTTTCTGGAACCAATTTTTGTTTTTGGTACTTTTTATAAAACTAAGCAAGATGGAAGTGGATTGTTTTAACTTACCGTAATTATGCCCAACTAAACAAAAATTAAATGTTTACATGTCTTAATTAAGAAAATCATAAAATGGCATCTCTTACATAATTGCCAGATTAGCCTTCATTTACATTCAGAATTTTTACGTTTATACCAGAAATAAAGAAGAATGCTATGATTTACTTAATAAGAAATATTTAGCAATCACATGAAATCAAATCCTTTTTTTTTAATTTCTGATATCAATTTGACTTTTCACATTAAAATTAGCGGCCAAATTGGCAACTCTGGAATGTAAAAGGTGACAACAAGTACACTATAATCTAATATAAAATATTACGTCTAGTGATACGTATAAAACTCATTTCCGCTGAAATGAGGCGATATTTCAAAATTTTATTAACTATTTGAAGGGTATCAACTTAATGGGAGGATTTATCCTATATAGTAAAGTACACTGGTGACCAAAATTTTAGGTACAGTCACCCAATGCTTTCGATTGTAAAAGATTTGTTGAATATTTAATGAATATCTTGACGAATTATCCTTGAACTTCTTGGTTGTGAAGACGTTTGACTTCATACGTTTTAGCGAAGATTTAGTCTCAGTGATAATCAGGAGGCAAATAATAAATTTAATAAAAAATATTTGTTATCTCCCACGTAACAGAAATTCTCAAACTGATTTTACACTGTAAAAAAAATCTGCAATTCTTCAGATTTAAAGATATGGAAATCTGCATGTTTACAAAAACTTCATCTGTAAGCTCTACAAAAATTTGTATTAAAATTCGTGTCATATATTGTAATAAAAAGAATATTGCCCAGTTAAACTGATGGCATTGAGTTCACAGGCTACGCATACTAATTGTACATTACAGCCTTATATTTTCAAGGGTTGATTCCGTTCGAAAAAAAAATATTAAGGAGGGGGGATAAGCTCCCCCCATTCCCTTTTTATACTTAATCATCGAATCCTCTAAACTGATCAGGAGCATGCTTTATCATATAAAAAATCCATATCCAAAATTTAGAACAAATCGGAAAATTCTTAATAAAAACCCATTTATATAATTTAAGAAGAGTTATCCTCCTCTTTTATATACTTAACAATTAAACTTTCAAAACTATTCAGAGATTTGAATGAAATCTGACAATTCTGCGTGAAAAAACCATTTATATAAATTAAGGGGAGGGGCATTAGAACCCCCATTTCCCCTGTTTATATTTATCCAATGAACACCTAATACCAATCAGGGAAGCGCTTCATCAGAATGATCCTATGTGTAAATTTTGAACAAAAACTAATATTTCTGCATGAAAAACCTATTTATATCAATTGAGTCCCCGTTCCCCCTCTTATACATATCGAATGAACTCCAAAAACTAATCAGGGAAGCGAATTATTAGGATATACCTATATACAAAATTTCAAGTGGATGGGTTGTTTTTATCATGAGTTATCGCGTTACGTACGAACGTACGCACATACAGGCGGACACATAAGCTCTCAGGCTATGATAGCCTGTGAGCTAAAAACTCAGAAATGTACTGTGAGCTGATTGTAAAATTACGGATGATCAATGATAATAAAATTAAATCCCCCCCGCTTTTTTTCTTTTTGTGATCTTTGACTGCAGTTTTTATAAAATCTGACCTAACTAGCTGACCACGACATTATGAATTTAAAAATTTGAAAACTTTTACTTTGCGCATTAAAAATTATTTCACACGAATGTCGATATCTCATCAAATATTCAATATATTTACATTATAACTGCGGGATATTGTTTCTATATTTCATTTTTAAGTTTTTGGAAAGGGGTGTTAAATTTATGCATCAGGATTTGAACTTTTTCAGATTATATAATGAATATGATGGTACGCCAAAACGCACTAATTTGAATATTTGTAACTATTAAATGAAGTGTTGTTTAATCCGCTATGTCTCGGCAATAGTTTAAAGTAGGTTTAGTTGGGGCAACTAGTCCAATTAAGTAACTGGGCCATAGCCTGTTTTTTTATTAAAAAAATCGCTGATGTGTCTTATATTTACTTTTTGTGAACAATACCCTCAAATCTCTGTTTCTTAAAACAACGTGTGTAAAATCAATCATAATTCTGTCTTTCATGTGATAGGTTGTAAAAAATTTCCGTTTCTTAAAAAAAGCGCGCCAGTTTCGTTAAAGTTTATCGGATTTGTATTAAAATCATATTAATATTTTTATTAAGCAATTCTAGTTACATAAAATCAAGTACATAGGTATCATTTAACAATAATAAGTGTGAAATAAAGGTAATGTATAAAATATAAGTTATAAATAAACAATTTTTGTTTTATTTCACTGGATTAAATTTTAATTCTTTAATAAACGACTGTAAAGAAAACCTGCTCAGGAATAAAATTTGTTTAGGAAATTGAAAATGTTGCATTCCGTTTCGCATTAAGGCTCTCAAAATCAAACTTCTTAGAATTATTGCATATTTGTACGGAAGATATATGTGAGCATATAAACTTCTGTGGCCATCCTCAGGAATGTGAAAGTTTAAATTCCTGAAGATAGCCACAGAAATGTGATGGAACTATAGAAGTTTTTAATCTTTTTAACATGAGTTATATGTTTGTACATCAATATAATAAAGAAATAAATGCGGTTTTTTCATAACACACAGATTTTGACTACTGTAAATGTGAAAAATATTATAAGTTTTTACGTAAATTACAGATAATAATTCAATTTCTTTAACATAATTTGCATTTGAGTTAAAATAAAAATAATCATTTTTTATTGTTATAAGTATTTTAAATTTAATAAAAGACAAAATATACTACGAATGTGACATATCTACAAGGAATCGGATAGCACATAGGTTCCCAACGGGGGCGGTACCGTCCCCCAGTGGGCGCTGGAGCCTTCCAGGGGGGCGGTGACGAGTCCAAAGGAAAATGGGGGCGTTAAGACAATCAAAGGGGGCGGTCATGACGTACCTACATATTTAGGAAATTAATGTAATGAAACTAGTTAAAGTTGAATCATCTCCCCGTCGTCGCCCGATAAAAATCTTAAATACAGCTTTAAATGAAAATGTATGAAAACGAGCTTAGAGCTGAGATCTGCTTTCAACTGTCGGAGATTACAGCAAAGGCGAACTTTCCATCCATTCAACTCGATGAATCAACACTGCCGAATAACGAAGCATTATTCTTATATGTCCGATTCAGAAAAGAAGAAGAAAATTGTCAACAGTTATTATTTGCTAAAAGTTGGGAAACTGATACAAAGGGAGAATCAATATTGAACAGCATGAGCAATTTTTTTTCATGAGAAAGAAATTCCTTATTTTAAAAGCAGCTACTTATGGTGCTCTTGCACACAGCCATCATAAGGTTTTCATAGCGCATTTGAAAGAAGATGTGCCAAATGCACTCGCGGAACATTGTATTATTCATTATCAGCATTTAGTTGCTAAAAACCTGAATGACCCTCTGCATAGTCTTTTTATTAAGTTATTACAGAAGTGAATAAGATTAGAAGCTATTCTTTTCATGAAAGATTATTTGGCCAACTTTGTAGTGAAAAAGACGAAGATTACAATCGCTTGCTCTTGCACACAGAAGTCCGTTGCCTCTAGGAAGATATTTTCTCGAAACGTTTTTTCAATCTGTTTGATTCGGTGCTGGACTTTCTTGAAAACAGATATGAAAAATTGCGCAACAACATGATATCATCGAAAAATGGACATTGCTTGTTTGACAGACCTGTTTAGAATATTAAATGAAATCAATTTACTATTGCAAGGTAATGAATCAAATTTAATTTAAAAAATAATAGCTGCTTTTGTGGGAAAACTTGTTATATTCAAGCGAAATCTAGATAGAGGTGAATACAGCCATTTCCTACATTAGCAGCAGTCTCTAGAAAACAGGAAGATTTACTAACTACTGCCAATGTACTTGGATGCTCTTTATACTGATTTTATTGAGCGATTCCAAGACATTTTAAACAAGAACATACCAAACTGTGTATTAGATCCTTTCGCAAATGCAGATACAGCAGCAATCATCAAATTTAAAAGAGGAACTCATAAAACTCACAACTAATGAAGAATTAAAAGTAAGAGTTCTTGGCTTCAAAAATCTATACCATCTCTCTGTCATGAGTTATGGGCATAAGTACAAATAAATTTAATTGCTTTTCCGTCATACTATTTGGCTGAGCATGGGTTCAGTGCAGTATCTAATTTATTTGCTAAAAAAAGAAATAGGCTGCACATCACTAAACGTGGCGATTTACAACTTCTGTTAAAATTGGAACCCGACATTGACAAATTGTTAAAGTTCCATCAGCCTCAACCATCTCATTAATATTTTTTATTTCTTATTGATTTTATGTTTATGTCACAGCTTTTTTAAAATTTCTTATTGATTTTCTGTTTATTCATATTATTCTTTTTGAAATATTTAATATTTTAAAGATGTCACAAATCTAAAAGGTATTACATATAAAAGCACAGTTTTAAAAACTTAAAACTTCAAATATTATATGCCAGTGCTTTCAAGCAAAACTTCATTATCCTAGAGTTAACTTTATTTACATTCGAGTTAAGTTAAAGTACGAAAACTAATTTCAGTGCATAAGCAAAGCTGCCCTGAGGATGATGAAGTCCTGATCGAAAGCGCTCAGCGTATAATATTTGAAGTTTTAAGCTTTTAAAACTGTTTTTTATATTTATATATAATAAAATATTTTAGATATGTGATATCTTTAACGTAATAAATGCACTTTTTAGCAAGTTTATTTAACTTTATTTTGTGTTTATTTTTAAATTTTTTACTGAATAACTTTTTATTACGTTTGATAGTCGTTTTATTTATAATTCTTACTTTGTGTTTCTTAATAAATAAACATAAACGGGGTATACATAATATGCAACAGTATTTTAATTAGTGTAGATAACTATTATTCAAGAGGGGGGCGTTGGAATACATTTTTCTTCTAAAGGGGGCGGTAGTCCATAAAAGGTTGGGAAACTATAAGATAGCACATATGCACTACTGTTTTTTATGACTATTTATTTTAAATCGCATCATTTCATATTAGTCCAATGTTAAATTGAAAATAAGAATTCAACCAAAAATAAAATGTACAATGAATGTTTTATATGCCTTTTTTATCTTTGAAAAGAGAATGAATATTTATATTGATAAAAATGAATTAAATTTTTTATATTAACATAAATATATCAAAATGGCGTAATTTCCATTTAAATATTGTTAACATTAACTATAAATTTCCAAAGATTTACCTCTATAATTTTTATACAATTAAACTTAGGACAAGATTGTCATACTTCATTCCCCCGAGATGAAAATTATTGTTTCGAAAAAAAAAATTCAAACAAAAGTTAGCATAAAATGAGATTTGTAAGGAAAAAGAGAAAAGGAGTAAAACTGTGATGACATTGTAAATTTCCTTAAAAGCTCCTAAGTGTTGTTACATTTCGTTGAAACTTAAAAATTTTCAGCATTCTGTCCAGTCATTCGACCATTTTTATCGAAAACGGTTACAAAACTGTAATTTAACACTATTCTGAAATCATATTATTGAACATTTTCTGGTCAGAATATAGTTAAATTATGGTTATGAAATTGCTTTTTTGAAAAACGGTCGAATGACTAGACAGAATGTTGCAAATTTTTAACTGCCTATGTACTCATTTAATTTCCTAATCTTGAGAGCAAAATATATTAAAAGAGAGTGTAAAAAAATGCACACACTACACAATTAATCCTTAGGCACTGGTTATATTAAAACACATTATTTAAAAAGAATAACTCACTAGCAGCTCACTTCCGCATTACCGGCTACACATTTCTCAAACACAATTTTAGAATAAAAAACAGAAAAAAACATTTCACATCTTTTCAGTTTCTGGATACTGAGATTTTAACTGAAAATTCATTTTTTTTTCAATTATTATTTTTTTTAAGTTGTGACCATAAATATAGATATGTATAAATGTAAAGGCGTCTTGGGGTGACATGAATCATGGATAATAGTTTGACTCCGGAAACTCTTGGGTAATCGAACTTTTTTTACCACTTCATGATACAGCTGTTTACAGCGAGTTCGTCAACAATCCCTCGAGCCGCTTACGTCGTCGGTTTAGAAGACTTACATGGCCGATGGTGATGCAAACATCTCAAAACAGCAAAGTCTATTTCTTTTTTGCGCGAATTCTAGTTAATATCTTGGGACTTGTCATGTCTTGCAGCAGAGGGCATAGTTGTAAACTTTGGAAGAACATTTATCTAATTAGTCTATTAGCTTTTGATTTATATGTGGTCAAGGACCGTACAATTCCCGGGTTAGTGACGTATCATGCCTTACGCACAAATGTCTGCAGAAAGCACTTAGATCATCAATTTTAATCTTAAGGACCATGCAAAAAGGATACCTGAAAGTAATACAGATGTTAGGCTGGGAAAGAATGTTATCAGAGGAACAATAGCTTTAAACTTTAGAATTAAAGTTAATAAATATTAATTGGAAATTTAAGTTTCTGAATTTGAATTTTTAATTTTTTTTAAAGGATTAAGTTTTTATCCTTTCATATATGTATTTGTATTGCATTAGAATGTCGTTTTATTAAATTTTGTTTCGTATGCTTATGGATGGAATAATCACATAAATGTTTCACAAATACTGATTTACCTTTTTTAGGTGCGTTCGTAATTATGTAAATACGTTCACATGTAGTTGTCATTCAGACCGTCCGTCCGTCTGTCTGTCCGTCTATCCGTCCGCCTGTCCGTCCGCATATAACAACGCAAAAACTACCTAACCGAATCGTTTATATTTAAAATATATTATTATTGCATAATTTTGTCGAGTCATTTCAAATTTTTTAAAAATCGGATGCATAGTTTAATTACATGGCCCATCAAAAGTATTCCGTTACATTACGGTCTATTGGGAAAAATGTTTCAAATGCATTTTGATGGTGTTACACTCATTCGAATATAATAAAACTGATATGCATCTATAAAGTACATATTATAATATACATTTTGCATTATCTGTGGTGCAAAGAAAATTTTTTATTGATTTAAAAGACTACACAAAAGTATTCCATTATATAATGATATAGGGAGAACATTGTTTGGTGCGCATTTTAATTGTAATTAACTATTTAATTCTAATTAGTTTTTTATGAGATTGATATATGAGAGTGATATTTTAAAAACTTCGTTATCTACGAATGAACCTCATTTGGTATGCTTCGCGTGCAATTTCCAGCTTGTTTACTTTTATATCGATGTTATGGACTATATTCTATTTTTCGGTTCGACCATAAAAACTTACAGCTGCTTGGGAATAATTTTCAGAACCAAGTTCCAACTTTTTTGTTTTGACATTTTACGCTTATATTTTATGTTTCCATGGATTTGTAGACATTTTCAGAAACAGTTATAGTTTATTCATACATTCTTTTTCTAATTTCATGCACCAATATTTAATGTATATATTCAAGTTAATTTTACAATGCATACACTGTTAAAACTAAAGGTGACAAACCGGTGCCATTTGGGACCAGGAGGAAAAAAGGCGGTGCCATTTGGAACCTTAGGGTGCCATAGGGACTTGGATATGTGGTTGAAGTGCCCACAGCTCTCTTACTGGGTGTTTGGTGCTAAATAAGGTGCCATGCACTTCGCAATGGCAGCAATGTGGCACCTCATCGGGTGACTGGAACCTTGCGCATGTGCTGTGACGTGTATCTTTCTGTTTTCGGTGTCGGCAAGTAAAATCTACAGCTGCAAAGTTTATTCTACATCTTAAGTCTTTCAAAGTCTGATTAAAGGTAAGATTTAACTTTATTTTATTTTATTGTTATGTTAATTTATCGTACATCCCTATATGTAATGTCATTTAAAAAAATAGAAATAGTAAATTAGATATACATATTTTTTTTGTTAGTATGATTGATCAGTAAGTTTATTATGTGAAGCTACAAGCTACACTCTCACCAAAATACCCGCTTGCTAGTGTTAATTCTATAAGACAGATATTTTACAATTTCTTGTTTGCATGTTAATATTTTAAATATATTTTATAATATATATGATTTATCAGGGGCGTAGCTACCGTGGAGCAATTGGATCAAACTGCTCCAGGCGTACAAATCCTAAGGGCGCACAATTAGAAAGAGCGAAATAAAAATTAGTAAAAATATTTGCGTATTTTTTCATTATAAATCAGTTATTATAGACTAATCTTGTTGAAATCGGAATATCCTATGACCATTATTCTTTGACCATTTTCTGACTCTTGTGTTTAAGCTCAACTGTTTAGATTTAAACCTTAACTGCTGTTAGCGGTCTCAGAGACTGCTGAGTTTTTAAAGTTTCAAAGTTACATTTGTAAGTTTTAGCTTAACTAGTGATGCTGGTCAAATTTTGTTTAGTTTAGAGTCTTATTACTACCTCTAAATACTTTTGAATTGCTGAATTTGTTTTATAATTGCCTTGTATATAACGTTTAATACAAAAATAGTATTATGAGAGTTAATGTATTTTTTATTCATCTTTAGATTAAGCGGTCTGACAGACTGCTCACAGTAATTTTGTGACAATTTTCGTCACAGCAGTTAAGGATTAAAATATGCTTTTTTTGCGTCTATATACAGTTAAAAGCAATTACTTTTATTCGCGAAGTTTTAATTTTAACCTTTACACGAGATCTCGGACAGCATCTGGCCAGCTTTGCATGTATTGTCGGATATATGTTATCCGAGCTCCTCCTGTAAAGGTTAATTCACACCATATTGCAGCCCCACGTAACTTCTCTAATACTATTTCAGTAATTTAGTAGATTTGTGTTTGTTTGAAGGGGGGGGGGGGTAACGTTTTTATGGAAGATAATAGAATACTTGCAAATCTTAAAGTAATTAAAACTTATTTATGGGGTTTTCATTATTAAGATTTTCCTTATTAGCTACCAATATTTCCGAAATAATCTTCCAAATAAGATTAGATGGGAAGGCGGAAGCACAGACAATCATCTTGTCTAGTTCACGGATAAAAAATCTAGGATAAGTTAAACCTCGATTTGCATATTAAAACGCTATTGGTCTGCCACGTCATATCTTGGCGGGAAATGCCTAAGAAACCGTATTTAGCGGTCTCATAGGTCTATCATTATGTTTTCCTACTCCCATTCTTCCATATATTTTCAACTTTTGGTTTCATTTTCTTTCAAAAAGTGAGAAAAATTAAATTGAATTCTCCTTAGGTTCTGATTATCGACTATGCAGATTTACAACCCCCTTTTTTTTTAAAAGTATTCTTTCGCATTATACCTTATTTAGTAGCTGAATTTTATGGTTGAATAAAATAAAACATTTTTTTTTCAAAAATAATAATGTAAGTTTGCTTAGACCGTAATCAGTCACACCCCCCCCCCCTTCTCAATCATCAACATCATCCGATATCTCAAATTTCAAAGCGAATTCAAAATGAGCATTCAAATTATAAAAGGAAAACAATCTGTATTTACCCCCCTCAACTTTCAGAATAGTTTACAGAAATAGTGTGTGTTCAAAAAGTATAACAATGAATAAAAACTTAGACCCAAATTTTACACAAATGTGAAATTTTTCCGCTGGTGATGAAGATCTTGTGTTTTAAAGAAAATGTGCTCTTTCATTTATAAATCTTAAATATTTTTCTAATGAGATAATTTTAACAATCTTTTATTCCACCCGTTCTGAAACAAGCCCAATAAACAGGGTTGGCTTTTTACCGGTGAAAACCTGGGGAGAAAGTTGTAAAAACCTAACGATAGACAATAAACTGTTAGCCCTTAAACTGTATTTTAATACTATGGATAAAAATTCTATTTTCATGTAATTGGTGTATTAATATATAATATCTATAATGGGAAGAGTGGGGTGGTGCGGGACATTTTTTTCAAAAGTAAGAGAATCAACTTTATTTGATACAAAAAGAAATATTTCAATTTATAGCGTGCGATGTAAAACCTTTTTTAATCCCTCTGAACAATATAGAAACCTAACGTGCAAAATCTATTTTATTTTAAAGAAGAAATTTTGTTTCGAAATGTATCCCATACCTCCCCACTAAGAGTTATGGGACAACAATAAAAAAAGTCTATAAAGCACAAATAACCTAGTGTAGGCAAGATAAATAATTCAAACAAAGATTGTAAGTTGATAATGTATGTGCCACAATATGAAATTGCAGTAGCTCCATGACTAAAATGAAAGTTCAGGATTCTCTGTCATAGATGACATTAAATAATCATCAATTTCAATTTATTGATATTTTGCAGTATAAATGCATATATTATCAATGTTATAATTAATATACTATCCTCTAAAATGTTTGCATGTTAGCAATTTACATTATTCTTAATTTAAAAAGGAACTGGACACGTCCCATTCCTCCTTTTGCTGGCATGTCCCAATCCTCGCCACTTCCTTGTTTTGTGTTGAACTTCTTGTATAAACAAAAATGCTGCTTTTAGGCTTAGTTTAAATTAAAGATAATATACAGTATAATGTTCCATAAATAGGGAAACTATTACATTTATACATAAATAAATCATTAATATAATGAAAGCAAATAAAGCTAATTTAAATTTGATTTTTAAAATATTTTTTTTTCCTTCATATATTTGCAAGTTTATACAAATCAACATTTTTTTTAAACTGAAGAATGGATTACCATTGCTTCATCTTGTGTGCAATGTATGAAATGTTTGGAATAATGCATAAGGAGAAAAACCTACTGTCCCATTCCACCCGACTTTCTCCTATATATATAACAAAAAGGAAAATAAAGAATTAGTCTGTTCCTTAAAGCTGCTGATATACATTAATTTTAGGGATTTTTTATATTTTCTATTCCAAATCTATGCAACAGATGTTAACTGTTTACTGTTTTACAAAAAAAAAGTTTACATTTCAATTGTATTCTTTTTTACTTGTACTCATTTCCAAAGAGGTTTTTTAAACAAAAAGACGTAACAGGCAAAATTTAGTGGGAAACATTTATTAATAAAGGTAACAATCCTGAATTCCTACATTTAATGGTGATTCTTCACTCCTTTCGAGTTTTTCACCCGTTGAGCAAATTTTTTCTAACTTTTCATATATGCATGGTAAATTAGGAAAGAGACTTGGTGTACAAAAAGTTACTAAGCTTGTATTTTGTTATAGAATGCTAAGAAGATTTAAGGACAGATTGGTAAATTGTACTAATATTTGTGTATACAGACTACATTACAGGTCAGTTAATATTTGTAAGCGTTTATTTTTTATCAAAATGATAAGGATTTTTAAGTGTAGAAAATGTGTACTTATAGTTTTTTGTTTCAATCAATTTAGATTAAATAAAAGTTAGTAAACTAATCTCCTTTAACCCTTAACTGCAGTGACAAAAATTGTCGCATAACTACTGTAAGCGGTCTGTTAGATCGCTTAATCTAAAGATGAATAAAATGTTAAATTAATTTTTAGAATACTATTTATGTATTAAACTTTATATAAGGACTATTTTAAATGAAATTAAGCTATTGAAAGTCTTTAGAGATAGTAATGGGGTTCCAAACGAAACAAAATTTAATCAGAATCTATAGTTAAGCTAAAAATTACAACTTAACTTGTAAAACTAGAAAATCTCAACGGCCTGTGAGACCGCTAACAGCAGCTATGGGTTAAGATAAACTATAATAAATATTGTAATGTGCATTCCTATAAAAGTTATGATAATTTTTAGATTTAGTAATAATAAATGTACAATAATATCTTTAAAATTTTGAATTCTTGCAGTTGGAAAACAAAGATGAAAGTTTCCTGGGCTTTTTATGTTTATTAAAACCCATTATTTTAATATAGTATTCTTTTACTCACTCAGAATACACACTTAAAAAATTTTACCTAATTGCAAACTAAATTAGTGAATATTGTTATATGGAATTACAGTATTAATACTCAAAAAAGTTTTACCCCTAAGAAAATAGAAAAAATAGTAGGTAAATTTTTAATAAAAAGTGACAAAAACAGTCAAACTAATAAATTTTTCCAAAGACGGTAAAAACCACTAGACGGTAAATACCGTTCAACCCTGCCAATAAAATAGAAAAATTCCTGCCGGCTTGGAGTACAAGCACAGGTAAATCTCGTAGTTAAGTATTAATTTTACCAACAAAAATTAAATAAAGATGAGAGATAAACTTTAACAATTCTATGTGTTAACTTTTGAGAATTTTTAATTTTATTTTTCCGTGTGAGCTGGTTTTATCAGAATCATACTAATACAGTTGTTATTTCTTCATCTTATTATTTTTATTATTTATTTATTTATTTATTTATTTATTTATTTATTTTTATTTTATTTTATTTTATTTTATTTTATTTTTTTTGCTGTAAGAATTTCTGTTATCAAAAATGCGTCAGTATAAAAAATGTAGATAATATAAAGAGGATTTACAATAATTCTAAATACATTTGATATCTTTCAATATGACAAAGTCAGAAGCTTTTTATATTTTTCATCTCCCCCCCCCCCTTCTCCTTTTTGCGTTGCTTTTAACTTTTTTTCTGTAAGAATTGGTCTATCAAAAACATGTCAATATAAAAGCTGTGTTTAAGATTAAGAAGAATTGTAATAAAATAGCTTAGGGAATTTTACATCTTGAAAATTGACGAAGTCATGATGTTTTTTCTTTTTAAAACCTTATTTTTCACTTCAATAGCCCATATTTAATGATGTATATTATACTCTTAGTTCAAAAAATAATGTCCTTACAAAAACAAAAGATATCAACTATAAGGTAGTGGGCAGGGGATTAGCCACCACCTCTTTTTATACTTAACCAATGAGCCCCTAAAACTAATTAGGGAAGTGCCTTATCAGAGTGAAACTATTTACAGAATTTGAAGTAAATTTGATAATTCTGCATGATTTCCGCATATTTATCTAAATTAAGGGGGGTAGCACCCTTCCCTCCTTCATATTTAATCAATGAACCTCAAAAGTTAATTAGTGAAGAACCTTATCAGAACGAACCTACGTATAAAATTTGAAGCAAATCTGATATTTATATCAAAAGTTATCACGTTAGATACGGAACCTGCGGGAACATTAGCTGTCAGGCTTTGATAGCCTTGTGAACTAAAAACATCATGAATTTAAATTTTTAGCACTGTAAACACATAAATCTTTTTTTTTAACTTTATTCTTTCTTTTTTGTTGACATACCTTTTTTTGCTGTGCTTTGATGTTACATTTTAATTGGACTGTCTTCTTGTGTTTTTTCCTTAATGTCTTATTATTATTATTTCAGATAGGGAATTTGCATTTACAGTACTTACATTATAATGCTTGATATAAGAAAAGTTCCCGACTTCATCATGAAGAAGGTACAGATATTTCTGTGTTTAGACCTGTGATTGTGTACCGCAACTCAAACGTTGGCTATATAGCCAAATAAAATTTTTACTACTTTTAGATACTTATGTCTTCAAACATTTCTCAGTGGCATCGTTCCACGTAGCCTCAAGTCTTTGTTTAATAATATTTAATACATTCTTGATATTTAGAATAAAAAGATTATTTGAACTAAAAGTTTTTTATTCAGTGTTTTATTCATTTCATTATATTTACTCTGTGTATTAAAATTTCAGATGCAATAAGTCAAAACATAAAAACTTGGAATAAAGTACCTTGATGTTGATACAGGGTTAGAAATCAGCAGTCGTTAGTCGTCAAATGCAACTAAATTATAGAAAAATTATTCCTAGTCGTCAAATCTTGATGCCTAGCTTTCTTTTACTTTATTTTTTGTTTAACAAATGCTTTCATTTGTATTTAGCATACATTCCTTCGCCCACTGCACCATGACAACAGCACTTGCCTTAAGACTCTTTTGCACCTGTCAATAACCTCTAAGTTTACTTCACTTTAACCAATGACTGATAAAACTGGTCCTTGGGGATTACGCCCCGCTAAACAAGATTTTCTTTTATTACGCGATATTTCTTCATCCTTATTTGTTCCTAAAATAAAAACACTATCAAGAATGTTTTAAAATTTTTGTGCTTTCTTCTTCCCCCCCCCCCCCCCCCCAAAAAAAGTGTGATTTGGGAATGTTTTAAATATCACACCATAATTAGTAATCAAAGATTCGTTTATTTGCTAACTTTTTATTTTCTGATTACTGTTAGTCTCCGGATTTTTTTTTTTTTTTTCTATTTGGCTTATCCCTAGTTATATCTAAAAGTTCATATTTTCTTTCTGTGGACATATTTGCTTGATTATCTGTTTTATATGCATATTAGCTTTATAAAAAGAATAAGTTTTTTTAGAATCCGAATATTGTAGTTTAATCAAGTTTCATACTTATGGAAAAGGAGTTTTTATTTTGTTTTAGTAACATAAAGTGTTTAATATATAAAGTCTCCTCCCCATTTGCCTTCAACACATAAAAATTATGTATACAATGCAATATTATTTTTATTAACATGGTTGTGAAAAGAAATAAGGAAATATAAAATGCAGTTGGCACATAGAAAAAAAATGTAGGCATTATTTTGACACATTACATACAGTTCTAAATTTCTACCTTGTGTGGATATATGCAATAAAATATGGATTTGCATAAGTTCAGTATAAAGATGTACTACATATAATGTAAGAATTATTTGGCCAATTTCATCTGTGATTTTACCGCTACTATAAAATTATCTTATTTTCTACAGTTCAGTTCAGAGCTTGATGGCTAACTTTCTGGAAAATTTTTTAGGAATATGAAAAATTCTTACTAATTTAAAAGTTACAACATTTATTACATATTCATCTCTAATTTGTGTTTTACATATTTTTTTTAATTAGATACAGTGTAGCTGAAAAGTACGGGTGCGTTGTTTGACATTGATATTTCACAACTAAAATCTGAGAAATGCTTATTTTAAAATTTTGTAGCATTTTTTCTATTATCATATAAAAATCTTAACTCTCAAAAAAATGCACAACCGTCAAAATGATCAGCAACTGATATGTTCAATAAAAAAATAAATAAATAAATAAATAAATAAAATCATTACACTATTGTTTTTTCTGTAAATATTAATGGTTTCGGCAAGACTTCCCATAACGGAAAAACCTTTAATTTATATTGATAAAAACTAATTAGTGTTACTAAGTTTAATGCTAAATATGAAGTAAGACGAGGTGTTGGCATCATGGAAGCAAAATTATTTTAATAGAGCTTCAACCAGTATTGATGCCTTCACATGGAGCAAAAACAACATTGACCTTCAACAGCCATCTGCGTGGATATTTAACAACAGGTGTATTGCCAGAAAAATTAGAACAAGAAAATCTCCAGTTCGCATTGTATGTGATACGAAATTATCAAGTCATAGAACGATTTAAATCAGAATTATCTGCAGCGGACTGTCAATTCAGTGAAATTTCGTTTTCAAACAATAAATCCGTCAGTAAGTCAATAAATGTCAAGTCAGTGAACAATTTGTAAAAATATTATTATTTTTTATATTTTTGTTTCGTTAGATTAAGATATCGCATATATTTTACAGGATATAGCATTTTTCTATGCACCGATACTTTTCAGTTTCCCTGTATATAAAATAATGAAACACATTTCAAGCAATATACTGTCTGTCAAAAAAGACGGTAACGGATTATTTCTATAACTATAAGAGAAATTTAAAAAATATTCATATGAAGGCAGATAATTCAAATTGTGCTTTTTCTTATTTAGGGGACAAAAACCATCAAATTTTTATTCTGTTCCTGTATCTAAATATGCCCAATCACAAAAATAGTTACTGTCCCATTCTTAATCATACCCAAAAAATTTTATCCAAAAATCTGAGTTATAGACAGTCAAAAATTATGATTCATATCATTTTACCAAGAAATTTAAAACATGAAATCGAAAATCAGTCTTCAAATTGCATGACAAAGTCACAATATTTCACTATAACTCGGTGATTTTTGGCGGTACAAAGTAGGTGTACAAGTTACGTGAATTTTGTGATTTATTCAAACAAAACCCTTTGGGTATGATTAAGAGTGCAAGGGATTGGATAGGATATTGAAATGCAGAGAGCATAAAAGTTAATTTTTTAAATTTTTCTTAAAATAGTTCCAATGTAAATGAAAGTGCAATTTGAATTCTCTGGCTTTCTATGATTATTTTTTCAGTTTATATTATCCCTCTTATAGTTACAAAAATATGCTACAGATTTTCTTTGGACACCTGTTAATTTGTTTAAAATGTATAATATTCCATCAATCTAAAAGAAAAAAAAAGACTCAAAATATTGACTGATCCTGATAATTTTCTCTGCAGAATTCCATTTAAAAATGGGTGAATACTTTGTATTTCATGACTCAAACCATTACAATTTCTAGACAAGCGGAGGGGGGGGGTGCCACCGTGTACTAAAGATTGTGAATGCTTTTTCTTGTAGGGTGCCACAGGACAACTTGGATTAGATATGTCATACTTTCACCCCCTGGAGCACCATGGATAAAGGGTGTCAATATTCTCCCTTGAGATGCCATCCTTTCTCCCCCTGGGGCACCCTGGATAAGGGGTGCCATTACTCTCCCCTGCGATGCCATCCTTTCACCTCCTGGGGCACCCTGGATAAGGGGTGTTTTATTCTCCCCCTGTGGTGCCATCTTTTCACTCTCTTGAACACTGTGGATAAGGGGTGCCATATTCTCCCCTGAGGTGCTGTCCTTTCACCCTCTGAAACACCCTGGATTAGGGGTGCCATCCTTTCACCCTAGTTAAGGGTGCCATTTTAGCTCCTCTAGGGGTGTCACCAGTGAGACAAGCCTTTCACCCCTGGAAGGTGCAATGTGTCACCATTAGTTTTAACAGTGTAAGGTTTATAATAACTAATAAGAATATCCGAGTTTTCTAAATAAGTATATTTGCACATATATTGTTCTGAATTTATGCTGCATCAAGGTATTTAATATATGAAGCCGCACTATTTTTATGCCCTGTGACTTCATTGTAAAATTCTCTTGAATGAAAATTGCTGTAAGGATATCGATAAAGGCATTTCTAATATAATAATTTATTTATTCGATTTTTTTTTCTCTTTAAATTTTACGGTCACATATATTATATAATTTAAAACTGTTTGGGACTATTATTATTTCAGCCTTTTAAGTACAATCTGATATTGCCATTAAAAATTCTTAAAGTAATAGTAATTTTATTAGATTTGACACTCTTAGTATGGCAATATTTATTATTTGGGTTGTTTACATATAACGTAGCTATCATCTTTGATACTGTTTTGCGAGCAACAATTAATATTTTATGAAGTTTTCGTACTTTTTAAACATTTCCTTGTACACATTTTTAAACAATCTTACCTATTTTAGAACGCAATCAATTAATTTATATTCTAATATTACCTTTCTGTTTTTATTGATTTCATTTTCCAAACTGAAATGACTAAAAAAGGAAATTTAATAATCCATTTCGTTTCCCTTTTTCTATATTTTTCTCACAAAAAGATATATATATATATATCTATACATATAATAAAACAGTAGGACCCGGTGTGTCTGTACATTGAAGATAATTGACAAAAATGGAGTCAGGGCGATAAAAGAAAACCAATGAAACACAAAAAATTTTTTTTGAATTTTTTGTCTGTCTGTCTGTCTGTCTGTCTGTCTGTCTGTTTGTTCGAGGTTATCTTCGTAACTACTGAATGGATTTTTATGCGGTTTTCACTAATGAAGAATGCACACTCCCGGGCAGTGTATAGGCTTTGTTTCATCAAAATCGGACAACAGACAAAAAAGTAACAAAAAGAAACAAAAGAAACTATTAGGTGCGCTGCTCACGTTTTTTAGTACATAACGTTTTTTAGTACATATAAAATCCAATAGATGTCACTGTGCGATTTTAAAACGCGCTATCGTTATGTTTTCGCCAGTCTACTTAAGTATGAGAAAGTTTCAAGCTGGCTGTCGTTCCATGTGGTTTAGTCGGTAGAACGTCAGTGCGCCATACTGATGGCCCGGGTTCGATTCCCAGCATGGAATTTTTTTTCACTATGTTGGCATTAACGCCTATAAGCAATTAAAAGAATTTGAAATATTGTATTCAAGGCGAATTTTCTCTCTGGGAAAATTTCCTTGCATTAATATGTCAGTGTAATTTTTTTTTCGATTTAATTTTTTTTTTCGAAACTTTGTTTTTCTTAAAAAATTACAGTAAATATTTGATATTTCCCAACGTTTTTTGAATGATCGACTTGCTTTTTTTTTTTTTTTTTAATGTATGTCTGAACCTTATCTAACTACTTCTTCAAGATTTCTTTAGATAAACCGACCAGCGTAGCGGGCGAAGGCCGCTAGTATGTATATATATGTATATGTTTTGAGACTATGGATTTTATGTCAACGTTAAAGATGACAAACGTTTTTTGTTTCTTCAAATAAACTAATTCCTAATGATGTAAAAGGGTAAAAAAATATTTTATTTTTTTAATTTTGTATAGATTTCTCTGAAGCTTTATTTAATAAATTTTGAATATTATCTTTCATACAGTTGATTATTATATGTAGCTTATCCTAACTATTTTAAAATTAACATGCTAATAAAAAATGGTTCTTTTTTTAATTTCAAATATCATTAAAATGTTTCTTTTTTCCAGATTTTCTTTACAAATTTTACATAAAAATTTAAAACATACAATTACAGAGCAGATTTATACGAGATTTTAGTAAAGTGTTTACTATTTTATATGAATTGACATAAAAACTTATATATAATTTAAATAACTTGATATTTATACCACTGTAATTAAAATTGCAAAAATATTCTCTTAGGGTAACTCTATCTATGTTATGATTCTTTTTTTTTTTAATTTTGTGATTTACTATAGGATCTGTGTACACAAAATATGAATAATTCACTTACACTTGATTAACATTTAGTTCATGTTGACCTAAGTTGTACACTAAGGAAACTGTAATTAAATTTAAATAAAATTTCAATTAATTTAATGCTCCCTGGAATAAACAAACAATTTTGTTCTGATTACTTTACATAATTATCTATGATTTTCTTATCCTGGGAAATAAAATTAATTTGCAATATTCTTTGCACTATTTTTCACTTTTCGGGAAGACCTTATCTGAAGTAAAGCTTTATGATAATATAATTATATTTACAAGAGTAAAAAAGCATTAATTTTTTGTCTAATTTGTGTACATATCTCTTTAATAAATGAAAATCCCGTTAAAGGATATCTTTTCGCTGGACAATATTCTTGAAATTATATTATACTGTGTACAAAAATACATTTTAATGAGCTATGTATATTTATGTAAAAGTTCTCTTGTATGGATTTGATACATAAACACGATTTAGTATTAATGCAACCAGAGATTTTTTAATTTTAAAATCTTAAATTTTAATGTGAGTTTCGAAAAAAGGTAATAATAAGTACAACTGATTTCAATGCTTAGAACTCATAAAAACACTCACCAAATACATAAAATACTCACTCTGTAATGTTAAACAAATGGGATGATTGTTTTGAATTTCTCTTTTAAATTTAAATTTATTTTTTATTTTTTTTATTATTCATTTTTTATTTATTTTTACATATTATAGCTGAGGTCGATTTTTAATATGGTTATTTTTAACTTTTTTAACTTTGGTTGGGTATATTTAAAAAATATATATATTTTCCGGAACCGGTTTTGAAACCGAAAATATCATTTTTAAAATTGTATATCCAACCATAATCTAAAAAGTTAAAATAGATATACTCAAGATTGAGCTCAGCTTGTGAGGGAGTATCCCTTTGTAATAAAGGCACTCTGGTGTTTTGAGTGAGATTGTGACGTCAAGGTTCTAACATGTGTGGCGCAAAAGCGACATCTATGCTTTATGCAACACTAATCTTCCGGAGTGTATGTGGTACCCTCGATCTACAGTTAACTGCGGTTGTGAGTTTTATGCAAATTTCTAGCTCCGTCTTCAGTTTGCGAAGTATAAAATCTGTAATTTGTGATTTTTGTGGTGTGTAGCGTGGTGAGCCGGGAGAGCCACTAGCAAAGAATAGCAGAGCGGCCGTGTGAAGGTAGAGAGACTCCACAATCCAGTTAGGTAAGATTTAGTTCAGCACTGTGATTGTTTGACAATAAAGATATTTGTGCAGCCACTGGCTGTTTATTTACAGGTTAGAGTAAAAGTAGACCGCGACATGAAGAGAAGAGCCGGGTTAGTGCTTTGAGCCGGATATAGTCGTAAGTGTGAGTATGAACTAAAGTTTATTATCATAGTAGTTTGTTTGATTGTCAGAAATACTGAATTTTGGATCCACTTCCCATGGTTCCAACTACAGTAAATAAAAGTTTTGCGTTTTAACTTTACTTAGACTATATTCTCATTCGACCGACACGTCACAAATGCCACCTAATGTTACGTCACAAGCTATCCATTGCAAAAAATATAATAAAAATAAAATAATAATAATAATAATTAAAAATAATCAAATGTAAATGAGAAATTCGAAAACAATCTGCCGATTATATTAACATTATAGAGGGGGTGTTTTCAAGTGAGTGAAGAGTCTCCTTATGTATGCTTTGTTCCTGTAAGTACAACGGTTCAAATATAACTATTAAATAAATGGATATAATGAGAATGTTTTTGTGAGGAAGAGAAATTTTCATTAGAAATTTGAATTAAAAAAATTCAGTTAAAGATTAGGTTTAAATAAAATTTCATTACATTTTCCTCTATTTTATATGAATTGATATAAACCTTGCATATAATTTCAATAAATAACTTGATATTTATAAAACTGCAATTTAAATCTTACAAAAATTCCCTTTGGGAAGAGCTTAATATGTTAATATTCATTAACTTAATTATGTGATTTACTGCATGATCTGAGTAAAAAAATATGTATAAATCATTTTACACTTGGTTTATATTTACTTCATTTTTGTTAACCGAAGTTGTACTCTCAGGAAAATATATAAATAAATTTTAATAAAAATTCAATTAATTTGGTTCTTTTTGGAATAAACAAACGATTTATTCCCATCATGTAGTTGCTTTACATAATTATTTTTGCTTTTTTTATTCTGAGAAATAAAAGTAATTTGAAACTATGAAACCTTCTTTGCACGATTTTGCACTTTTTGGGAAGTTGTTATCTCATGTAAAGCTATTACGTTAGTATAATTATATTTACAAGAGTAAAGGAATATTAATTTCTTGTCTACTTTGTGTATTTATCTTTTTAATGCATGTAGGTGAATAAATGAAAATCGCGTAAAAAGGATACCATTTTTCTGGACATTATTCTTGAAATTGTATTACTTCGTTTACAAAAATTCATTCTAATGAGTTATGTATATTTACGTAAAAGTTCTTATGTGTGAATTTGGTGTGTAAACACGATATTTAGTATAAATGCAACCTGGGGAGTTTTAAACTTGGATGTGAGATTTTCCTCTCCCCGCTTTTTGTGGCAGGTAATGTGCAAAGTAGATAAGAATTAATTTAAAAATATACTGTGATGAATAATTTTTATAAATACATAGATTTCTAACACTTATTTAACTTTTTGTATTGGTTTCATTTAGTCGACTATTATACGTAGCTTATCCCAATTATATCAAAATTAATATGCTAATATAAAATCTCAATTCCTTCTTTAAAATTGCAAATATCATTTGAATGTTTCTTTTCTTGGGAAATTTTAAATAAAATAATTATCAATAGCAGAGTAGATTTAAATAAGACTTTATTAAATTTTCATCATTTTAAATGAATTGGTATTAATCACATACATACACTGGTGTCCAAAAGTTAAGCATAACTGGTAATTAAGTAATTATTTTTAAGTAATGAAAGAAATATGAATCGGAATGTGCTGAAGCTCCAGGGGTGTAAACAAAATAGTACGCGTCACATATTTTCGCGAAGAGTTTTCCCCGAAATCGAACAGGGGACCGTCAACAAATTGAAAAAGAACGAAGATCTTTTGGATAACCCTGTCAAAACTAATGTAGCAAAAGCGTTCAAACTGCACATTATGATTAATTGGCTTTTTCTAATGTACTGTGTTAATTTTTACAAGGATAGCATGTATACTCGTAGAGAAATTAAGGTTTTTATAAAAACAGTCCTAAGTTTTTTGCTTATAATTTGCAGAGTTCTTAATATAAAATAATGTTCTTTTTTGAAAAAATGACAAACATCATTGTACACAATACCCTGTCATCAGAATTAAAAAATAATAAAAATTGTATGAAAAATGAACAGGTTTACTAAATAATTTTTTACTGCGCATGCGTGAACGCTATTAAAATTTCATTTCCATATTATGTTAGTTATATGTATAGAGCAACTTTTGTGAAAGTCTCAAAAACATAGCTTAAAAATTCTGAAAATTATCGTTGATAGAATAAGATCAAAATCCTTTATTCCCTAAATGAAGCAAAAAGATGAGGGGCTGTATCCATATTCCATTGTTTAGTGCCTACACAATATTGCACGTACAACTATATTTAGGTAAAACCCCTGATTTTTTTGCTTCTTTTAGGAATAACGGATTTTGAGTTGATTCTATAGGCGACCATTTTCAGAATTTTCAAGCTATGTTTTTGAAACTTTTACAGAAGTTGCTCTATACATTTAACTAACACAATATGCAAATGACATTTTGATATCGTTGACTCATGCGCAATGAAAATTTATTTACTAAACATACTCATTTTTCATACAATTTTTATTATTTTTAAATTCTGATGACAGGGTATTGTGTACAATAATGTTTGTCATATTTTCAGAAAAGAACATTATTTTATAATAAGAACTCTGCAAATTATAAGCAAAAAACTTGGAAAAATTTAGGACTGTTTTTATAATAACCTTAATTTCTCTACGAGTGTACATGCTATCCTTATAAAAATAAACACAGTACATTACAATAAGCCAATTAATCATAATGTGCAGTTTCAGCGTATATTAGTTTTGACAGGGTTATCCAAAAGATCTTCGTTCTTTTTCAATTTGTTGACGGTCCCCTTTTTGATTTCGGGGAAAACTCTTCGTGAAAATATGTGACGCGTACTATTTTGTTTACACACCTGGAGTTTCACCACATTTCGATTTATATTTCCTTCATTAATTAAAAATAATTACTTAATTACCAATTATGCTTAACTTTTGGACACCACTCTAATTTCAATAAGTAAACTAATATTTATAACATTGTTAATTTAAATCATATAAATATTCCCTTAGGAAAGCGCTATTTACGTTAAGATTCATAAATTTAATTCTGTGTTTTACCGTATGATCTGTGTACAAAAAAAAAAAAAATGAAAAATTTATTTACACTTGATTTACATTTATTTAATTTTTGTTGACCTAATTAGTACACTAATTAAAATATAATTAAATTTTAATAAAATTTCAATTAATTTAATGATCTTTGAAATAAACAAACGATTCTTTCTCATTATGCAATTACTTTACATAATTATCTACGCTTTTCTTATTCTGAGAAATAAAATTAATTTGAAACTCTGAAACATTCCTTGTACAATTTTTCACTCTTTGGGAAGATATTATCTAAAATAAAACTATTATGTCAATATAATTATATTTACAAGAAAAAAAGAACATTAATTTCTTATCTACTTTGTGTACATATCTTTTCAATACATGTAGGTAAATAAATGACGATTCCGCAAAAAGATATAAGCTCTGTGGACATTAAGCTTGAAATTATATTACACAGTTTACAAAAACACATTGTAATGAGTTATGTTTATTTAGGTAAATTTTCTCTAGCATGGATTTGTCATATAATCACGATATTTAATATTAATGCAATCCGGAGATTTTTATTTTTAAAATCTTAAATTTTGACATGGGATTCGAAAAAAAGTAATAGTAATAATAATAATAATAATAAAATTATTAATTTTAAGTTACTACTAAATTTAAGAACATCCTATGTAATTCATCTTGCATATTAAAAAAAGTTGTATGTCATATAGTGTGTAAAGTAAGGTGGTGTGGGGTAATAACGCCAGGAGGGGTAATAACGCCAAGTGCTAATATTTTGCATAATTATGAAATAATCTGGTAAATGACACCCATGTGCTCTGCGCAGAAGGGTTTTGAGCCATATAAATCGCAAAAAACAGCTTCAAGTTAATTTGTTTCATTTTTAGGTCTTATTGTTTTTACAAGCAACTAAAATTAACGCTTGATCTAAAATTTGCGAGATACGTTTTGTGATGTGAAGACTATTTTTTTATCCGGAAATACTTTGTTAATTACATAAATTTTTAGTACATTTCATGGACTTTCAAAATATTGTTGAAGATTTTGGATATCTTCTCGAGATAATTTGTAATTTAAAATGTACAGCGCATTAACTATAACGGGGTAATAACGCCAATCCTTGGCATTAATATCCCGGTTGATTCCCTACAGTGGCCGAGCTACATCCTAAATACTAATTCAAATAAACACAGTTAAAACTGTGCAATGTTTCTAATAATTCTATTTAAGCGGTCCTTTTTAAGCAAAAAGAAGCTCACAGTCTGATATTCTTTTGCCTCATCCTTCCCCCCCCCCACACCACACCTTTATTTTTCTTATACTTTCACAAAAAATTGAACATTTTCAATAGCTTAGAATGCAATTTGTCAATTTCTAAGTTTTTAGTGTTTGTATTTTTAGAACTGGGCAATCTACATGCAATTATTCCATCTTATTTCATAGTTTTGTTTGCATGGCGTTATTACCCATATAGGTGGGTAATAACGCCAAATAGCATTGGTCAAGAAATCACGCCATTACGTTTTATGAATACATATCTGTTAAATTATTTTTTTTTTTATATAGATAGTCAATGAGTTGCTGTATCGAATCATACATTTGTTTGAAAAATACAAACTAAAACTGAGCCGTGAAAATTGGTCGAACCTTAACGTGGCGTTATTACCCCAGGGTACCTTAGATAAAAATTAATTATAAAATACATCGTGATGAATAATTTTTCTAAAATACATAGGTTTCTAATACTTAATTTATTTAATTTTGTGTATTAGCTTTCATTTAGTCGATATTATAAGTAGCTTATCCCAACTATTTTAAAATTAACATACCAATATAAAATCTTACTTCATTCTTTTAATTCTAAATATCATTTGAATGTTTGTTTTTTGGAATTTTCTTTAGCAATTTTAAATAAAAAAATTATCAATTGCAAAGTAGATTTAAAAAAGACTTTATTAAATTTTCACCATTTTATATGAATTGATATACACTCTTAAAACGAAAGAGCTGATTTGGCTTCTCATAAAAGAGCTGTAATTTTTTCGATCATAAAAGAGATGTTTTTCAAACGATTAAATCTTCTTGATCTAAATTGGTTATTTAAATAGCGCAACTTCATTTAAATTGGTTAAAACTCGAGTTATTTCAACTCTTTTTTGAGAAGCTGCCTTTCAACATTGAGATGAGTGGATTTCAGCTCAACTTGAGCTATTTTGCGGCTGACTTTTTAAGAGAGTAAATCACATACATATTTTCAATATTTAACTTGTAATTGAAATCCTATAAATATTCCCTTTGAGAGACGCTACTTGCGTTAAGATTCATAAATTTAATTCGGTGTTTTATTGTATGATCTCTGAACAAAAAATATGAATAATTTATTTACACTTGAAATATATTTACTTTATTTTTGTTGACCTAAGTTTTACACTAAGGAAAAAATAGTTAAATTTTAATAAAATGTTAATTAATTTAATGCCTTTTTTGATTAAACAAAAGATTAATTTTCAACATCCAATTATTTTACATAGTTATCTATGATTTTCATATTCTGCGAAATAAAATTAATTTGAAACTTTGAAACATTCTATGCCCAATTTTTCACTTTTCGGGAAGATCTTATTTAAAGTAAAGCTATTACAATAATATGATTATATTTAAAAAGCGTAAAAAAAAAAAAAAAAAAAAAAAAAAAAAAAAAAAAAAAAAAAAAAAAAACGTGAATTTATTGTCTACTTTGTGTACATATCTTTTTAATACATGTAGATGAATAAATGAAAATTCCTTAAAGGGTATATGTTCTCTGGATATTAATACTAAATTACACAATTTACAAAAATTCACTCTAATGAGTTGTGTATATTTGAATAAACGTTCTCTTGTGGGAATTTCGTATACAAATACAATATTTAGTATTAATACAAACGTAGAATTTTTTTTATTTTAAAATCTTAAATTTTGACGTGAGATTTAAAAAAAGTAATAATAATAAAAATAATAAAGCTATTAATTTTTAGTTAATACTAAATTTAAGAACATCCTAGGTATTGCATCTTGCATATTTAAAAAACAAAAATTGTTTTGTGACAGATAGTATACAAAGTAAATAAGAATTAATTTAAACATATATCGTGATGTCTAATTTTTGAAAAATACATAGATTTCTAGCACTTCATTTATTTAATTTTGTCTGCTATCTTACATTTATTCGATTATTTTAAATGGATTATTCTACATATTTTAAAAATAATATGTAATTAAAAATCTAAATTCATTTTTTTTTCATCATTTGAATACTTCTTTTGGAGGATTTCTTTAGAAATTTTAAATAAAAAAAATTATCAATAGCAGAGTAGATTTAAATAAAACTTTATTAAATTTTCACCATTTTATATGAATTGATATAAATTAAAATACATAATTTCAATAATTAACTTGATATTTATAACACAGTAATTTAAATCCTATAAATATCCCCTTTGGGAAGCGCTACTTACGTTTAGATTCATTAATATAATTCTGTGTTTTACAGCATAATCTGTGTACAAAAAATATGAATAATTCATTTACACTTGATTTACACATACTTTATTTTTGTTGATCTAAGGTGTACACTAAGGAAAATATAATTACATTTTAATAAAATTTCAGTTAATTTAATGATCTTTGAAATAAACAAACGATTCATTCTCCCCATGCAATTACTTTACATAATTATCTGTGTTTTTCTTATTCTGAGAAATAAAATTAATTTGGAATTCTTAAGCATTCTTTGCACTATTTTTAACTTTTCTGGAAGACTTTATCTAAATTAAAGCTTTATGATAATATAATTATATTTATAAGAGTAAAGAAACATTAATTTTTTGTCTCCTTTGTGTACATATCTTTTTAATACATGTAGGTGAATAAATGAAAATCTCGTAAAAAAAAAATATCTGTTCGCTGGATATTATTCTTGTAGTTACATTACACAGTTTATAAAAATTCATTCTAATGAGCTATTTATATTTACATAAAATTTTTCTTGTGTGGATTTAGTATGTAAACACGATATTTAGCATTAATCCAACCAGGAGATTTTTGTTTTTAAAATCTTAAATTTTGACGTGAAATTTGCAAAAAATTAATAATAAGTACGCCTTGTTTCTGTAAGTATAACAGTTCAGATACAACCAAAAAATGAACGGATATAACGAAACAAAAACATGTGCTATTAAAAATTAAGCAGATATATTTTTAAAGTACTTCGATATTTGTTTGAGAAAAATCTGTCATATTTTTCTATTCTGATAAAATGATGTCATCAAACACGTGTTTCAGAAGTTAATTTCCATATACATATTTTAGAAATTTTTAAATAAGTAGATTAAATTATTGTCTAGAATTTTATCTGATGAAATTTAAAGATATTTAAAACTTCGGAGAGTGACCTAGTGCCACACATTATTTCTATGCATAGCGTATCGCGTCTTTTTTAAATTACAATCATAATGAAATACACAAAAAAACTTTTAAGCAAATAGCTAAAGGTAGGGGAAACTGGAGAGAATTGACACACTTTCATACAAAATGATTTTTTATTTTTATTTTTAGGGTTTTGCACTTAAAAGGTGAAAGCGGAACAATTATAAAATCATTCCTGTGTCTGTTTGTCACAGACATTTTACTCGTAAGTTATGGTATGTGAAAAGTTGATATTGGGGGAATTTCTAAAGAATATTCACCCACATAATTAAAAAATATTAAACATTTACAAATATGTTTAGGGAATATGTAGCGAAAGGTTATGAAAATACTTGAAAAAAATTCTTAGTATATTGTGCATGATATCTTGTGAAAACTTTTGTAACGGTAAATTAAAAAATATAATATAGATAATATATCTTTAAAGATATAGCCGAGAATGTCGCGCAAAAATATGTTTCAACCACCTTTTTTGGAATCTACTGATGCTAAAATTATGAAAAAATTTGAGGTAGTAAAATTTAGTTTAAACCTTGCAAGAAAATTATAGCAATCACCCTAGGTCATATAGTTTTCAGAAATCTGCACTTTTCCATTACACACAAAGTTTGTTTTGCGGGCGTTTAGAAAAAAATTAGAAGTGCTAGGGTTAAATATCGTAGGTGAAATATAAAAGCACAGTTCAGATATTTATTGTACGGAACACTTTAAGTGCGAGTAATACCCGCCCTTGACCATTTATTTAAATACTGAATCTAGAATAATGTTTAATATGTCATTTTATTTATAACACAATCAGCTATAAAAACAAAATTGCCAAATAAATCTAATATATAAGAAACTTGAAAAATGATTGATGTTTTTTGTGAGAAAATAATAGATTAAGGATATTACATATAGACAGTTTGACACTCTTTATTTTATATTTAAGTATTTGTTAAGGGAAATAAAATCATTTTGAAAAAAGTTAGAATAACTACAAGGTATCTTTTTTATTTGGGATAATTAGATGTGTAAACAAACTAGGTGGATTTCAAGGCGTAGATGAAAAATTCCCTTTTAAACATCCACTTTTTGGAACAATCTATCTAGAAACACTATTTGCCACATATTTTGTCTTCATCTCTTTATATTCATTTTGTTGAGTTTTGTGTTTATCAAGAGTGTAGTCCTAAAAATAACAGAAGATATACACTCCAAGCAGAGAGCATAAGCTCAAGGTAGAGAATATAACCTAGAATATGTATGCTATAGGTTTCTTGAGAAACAAAGGGTATACAGTGTTCCTTTATAAAATCCAGAAGTTATACTGTGCATACTCCCGTATACCCTTCACTACATCCCTGGTCTACATAGCTTTCCGAAAGCATTTTAATCAATGATGTGTTATTTTGTAGAGGCATGAATACTTAACTGCATGAATACTTAAGGCTGCTTCTTTCCTCCTTTCTATTATTTTCCATTCTTTCTATTTACCTACATTGAGTGCGATTTTAACGAAATAAAAATTCATTTTTACTGGTCCATATTTCATTATTATTATATTTCATTAAATCTTTTCTTGCTACAATAGTAATTTTTCACATTTTCCTTTAATCATTTTATTTTAATTTTCTTTTCTGCCACTTCATTCTAATGTAGCTTTAGAGAATATATTATTATTTAAAAAACCTATTAACTCTTTATTTTGTACTGTGTATAATAATTAAAAAAAAAACTACTTAATTAAAGGAGCTTTGACCTGATTCGACAGTGACAAGCCTACCCATATACCACTTTTTAATAAGTAGCACAGATTATATTTGGCTTTATTTAGTGTGCATTTTTCATGACTGAAATTCATGTTCAGTATTTCTACAAAACTTAAAATCTACTTACATAAATTTCTATCATATATTTTATCAGAAAAATTTTTACAATATTTCTAAACCATTGCACTTTTCAAAACTGAAAATTCTTCAGAATTGATTTTTTCCACGCCTATTTCAATTAACTGCATGAAAATGCAAAGACTTTAACATTTAAGTAGATTTGATTGTTAACTACTGGCAAAACTCTGATTTTTTTACATTAAAACTGAAGGCTAAGTAAAGCCTTTTCTTTGAATAACTGCCCCCTTCTCCCCTTCATTCAACAATTATTCTGACATAATAAGTAATTAGACATAAAATTAAAATTGATATTGATTTATCTAAGCGGATACATTTTGAGGAGAATTAATTAATTTATTTGTTGAAGAAAATTTATGTAAAAGTTCAATTTCACTAACTATTCTCATTAAACTTTATTTCTTACATCTATTTTGAATAAAACTATAATTAAATTATCATAATCAACTATCTTCAAGAGCTGTAATATGTTTTAAACTATTTAAAAACTACTTGATTACGTAATTTATAGCGATTAGAATTGATGTTTTCCACTTTTATTTCAATTATCTGCAGGAAACAAAGACTTGAACATCTGAGTTGCTTTGGTTACCAGCTATTGTCATTTTTTTTGAAATATGAAAACTGAAGTGTACATCAAGCCCGCTCTATGGTCAATTCTCCGAGTCCCCCTTTCATACAGCAAATAAACTGTTACAATAATTACATATAAAATTCAAATTGATATTAATTTATCTATGCGTATACATTTTGAGGGGGGAAACAATTTATTTATTCGTTGAAGCACCGTTATGTAGAAGTTCAATTATACTAACTGTTCCCATTAAACTTTATGACTTATATCTATTTTGAATAAAAGTATAAATAACTTATCATAATCAACTGTGTTAAATAGCTGTAATATGTTTTAAACGTTTCAAAATGATACTTGAACAAGCAAATTATAAAGATTGTAACTTATTTCACTTTCAGAATTTTTCTCACATTTCCAACAGAATTTATTTCATTTTCAATAACAAATAACCCATTAACTTGTTTATAGATTATTCTAACACAAATCTGCTATAATATTTTCATTCGACAGCTTAACGTAATTTATTAAGAGAACATTCAGCAATTCCATCATGTTAAGTAGTCATAAATCGTATTAAGTATAAATATTTCGAAAATATTCCCATTTATATATTTTTCGTAATCTGAGCTGCTTTTATTGGAAATACCTGTTTAAAAATTGTTTTCAAATTATAAACGTACGTAGAATCTCTTTTCGAAATAATAAATTTAATCATAAGTAGAATTTATAATAAATAAGAATTATCTTTAAATAAAAATAACCGAAAGTTACCTTTGTCACATTATTTCTTGAGCAGTTTACATAAATTTGAATTAAGTATTAAGCAGTTTAACTAAAACTACTTGAAAAGAAAGCCGGTTTCAAGAATATATTTCCACACAAAATTAAATAAACAGTACAAATGTAATTCCTTCAATAAATTCTTTAAAAATTTTAAATAACTTGAACTAAACCATTTTGTTACCAATGTATACAACGATTTGTAACAGTGCATTTTTATCTTTGAGTGTAATATATATTTTTAAATGCATACATATACATTTTGAGGATATTTGTTTTTTTATTCATTGAAGCAAAGTTTTGGAGAAGCTCAATTACACTAACCGTTCTCATTAAGCATTATGACTTACGTCTATTTTGAATAAAAGTATAATTAACTTATCATAATCAACTGTAATCAAGAACTATAATATGCTTTAAACTATTCAAAAGCTACTTGAAAAGGTAACTTATAAAGATTAAAATTTATTTCACTTTTAGCCTTTCTTTCACTTTTCCATTAGAGATCATTTCACTTTCAACAACAACTAATCTTAAATTGTTCATAGATTATTCTAACACAAATCTACAGTAAGACTATAATACTTTCATTCCACAACTTAACATAATTTATTAAGGGAAAAATCAGCAATTCCATCACGTTAAGTACTCATAAATCGTTTTAAATATAAATAATTCGTATTTACATGTTTTTCGTAATCTGTGCTTTTTTTATTGGCTTTACTTATTTCACAATTGTTTTCCGATTATTAACATAAGGTAAAATCATTCTACTGAATAATAAATTTAATAATAATTACAGAGTACGATAAGTAAGAATTATTTTTTAATAAAAATAAATGAAAGTTACTATTCTACCCCTACTTTATTTGTTAAGGGGATTCCGAATTCCCCTCGGTAATGATAAGTCTATGGGCGATTGATGCATTCTAATATTCAAAATATCTTCTCAAGAACTAAATTTTTTTTAATTCTTTTTTCGGTGGTTCTCTTTTTAAAACATGTAACATTTTTTCTTAGATGTCAAAATATTTTTTTTTAATTTATGCTTAATTTAATATTTATGTATTAATAACTGATGATCTGGAAGTAAAATTTTAACACTTTATATAAATTTAAGCATATATTTTAGAGATATTTTGAAAACTAAGGAAAAAAGAGATGTCTTTTAAGAAGAGTTCAATGAAAAAAAGTTTTAAATATTAAAATTCACTGGGGAAATATTTTGAACATCAGAATGAATCAAACACCAATAGACATACTTAAGAGCCTACACCAGTCACTGAAAAAAATCCGGATGATAATGTTACGTCAATGGGTGCGTTATTTTCAAATATTTCACTTAAATTTTAATATTTTTACATGCATTTTTTGCATAAGATAGCCGAGGACAATCTACAACCAGACTAGTTTTTCTTTTTCCGATTTAGGTTTAAGATTTTTAAATACATAATTACTTTAACTTTCGGAAATTTTTAGAACCATTTCTGAAATTGAAACTATTCTAATGTAAAAAAAAATATATGACTAAAATCGAAAAATTAAAAACTAGCCTTAAATCTAGCCGTTCTCAGCTGTCCTATGCCTATGTAGGCTCTTAACATTAACATAGGGATTTCGGAAGCTGAATGATTAGCAGCTTTAAGGCACCAATCACTGGTTATATATTTTTTAATATTAAGATAATTTCAGTTTCATAACTGGTTCTTAAAGATGAAGTATTTAAAAGAAAAAAACTGAAACAAAATCGAAAAAGTGACAACTAGCCCGGTTGTAGATCGTCTTCAGTTACCTTAGAAAAAAAAAATCATGTAAAAATATTAATATTTGAGCGAGATATTTGAAAAAACCGCCCCCCATAGACCTAACATTATCATTTGAGTCTTTTTCAGTGACTAGTGTGGCATCTTAAGCAGTTTACTTAAGTTTTATCTAAATGTTAAGCAGTTTAAACAAAACTATTTGGAAAGAAATCCCATTTAGAGTCCTTTCCACACAAAATTAAGTAAATAATACGAATGTAATTTTTTTCAATAAATAGTTTAGTTTTGTAAATAACCTGAACCAAAACATTTTGTTTAGGACTATAAAGAGTTCAATTGAAGAGTTCAGTACCAATATACGCAAAGGTTTGTATTAAAAGCGCATTTGTGTCTTTGCGGTTATTGTTGCTGTTTATTTTAATAAACTTGGCATAACTTTGAAGAATACATTTTCAACCTAATCAATGTTAAAATACTGAAAATTTATTTTTTTGGATCTTTTTCATTAGCAAATGACATGCTGATGGAAAGCCGCATGTCATTTAATTGATTACAAAGAAGCATTACTGTAACTTTTTCCTAAAAGAAAACAAAACTACTGACAAATTGCCTGTTTCTCTCGAGTATGAAATTTTTTGGAGTTCCAGTTTTCGACAAATTTACATTTTTTACTGATTAGCAAAAAAGTAAAACATATTTTTATAAAATGTGTGTCTGTATGTTTTTATGTGACACAAAACTTTAGGAACTCTATCAGTAGAACTAATGAATGGAATTTAAGAAAACATTAGATTCAGTTAGTCCATGATATAAATTAATACTGAATTTATTTTATTATAAATCTCTCAGCAAGTGGCGCTTCTATGCTGTCTTTTTTTACGATTTCCAAAAATCTCTATCTCAACAACTAATTCACGGATTTTTATAAAACTTCAAATTTAGTAATTTTTAGATTGCAATGAATTTGACCAATATGATCCTTGTCACTGATTAGAAAAAAGTCAAAGAAAGGAAAAACAGTTATTTTGTCCATTTCAGGTGGCTTCGCTAGACTAACACTGGAATTTGTTCTTCGGAAGTAAAAGAAATATCAGTTAAGCTATTAAGGTAAGATTTACATTCATTATTATTATTATTTCTTTTTTTGTTTGAATACTTAAAATATTAATGTGAAAAAAATGCAGAATGTTAACTGTTGCTCATTAATTAAGTTCATCAAATTAAGCTCATTTAGCTACAAAATAAAGAAATGTAATATTTTTAAAACTGTAACTATAGAAATATGGCACACACGATACAATATAAAATTTTGACCAAAAATTTGATATTTATTTATATATTTATATTAATATTTTCGCCATTGTTACTCCGATATATAGATTTAAAATAATTATTTTATAAAGATATTCGGTTGAGGAAAAAGTAAACTTGTTTTTCTAAATAGGTGTATTTAATGTGATAGTCTCGAGTAATATTTCTTTAATTAAACCATGCTATGCAGCGTTTTGAAGGCATCTGTCTATGGAACATTCTAGATATAAAAGCAGCATCATCTGTTTACTCAGTCAAAAAGTATTGCGCTTTGAAATCCAGATTCCAGAAAGTTTATTTCGTCACATTTTGTCTTTTTGCTCCCGAAAAGGGAAACTAGTCGTTGGGAGCCACGGTAATACTTAACCATCATGGTTATGCATATATAATATATGAAAATAAAACATGTGAAAACTATTTATAAAATGCATTGCAATTCCAAAACAAAATTTAAACGTATATTTAAATATTTTAATGTACTTAGTAATGCTCTATTAATGAATTGCTGATGAATCAATTTCGACAAATTACATAAAACGCCAAACTAGTCAAGTAGTATTGAATTGAGGAAAAGAAACATCCTTAAAACCCCAAAAATAATAAACAATTTAACTAGCATTTTACTCCTTTGGATGAAGCGTCTAATTTTCAATTAAAATATGTTTTTGAATTGGAAGTTGAATGCAATACAGGGTCATGAAAAATCGAAAAATGTGGAAAACAGAATTAAAGAGTTCTCGATAACTAATAATCCGATCGACTTCGGTTTTATGCAAAATTTGTGTTATTTTATTGGTTTTTACGTCTATACCTTAAAAATCGAAAATTTTTATGTACATTTCATCAAAATGAATTTTTTGAGAGTCCGAAAAAAGTAGTTTCGGATAACCGAGCTTATTGAAATTAAATAGGCTTCATACCATTCTTTCATACTAAAAGTATACAAATTTCCAAGTCTCTATCTCGATTTATTCGGGAGATAGAACATTTACAGACACACAGACAGACGGACGACATTTTTTTTCTAAAAACATGGTTTTCGATATCTACAGTATCTAAAACGGGTAAATCCATGAAAAAAAAATTTCGATTTGCAAAAAGATTGCAAGATTTCCCCTATACTATGTATGATGGGTAAGTAAAATGCAGCTCCGATCTTGAAAATTATTTTTTTTATGGTGATGAGTGCTTAAATGGACGGTTGTGTCAGAAGTGGTTTATTCGTTTTCAATCCGGCATCTTTGATGTTACGCACTCTAACCCGTTAATCGTTTTGAAATCACTAGAATTCTTATAAAAATCCAGACAGACCAATAAATTCTACCTCTCGATTTGCTACGGAATTAAACATCGACCGAAAATCAATTTTGAATAATTTACATAAGATTGGACACCAAAAGATGCTCGATACTGGCGTGTAATAAAGCACTAGGTAAACTATAAGACTGAACAAAAGTATTCAAGTGCGTTTACATCGATTATTATAAACTGCTGAAAGAAAAATTTAACTTGTAATGTGTTTTCTTCCCGAACAAAATTTTTACTGTTATATAATATATACAACATAAAGATAATCTATATTTAACCTATAGATCAAATACAGGGATATTTAAAAGTATTGGAATGCATAGATGGCCATCAAGAATAACGCATTATGTCCCTAAATAACGAAGTTTAGTCATGATTTCATGAAATGTTAGATATTGTTTCATAATCTATGCTTAATTCATGTGTTTTCTTACTTATTTTAATTACAAACTCTAATCTTTAATTTAATATACGCTTTCTTTATTTTTCACTATCAATATCAACATATCAACAATAATTTTTATGTACTACCAAATAACGAAGTTTCAAATTTATTAAAAGTGATACTTTCGTATTGGCTAGGAATTAACAGTCGAAAAAATCCCTGAAGATTGGTAGTTTTTCCTATTCAAATAATTTTAATGTGTTAAGTGTGGTTCCTCTACCTACGTTAAGTTTGTGTTTTATCAATTGCAAATATATATATATAGATAGATAGATAGATATAGATATAGATATAGATATATAAGCTTTTTAAATATATTAATTGCATTATGGACATTATTTACGATTTCCCGAAATTTGATTTTCTGGATAAGCGAGTTTTAAAACTCACGTCCTCATGTGTGTGTAGATATATAGATATGCGTGTGTGAAGTCTTGCCTTTAGTTTTTGCGAAAAATAAAAAGGAAAAAAATATGCGGTCACAAGCGGTGTAAGAAAAATAAACTTTATTTCAAATTTAGATATAAATAGATATTCACATATATTTCATTACAAGATTCTTGCTGTAGAACATGATGACGATGGAATTTATTGTTCATTCACAGGGACACACAAAAAAATTTGCCTACAGGAGAAAACTGACAATAATTGAACTATTGAAGCCTACGAACAATAATTACTGGAAGAGCGTTTTCAGCTGTGGTATGCTTTTTAGGTTATCTTTCATCACAAAAAGTAAAAAGCTACCTATTGCAGCCATCTAAAGGAAAGCACTTCCGGAAAATTTTAGTATATTTTCCACAGTCATAACCTCCAGACTCCAAAACCACCCTCCGTTCATATATATATATATATATATATATATATATATATATATATATATCGGAAACATATACTGAACTATAGAGTAAAGTAAATTTCTGTTGTGTAATCGTTTTTCTGCAAGTGACAGAAATATATTTAATAAAAAATAATAATAAAAAAAACTAAATTGTTATTCATTTAAAAAGAATACGATACAGTTTTTAAATAAATTGATCTGAAAATACATTTTTTTCTCAATTTGATGGTGTAAAAATAAAACATGAGAGATTCTTAAAATCTCAATAAAAGTTAAATTTGATCATCTGTTGTTGCCATTCTCAAAATGACGTCAACATTATGGAAAAATACGCTTGTCCTTTATAATATAGACAAATAGTATTTGATTTGACTGACAAATCTCAAGAAACATTGTATATTTCCTTTCAATTTATAATTTTGTTAATAACACAGTTAAAATTTTATTAGTAGCTAGCTCACTGTACTTTTGTTTAAATAAATTCATTTTTCTACTCTAAATGTATGTTCCGAACAGAAAATATTTCATGCAAATTGAGCCTTTAAGTGCTTGTGCATATTTGTCAAGAGCAATTTATCAAACAGCAGATGGCCGAATAAAAGATGAAACACCTTATAACGGAAAAGACTTGTGTGATCGGACTTTATGTAAACTGAGCTCCATTCGTTATTTGCTATCTCTTTAAATAGCTATTTAATCTCCAAAGAGAATGTATATTCTTCTAAATATGACATTGCCTTAATGCACAAATATGTTTATCCTTTATAATATAAACATATACTATTTAATTTGACTGATAAATCTTAAGAAGTGTAGTATATTTCCTTTCACTTTACATTTTTTAATAACACACATAAAATATCACGAGTAACTGTCTATACCTTTGTTTAAGTAACATAATAAATTCCTTCTCTACTGTAGATGTATTTGCCGAACAGAAAATATTTCATGCAAATTGAGCCTTTAAGCGATTTTGCATATTTGTCAAGGGGAGTTTATCAAACAGCAGATGGCAGAATAAAAGATGAAACGCCTTACAACGGAAAATGCTTCTGTGATAGGATTGTATGTAAATTATACTCTATTCGTTATTCGCTAGCACTTTAAATAGCTATTTAATCACCAAACAGAACACATATCCTTCAAAGATGACATTATTTAAAGGAATCTAATGTGTTATCTAAACATCACACATCCTTTGATAACTTTATCAATATGAACCAAAATCTATATTTACGGGTCATAT